>SJYA01002932.1:11100598-11312525 GCA_006410615.1 Neotragus moschatus | reverse complement strand
CTCCCACGTCCTTGGCCTGGAAGAATTAATATTATTAAAATATTAACAGAGGGGATAGGTTGGGGAGTGGGGAGATGTTGGTAAAGGGTACAAACTTTCAGTTTTAAGATGATTAAGTTCTGAGGATCTGATGTACAATATAGTATACTTGAAATTTCCTAAGACAGTAAGTAGATCTTAAGAATTATCACCATGCACACATAGACCTGCAAAGAAGTTCATGTGAGGTGACAGATGTGTTCATTAATGGCAGTAATCATTTCACAATGTATACATATGTCAAATCACATTGTACACTTTAAATATATACAATTTTATTTGTCTAGTGTACCTCAGTAAAGCTGGAGGAGGGAAATCAAAGAGAAGCATAATAAATTTTTTAAAATAAAATGAAAAAAGGAGAATAAGGGCTAGAGGAGTGGAGAGTGAGGAGTAGTTACTTAATGTATACAGAGTTTTGGTCTGGAAGGATGAAAAACTTAGGGAAATCAATAGTAGTGATGGTAATACAATGTTGTGAACATACTTAATGCCATTTTTATACTTAAAATGGTTTAAATGGTAAATTTTATGTTACAAATATCCTCCCACAATAATTTTTGTTTAAATATGGCTTCTCAAAGAGAGGTTTCTTAAAAATAGGCATCTTATATGCTGGCTTCATATAGATAGGCATACTGAAGAGGAATAGCACAGGAGGGGCACCGTATACAAGGGCATTGTAGCTTGGTTGCATCATAGAGAGGTCCATCACAGATAAGGATATCATAAAAAGGGACATCATGGAAGGTCATTAGAGAGATAGACCTCATAGGAGTGAGTTTTGATGGTTATCATATATAATTTCATCACAGAGAAGAACAACATAGAATCATCCTAGAGAAATCTATCAGACAGGAATACCTTAGAAGCTTTCATGTCAGCTTCTCTTCTCTGGCCATGAGACCAGAGATGATATTATTCATTTTTACTTTTTTTTTTTTTAAACATCTGACAGATACTTTGGCTTATAATATGTACCTAATCTTGTTTGTGGGGTGCATATATGTATACCATCTCTTCCACACGTAGCCTTTGAAAAATGTAGAACCTGTTCCCCATTTCTTCTGCAGACTGAATTGGCCTAGTTCTTAGAAAAAATTTCCAATGTACTGGATATTTCTGACTTTTCTTATCCTAAGAGCTCTCTGTATACCTATTTGTGATGGGCAGAATTTTTAGGATATGCCCCCCCCAAAGATGTCCCGCCCTAGTCCCTGGAATCTGTGATGTTATGAGATAACACTTCCATGTCTACATTATGTTATTCCCTATTAAAATAGAGAACTTATCTGTTGTGCATAATCTGGTCCCATGAGCTCTTAAAAGCAGAGAACATTTGCTGACTGGTGGCAAAGAGGAAGACAGAGATTCAAAGGATGAGAAAGGTTTGATGCACCATTTCTGTGTTTGAAGATGGAAGGAGCCATGTGTAAAGATGGAAGACTAACCAATAGGAGCTGAGCAACCCTTCACTACCAGCCAACAAGGAAATGGTCCCTCAGTCCTACAACCACAAGGAACTAAATTTGGTCAACAATCTGAATGATCTTGGAAGTGTATTCTTTCCCAGAGCCTTCAGATAAGAGTCCTACCTATACAACAGNCAAGAACACTGGAGTGGGTTGCCATTTCCTTCTCCAATGCATGAAAGTGAAAAGTGAAAGTGAAGTCACTCAGTCATGCCCTACTCTTAGCGACCCCATGGACTGCAGCCTACCAGGCTCCTCCATCCATGGGATTTTCCAGGCAAAAGTACTGGAGTGGGGTGCCATGCTGCCCCTGAATTCTCCTCTCCTTTCTCAGGACTCCAACCTGTCCCTGCACACGGACAACCCGGACTTCACTCCCTGCTTCCAGAACTCCGTGCTAGCCTGGGTCCCCTGTGTCTACCTGTGGGCCACCCTGCCCTGCTACCTGTTCTACCTGCGGCGCCACCACCAAGGCTATATCATCCTCTCTCACCTCTCCAGGCTCAAGACGGTCAGAGGCTCGGGGCTCTCCCATGGGTGGGACCGGAACGTGAAGGAGTCCCTTCCCCCACCCTCAGTGACTGGACTGGGTTCCCCAGCCTCTCCCGCCCTGTGCTCAGGGCCTGCCAGCTGGGTCTACAGCCCGATGAGATAATCTCTGGGGAAGTTCAGTCAAGGTCTCCAACAATGCTCTCCCCACTCTGGAGAAGCTTCCAGCCAGTGCCCAGCCCGGCCCTTGAGGGCAGGCCTGGGCAGATCTGTTGGTTTCAGGACCAAAGGCCCCTCCCTAGTGGGGGCTCTCCATTTCTTTGAGGGTGGAAGCTCCAACCTACACCTCTTTCATAGGCCTTGGGCGTCCTGCTGTGGTGTGTCTCCTGGGCTGACCTCTTCTACTCCTTCCACGGTCTGGTCCACGGCTGGGCCCCTGCCCCCGTCTTCTTTGTCACCCCCTTGGTGGTGGGGGTCACCATGGTCAGTGTGGGGCCAGGGGATCTGGGTGGGGGATCTGGGTGGGTTGTGGGATGCTGATGGGGGAACCATGGGGTCTGAGGAGAAGGCTGGACACCCTAGAAGTGGGTAACCCCAGGAACATCTAGCCGTGGGGCGTGGGGAGGAGTGGAATCAGGTCCAGACGTGCGCTCTGGCCCAGCACCTGCTGCTCCCCCTGCACAGCTGCTGGCCACCCTGCTGATCCAGTATGAGCGGCTGCAGGGGGTTCGGTCCTCGGGTGTTCTCATCATCTTCTGGTTCCTGTGCGTGGTCTGTGGCATCATCCCCTTCCGTTCCAAGATCCTTTCAGCCTTGACACAGGTAAGGGGAAAAGAGAAACCCGCCAGGTCCCACCGCTGTCTAGGGACTGGCCCCAGAGCTCAAGGCACTGTTGGCTCCCAGGCTCCTCCTCTCTGCCCCTCCTCAGCTCCCAGGACCTCATCCGCTATTCAGTTCCTTTTGTGTCATTCCTTACTTGTTGCATCTCTGCTGAGAAGCAGGCTGGGGAGCAGGGCGAGAGTCAGTGTAACGAGGGAAATGTGGCAAGATGAGCCCTTTGTTGGCTGCTTGTGTAGTGTACCACTGCCAGGGTTGCCACCACCGTCAAATGCCGTGTTTGTGCAGTGAGAACGTGTGTGCACCCGTGAACAATTCTGGCTTCCCTGGAATCCCATGATCTCATTCTCCCCCTTTCTCCCACCTCCCTCGGTCCCTGGTCGTCTTCTTGATTTTCAGTGGCGGTTGGGGGAAGGTGATGTGGTGGTAGCAGCAGGGATCAATCTGGTGTCTCCCTATTTCTCTATCTCAAGAGAAGTCAGTCAAGTGTATTTATAAGAGCACACAGGCTGGGAACAACCCAATTACTTTGTGATCTTGGGCAAGTTCCTGAGCCATTTGAAGCCTCATTTCTAAAATTACACAGGGGATGCAGGTGAGCAGGGCAAGTCTCCACCAAATAGCAGACCCCCTGTGATCTTTCCCTTCTCTCAGAGCCCTCTGGGTGGGAGCCTCCAGGACCCCCAGGGCCTGACTCCTACACAGAGGGGTCTGGTGCCCCCAAGAAGTCCTTTGGACTACAGGCCCAGGGACCCCCCCAAGCTATGGTGTTGCTCCCCTCTCTCCCCCAGGGCAAGATCTCAGACCCTTTCCGCTTCACGACCTTCTACATCTACTTTGCTCTGGTGCTGTCTGCCCTCATCCTCTCCTGCTTCAGAGAGAAGCCACCGTTTTTCTCCCCCAAGAATATGGACCCTGTAAGTTTTAACGGAGTTGGGTGGTACAGGCGGTTCCGCAGCCCATTGCTCAGCCCAGTCCTTCCGATTCATTCGGTCTTCTCGTCATCTCCAGAGTGTACAGACTGGGGCTTGGAGCAGAAAGGAGTGAGGCACCCTCCTCCCTCTGCTCTGCCTTGAGAGGAAAGATCCTGATTTCCCCTGTCTCACTCTTTTGCCTTCTAGAACCCCTGCCCAGAGGCTGGAGCTGGCTTCCTCTCTCGCCTGTCTTTCTGGTGGTTTACAAAGTAAGTTTTCTCTTTCCTAAGCCTGGGAATCTGGGGGTGGGGATGGATAGTCGGGGAGTTAGAGAGAGGAATGGGAGCAGGCCAAGAATTCAGGACCTTGAGGAGCTGTGAACCCCAGTGAGCACTGGGCAGGCAAGGGTGGGGAAACCTGTCTGTTTGGGCTGGGGGCTGAGTACAGAAGCCAGGCCTAGTCCAGTTCTGATCCTAGGACAGGCCATGGGGACAGGCCCAGGGTTCTAGAGAGAGAATTAGTTTCCAGCTCTTTGGTCAGGGATAAGCTTGCAGCTCTCATTTCCTTGGGCATCTCTCAGAGTAGCTAAAGCAGGAGAATTATGTCTGTGACCTTGGGACAGCTCATTAATCATATTGCACTGAGGAAGCTCCTGGGCTAGGGCTCCATCCAGTGGGTCTTGTCATCGCTCAGGGCCCCAGTCAGCATCAATTTCATGACCAGGGCCCAGGAGTCAATGGGGCATCTGAGAAGGAGGGAGAAAGGGCTGGAACTTGGAGTGGGAGTCAGTGACCCCCATCTTGCTCACTGTGGGAATAAAGGAGACACTCTTCTTGGCTACTGTCCCCTCAGGGACATCCTCCTGTCTGGAGACCCTTGTCCCCAGGCTCCTAGACTCTGACCCAGTGTGGTGCTGCCTGCCCACTCCAGGTTGGCCATCCTCGGCTATAGGCGGCCCCTGGAGGAGCGAGACCTCTGGTCCCTAAACAAGGAGGACCGCTCCCAGGTGGTGATGCAGAGGCTGCTGGAGGAGTGGAAGAAGCAACAAGATCAGGCAGCGCGGTGAGGCCCCCCTCCCCCAGTCCCTGCACCCCTCCCCCCAGCCCAGTCACACAGCCCAGGGCTCCTGCAGGTGAGGCTGGTAGATCACATGGCTGGGGGTGAAAAAACAGGTGCAGTGGTCCTGGGGTGTGCAGTTTAGGCCTGCGTGGGGCCAGCTGGAGAATGGCTGACACTTTCACAACACTTTGTCCAAGGGGCTTCCCTCGTGGCTTAGACAGTAAAGAATCTGCCTGCAGTGTGGGAGACCTGGGTTCAATCCCTGGGTTGGAAAGATCCCCTGGAGAAGGGAATGGCAACCCATTCCAGTATTCTTGCCTGGAGAATTCCATGGACAGAGGAGTCTGATATCTACAGTCCATGGGATCACAAAGAATTGGACACAACAGAGCGACTAACACTCTGTCTGAGGGACAGTTCTAAGGTTAACCCAGTCACTCTCTGACAGCCCTACTGCACAGGCTCTAATGTCTTTCTGTGACAGATGGCAGCACTGAGGCGTTGAGGTTTGATGATGCACCCAAGGTGCCCGAGTTGGTGGTGGCACGGGCAGAAGCCACACCCAGCTGTCTGGCCCCCTGCAGTCACCCCTGAACTGCCCTGACTGACTTGAAGGGTGGATTCCAGAGACTTCCCTCAGGAGGGGCAAGGACAGGGGAAGAAGGTTAAGGCCAGCATCCCCGCTTCATCCCGCCTTTTATGTGGAGCCAACAGCTGGAGGAGATGACCATCTGACTGAGGGCCTTCCCGCTGACCCAGGAGTCTGTCTCTGGCTGACTACTCAGACAAAAAACCTGAGACTCTGAGTCCTCCTTCTTTACCCACATCCCCCGCAGGACCAAACCCTTTTGGCTTCCAGCCAATCTGGGTCCCAGAAGTCCCACGCTGGTTCTGTTGGAGCTCCTGATGGCCAAATGGCTGTGGAGGAGCCAGGGACCTGGACTTGGTCATCCGTGTCTTGGGTTCTTGGCTTGGAGCCTCTGAGACCTAACGGCCTCAAGTCTGCCTGCTGCACCCCACCTCTGTCCCTTCATGCCACCTCCACCCCCTCCCTGCTCAGCCCCCCAGTGACTAGGCCGCTAGCCAGCCCTGCCCAAGTCTCTTTGCTCACAGCATTCTCCCTGGACCCAGCAGCCCTGGAGAGGCAGATGCTGGCAATTGCTGGGTGTATAGTTCTTGGGGAGCAGTTAAGACACCCCTTTGTATATCCTCTAGAACCTGAAGACAGAGTCACTTGGGGATCCTCAGCTGGAAAGTTGCATTGTCTGTCCCAATTCTGAGAGCCAAGAAAGCAGCACCCCCTCTTAGCTGCTCTTCAACAGCCCCTTGGCTTCACCTCCTTCCTCACCTAGTTAGTTAGCCCGGTGGCCCTTGGCTTCACGGGGCCTTTGTACCCATTCTGACTCACTGTTCCTTCCTCCTCGGACCAGACGCCAGGCTGCAGAGGCTTCCAGGAAGAAACTGTCCAGCGAGGGTGAGGTGCTGCTTGAGGGCCGACCCCAGGCCCGGGAGGCCTCCTTCCTGCGGGCCCTGATGGCCACCTTCAGCTCCAGCTTCCTCCTCAGCATGGGCTTCAAGCTGATCCAAGATCTGCTGTCCTTTATCAACCCGCAGCTGCTCAGGTCTGTCCACACTCCCTCCCGCACAGCCCTTCCCAGGACAAGGGGCTGGCCTGGGGGATGAAGAGTGGGGAAAGAGCCCCAGTCCAGGAACTGGGGGGCCATCCCCATTTTCTGTGGAACCCTTGGCAAGTGGCAGAGCCTCTGCACCTCCTTTCCCCATTCGCATCCAACGTACCTGGCCCAAGTACAGCTGCCAGGCACCCTGATGTATACTGTAGCAAACATTCTCTCTTTAAATCCTCCCAACAGTCCTACAGAGGGTTTCCCATTTTACAAATGAGGAAGCAGAAAAACAAAAAAACAACAACAAAAAATGAGGAAATAAGAACTCAGAGAAATGAAGTGATTTGACCAAGGGCACACAGCTGGGGGAGAAGGATTTGAGTTCAGAGCTCTGAGCTCCAGCTAGGATGCTCTTTCCATTTGTGCCCTGAGTAGCTTGGGCTAGAAGGAGCTCTCAGATGAGGGAATGGGAGGGAGCCCTCACTCCATTGCTCCTCCATTCATGAATTCGTGCATTTGTTCATTCAATGAACATTTTTTGAGCCTCCAGGGTCTCAGAATAGTGCCAGACCCTAGGTATACAAAGATAAATCAGATACGATCTTAAAGTCTTTGGGAGAAACCAGTGTGTAAATCTGTTAGAGCACAGTGTGGGCATAGGTGTACTCGGGGGTCTGAAAAACCGCTCAGAGGGCCAGGAAGCCAGCCTAGGAAGGGGCAGGGTACTCTTGCCAGCCAGGGAGGTTGTCCAGTTTGGAAGGACAGGCAGCTAACTAACTAGGTGAAGAGGGAGGTGAAGATTCAGAGTCACAAAGGCCTGAAACAGCAGGACTCAGGAACTCCAAGTACTTCTGAGTGCCAGAGGGAGGGTGACTGGAGGGAGGAGCGGAACAACAAAGGGAGAGAGGGAAAGCTAAGCAAATCCTTGAAAGATTTGAAGCCAGGGAGGGGCATCTGGCTTGCATCTGGAAGGATCCCCTGCTGGTAGCGTGGGTGGTGTAAGGCAGTGTAGCCAGATGGAAGGGGGCCAACTAGGTCTAAGGAAAGTCCAGGTCAGGAGTGAGCTGGATTCAGGAGCTACTCTGGAAATGGGTGCTGGCCTCAGGGAAAGGGAGGAGACAAAGGTGACCTGGGTTCTTGGATAGCTAGAGAATGATGGATTTTTTTTTTGCTGAGATAGTGAACTCAGCAGGAAGAGAGATCTGGGCGCGGGGCACGGTGGTGAGCTTCATCTTCGCCATGTCAGGCCTGAGGTGCTGGTGGCCCCCAAGGGGAGAGTCCCAGCTAGAGGGAGGTCAGAGAGTTTTCAGAGTCATCATGGAAGCCCAGGGCTCCATCTCTTTGGCTGACCCCTCCCAGAGAGGGGCCTTCATGTGAAGGCCCCAGACAGAGTCCCAGGGCATTCTGACAGGTATGGGAGAGCAGAAGACTAACCTGGAGGGGCCAGAGTTGGGAAAAGAATCCAGACTGTGGACCAGGGCACAGAGGACGCATCCGGGGAAAGCCATGGCCTGCAGTGAAGCGAGTTGACCAGGAAAATAGAGCCTGAGGAAGGCAACAGGGAGTTTGTTGGCGACTTTGCCAAAAACAGAGGCTGAGACAAAGGGGAAGGGCCTGAGAGAAGGGTGTCTGCAGTGGAGAAAGGGCCAAAGAAGGTCTAGAAACTTCCTATTAAAGCTTTTAGTTTCCTGGGGTAACAGAGTCCCACAAACTGGGTGGCTGAAAACAGAAATGTATTCTTTCATGATTCTGGAAGCATGGTCTGAAATCAAAGCATCAGTGGCTTGGTTCCTTCTAGAGGCTCTGAGTGAGATCTGCTCAGCTTCCGGTGGTGCTGGCAGGCTAGGCTTCCTTGGCTTGAGACTCATTGCTCATCTCTGCCTCCATCTTTGCATGGCATCTTCCTGTGTGTGTATGTGTGTGTGTGTGTCTGTCTGTCTGTCTGCATTTGTGTCTCTGTGTGCACATCTCCCTCTCTTTTCTCTTATAAAGATGCCAGTCACTGGATTCAGGGCCAGCCTATTCCAGTACAGCCTTATCTTAACTTGACTACATCTGTAAAGACTCTGTTTCCAAATAAGGTCACATTCATAGGTACCAGCAGAGAAGGCAATGGCAACCCACACCAGTACTCTTGCCTGGAAAATCCCAGGGACAGGGGGGCCTGGTGGGCTGCCGTCTATGGGGTCGCAGAGAGTTGGACACGAATGATGCGACTTAGCAGCAGCAGCAGTAGCATAGGTCCCAGGGGTTAGGACTTGAGCATGCCTTTTGGGGAGTCACACCCAACCCACAGCGGCAGAGGCCTGGCCATGACTGTGGAGGAAGCTCCATGGGGCCAAGGAGAGGTTTGTCCTAACGTGGAAGAGTCTTGATCCTGTTAGTCGGCCAAGGCACAGAGCTGCCAGTGGAGAGGAGGTTCCTGGGGATGAGGAGGAAGGGGGCCGGTGATGAAGCATGCTCCTGAAGAGGTGGGTGGGATCTGGGGCTTAGGGGGCAAAATCCAGCATGAAAAGTCAGAAGGACGCCTCCTGTCCTGAGGCAGATGGAAGAGGGTGAATGTTTGCAAGGAAGTTTGTAGTTGGCAGGGAGTTCTCGATGGGAACAAGTAAGTGGGCCACTGCTGAGAGAGGTGGGGAGTGAGGACAGATCAGAGGGTAAGAGGTGAAGAGGACTGTGGGAGAGGAATTAGACTAGGGTCCCGGAGAAGGTCACTGGGCAGCTCTGGGGGCTGCTGATATTGAAGAGGATAGATTTCAGTGGCGAGAGCCTGTGTAGTCATGCACTGGACTTCAGAGCCCTCAGCAGTCCAAGAAAAGGTGCAGGAAAGTCTAATCAATGGACATGTGGCATTGCTTCCTGCCACGTGGTCCAACGAGGCAAAACAGGCAGGCCAGTGAGGCTGGTGGCCAGAGCGTAATAACGAGGTAGGTGGAGGGAAGCCATGGCAGATGGGAAAGGAGGTGAAGGCAGAGAGAAGTAAGGAGCCAGAGTCTTGCACCAGCTCTGGACTGATTCTCGTGGTCTGGGTTGGGGCTGTGGAGGGTGAGCAGCCTCCAAATGAGAGGCGTGAGAGAGTGGAGGCTGAGGGGCAAGAAGAGAGCAGCAGTGAGGGGAACAGCCTAGGGGAGATTCCCCACCCTTATTTTTCTCTCCTCCATTTGCAGCATCCTGATCAGATTTATTTCAAACCCCACGGCCCCCACCTGGTGGGGCTTCCTGGTGGCCGGGCTGATGTTCGTGTGCTCCGTGATGCAGACCCTGATCTTACACCAGTATTTCCACTGCATCTTTGTGATGGGGTTGAGGTTTCGCACGGGTATCATAGGTGTCATCTACAGGAAGGTCAGCGGGAGCAGGAAATGCGGGGCTGGGGAGGCCAGCCCTGGGGAACTTTGAAGAGACTCGCACGACCGGTCCATCAGCCAGCTTTCCACCCGCAGGCTCTGGTCATCACCAATTCAGTGAAACGTGAGTCCACCGTAGGAGAGATCGTCAACCTCATGTCGGTGGACGCACAGCGCTTCATGGATGTCGTCCCCTTCATCAACCTGCTGTGGTCAGCTCCCCTGCAGATCATCCTGGCAGTGTACTTCCTCTGGCAGGTGACTCTTGGACCCTGATCTCTGCTTCCTTCCTCTGACTTCTCCTTCCTTCAGACGGGACCAGAGAGAGTTATTCTGGTTCAGCAGAGGGGTGGGGGACAGAACTGTGGGGATGCTGGTGTCTGCAATCAAGTCCAGCCTGTGAGATTGTCCCTCTCACAGAACCTAGGGGAGGGAAGAGGGCCTTGGAGACAAGGTGGGTGTGACTCTGGCTGTCATCGCCTAGCTATCTGTATTTGCTTCTCTGTGTGTCTGGACGCCCTTCAGTGGCTGCCTGTTTGTCCCTATCTGTTGTCATTATCTGATGGCTGGCTGTTTCTGCAAATGTTTTTGCAATTTTGGCTTTATCTGTTTGTCTTCTTTCCACTGTCCGTCTGTTTGGCTGACCACTAACTTTTGCTTTGGGCCCATCCCCGCATTTCAGGTCAATAGGCCTCTGTCTGTTGGGCTCTGTCTATATACTCTGTCTGTCTGTCTGTCTGTCTAATGTGTCCATCGTACGTTCTCAGAACCTGGGTCCCTCCGTCCTGGCTGGAGTCGCTCTCATGATCTTGCTAATCCCGCTCAACGGAGCTGTGGCTGTGAAGATGCGTGCCTTCCAGGTGGGTGCTAACAGACTGAGCTGCTCCTGCCTGGAGCCCTGGCTGGGTGCCTGGAGGAGTGCAGTTACTAACCTGGGCCTTATCCACTACCTTGCTTACTGAGTACAGATGGCTCTAAGCCACTTTCACAAACCTTAGCTTACTCTAGCCTTACAACCCTGAGAGGGTTTTAGAAACATTCTCATTTTGCAATTAAGGAACCAAGGCCCAGAGAGATTACAGCAATCCAGAATTAGACAGAACTTGCCTCTTCTGGTCTAATGAGAGTTTCTCCACCACGTTGCACTTAGTGTAAATAGCCAGTCATTCAGTCCTTTATTGGCAAACATGTACTGAAGTCTTCCCTAGCTTCCCACTGTACACAGAATAAATAACAAATTTCCACTACCACCCACTAGGCCCCTGCTCACCTTTCAAACCCTCACCTCCTGGAATATGGCTAAATTTCAGCCAGTCTGGCCTTTCTTTTCTCCAAATCACCAAGCTCTGCATGCCTCTGGGCTACCATACATACTGTTCCCTGAAATGTGCTTCCGCCTTCCTTGCTTGCCCAGTTCCTTTCCTTCCTTCACTCCCAGGGTAAACTTTGATTTCCCAGTTTCCACCCAAATTATTCTCACCCAGAATCCTGTGACTCCCATTGGAGTATGCATAGTGGTTTAGCGTAAGCATTTATTCAGGTGATTGTTTGCATCCTAGCTCCTTCTCCTATCAGACTGTCAGCTTCATGATGGCTGGGGCCTTCAGTTGTTTGTCATTATCTGCCCTACGTCTAGCACGTGGCCTGGCGCATAGTGGGTACTCAGTAAATTGGGGTTGAAGGAATAAATTAGTGTGACCTGCTACACCTTGGGTTGGGGACTGGGGAACAAAGAGAAATAAGGGATCTACTCCCTCAGGCTCACGTGGATTTGAGGTGGCATACATGTTCAGGGTGCCCTATGAGAACGTGCCTTAGAAACCCAGGGAAGGGGCCTGGGATGGTCAGTGATGGGCACTGAGGCTGGAGCTGGATTTTGTCCAGCAGAGAGGAAGGGAGCTTGGCTTGGGCATTCCAGGCTGGGGTATGGTAGAGGCTGGCAGGGAGGAGTGGTGGGCAATGTAGCTGCCGTGTGTGTGAGTGCAGAGAAGATGCGTGCCCCTATTGGTAGAGGTCTAGGGAGGGCTCAGGTACGCCCTTGCCACACTTTCCATAGGTGGAACAAATGAAGTTCAAGGACTCTCGCATCAAGCTGATGAGCGAGATCCTGGGCGGCATCAAGGTGCTGAAGCTGTACGCCTGGGAGCCCAGCTTCTTGAAGCAGGTGGAGGACATCCGGCGGGATGAGCTCCGGCTGATGCGCCGGGTTGCCTACCTCCACGCCGTGTCCACCTTCATCTGGGTCTGCACCCCCTTCCTGGTGAGGCGCCCATGCCTGGGCTGGTGTCCCGTCTCCTGCTTGGGAGCCCAGGCCTCTGAACTCAGCAGACTCCACCCTGACACCCATCCCCACCGCTGCCCAGGTGACCCTGACTTCCCTCGGAGTGTACGTATCTGTGGACAAGAACAATGTGCTGGATGCTGAAAAGGCCTTTGTGTCCGTGTCCCTTTTCAACATCTTAAAAATTCCCCTCAACATGCTGCCCCAGTTAATCAGCAACCTGGCCCAGGTAAGCCTGGGTAGGGCTGGGGTTCTAGTGGAGTTTGGGCAGGTCGATGGGGCCATTTAGGGTCAGGGGATAATCAGGGAGAGTTATTGAGATCAGGGGAGGGCCATTTGGCATTATGAAGAACTGTTTGGTCAGCAGACTCATGGGCCATTTGGAGTCAGAGTTAGATAGGGTTTCTGGAAACCCAAGTTCTGGAGACAGCCTCCTCTTACCAACATGGACCCTATCTTTGGCGGTGGGAGCCAGCCAAGACTCAGGCATGAGAAGGGACCCAGCACCAGCATCCGGGCCCTCAGGGGGCCCAGCCTCGCCCAGGAAGTTGGGGGCCAGCAAGGGTAAGAGGAGATGGGTGTAAGAAAGGCATTGCTGCCAGGGCTGACTCACACCCTTCTGCATGCAGACCAGTGTGTCTTTGAAACGGATCCAGCATTTCCTGAGCCAAGATGAACTTGACCCTCAGTGTGTGGAAAGAAAGACCATCACCCCAGGTCCAGACAGCCTCTACCTGGGCTTCGCTTACCCCAGCCACTTCTCCAGAAAATTCTGTTTCAAGCTTTTAACTTTTCTCTTGTGGCCTCCTTTTCTTCATCCTCCTTTCCCAGCTGTCCTCGCTCTGCCCTCTTCTCTTCTGGTTCTTTACTCTCCTCTGTTACCCCTCCCCAGGTCCCCCCATCACCTTCCTTCTCTAGGGCGCTCCTTACTCCTCCCTGCCGCCTCCCCCTCACCACCCCCAAGCTTCCCTGTGCTCCCGTTGGCTCCTTTCCCTAGGGCTCTTCCACCCAGGGATCCTCTCCCCCTTGCCCTGGGCCCCCTGACCCTGTGCACCTCTGTCTTCCCAGGCTACGCTGTCGTCATAAACAATGGCACCTTTACCTGGGCCCAGGACCTGCCACCCACGCTGCACAGGTACCAGCTTCTCCTTCCCTTCTCAGCTGCCTAGAGTGGACCGCAGTTCAGATCGTAGCAGAACCCACCCCACTCCCACTCTCCAGCTTTTGACCTGGGAAGCAGGAAGAGCCTCAGCTTTGCCAGGGTGCTGTCTGAAAGGGAGGAGAGCTTGGGTCTTCAGGTGGAAGGCGGAGACAAAACCTCGACTCCTCCTCTGACTGGGCTACTTGTCTCCTCACCCCCAGCCTCGATGTCCAGGTGCCAAAAGGGGCACTAGTGGCCGTGGTGGGGCCTGTGGGTTGTGGGAAGTCCTCCCTGTTGTCTGCCCTGCTGGGAGAGATGGAGAAGCTGGAAGGCAAGGTGTATATGAAGGTGAGAGGGGCAGGGATTACTGGGAAGGGGAGCTTGGCCAGGCCTTGGGCAAACCCTGAGATAAACTCCTCCTTTGGCCAGGGTTCCGTGGCCTACGTGCCCCAGCAGGCATGGATCCAGAACTGCACTCTTCAGGAAAACGTGCTCTTTGGTCAAGCCCTGGACCCCAAGCGGTACCAGAAGGCTCTGGAGGCCTGTGCCCTGCTAGCTGATCTGGAGGTTCTGCCTGGTGGGGACCAGACGGAGATTGGAGAGAAGGTACCGTCTCTTCCCTCACTCTCTGGGGGAGTTAGCACCTATAGCTGCCAACCTCAGTGCAGCTCAGATCCAAATAAGCATTCATTCATTTACACAGTCATCTATTAATGATGTCATGCCTCACTCTGTGCAAGGCACTGACAAAGCAGATCTGTTTACTGGGGGAAGCTGACTTTTAAACAGGTAGGGGCTGTAGTATGTCCGGGAGGCCAGGCTAAAGGCCTGTTCAGGGTACTGGGAAGGAGTAAAGGACGTAGTCTGCATAAAGAAAAGCATCACTTTTGAGCTGAATCGTAACAGCTAAGGAAGAAGCTCTTATCATTCATCAGATTTTATGACATACCTACTATAGACCAGGCAATATTATATATTAGTAAATGTGTGTCCGTGCTGAGTCACTTCAGTCGTGTACAGCTCCTTGTGACCTCATGGACTGATTCCTCCAGGCTCCTCTGTCCATGAGATTCTCTAGGTAAGAATGCCGGAGTGGGTTGCCAGGCCCTTCTCCAGGGGATCTTCCTGACCCAGGGATCAAACCCACGTCTCTTATGTCTCCTGCGTTGCCAGGTGGGTTCTTTACCACTAGCACCGCACCGGCAGCCCATACATTAGTAAATACACCAGACTAAAATCTCTGCCCTCATATAGCTTACATTCTAGTGGGGAAAGATATGTTAGCAAGGTAAATCAGTAAAATGGATAATATTAGGGGAATGCTAAGAGGAAAGGATGTGCAAGGTTGTATTATCAGTGTGCTTTGTGAAAGTCTCACTGAGAACTGGAGACTTGAACAGAGTGAAGGAGTGGTCTGTATCTGGGAACATGAAGCTCTGTCTGGGACATTTGAGGCAGAGAGAGCAGTAAGTGCAAAGGCTCTGAGGCAGGAGTGTGATTTGGGCATTTAAGGACCAGCAAGAAGAACAGTGTGGCTGAAATGAAGTGAGCAGGGATGAGGAGGAGGAAATGAAGTCAGTGAAGTGTCTGGGCACCAGACATAGGGTCTTAAGTCTACTGTAAGGACTACGGCTTTTACCAAGGGTGATGGAAAATCTTTAAGGGTTCAGTTCAGTTCAGTTCTGTCCCTCAGTCATGTCCAACTCTTTGCCACCCCATGACAGCACACCAGGCCTCCCTGTCCATCACCAACTCCCAGAGCTTGTTCAAACGCATGTCCATCGAGTCAGTGATGCCACCCAACCATCTCATCCTCTGTCGTCCCCTTCTCCTCCTGCCTTCAGTCTTTCCCCAGCATCAGGGTCTTTTCCAATGAGTTGGCTCTTCGCATCAGGTGGCCAAAGTATTGGAGCTTCAGCTTCAACATCAGTCCTTCCAATGAATATTCAGGACTGATTTCCTTTAGGATTGACTGGTTGGATTTTCTTGCAGTCCAAGAAACTCTCAAAAGTCTTCTCCAGCACCACAGTTCAAAAGCATCAGTTCTTCGGAGCTCAGTTTTCTTTATAGTCCAGTTCTCACATCCATACATGACTACTAGAAAAACCATAGCCTTGACTAGACGGACCTTTGTTGGCAAAGTAATGTCTCTGCTTTTTAATATGGTACCTAGGTTGGTCATAGCTTTTCTTTCAAGCATCAGGGAGCAAGCATCTTTTGATTTCATGGCTGCAGTCACCATCTGCAGTGATTTTGGAGCCCAAGAAAATAAAGTCTGTCACTGTTTCCCTTGTTTCCCCATCTATTTGCCATGAAGTGGTGGGACTGGATGCCGTGATCTTAGTTTTTTGAATGCTGAGTTTTTAAGCCAGCTTTTTCCTCTCCTCTTTTACTTTGATCAAGAGGCTCTTCAGATCTTCACTTTCTGCCATAAGGGTGGTGTCATCTGCATATCTGAGGTTATTGATGTGTCTCTCAGCAATCTTGATTCCAGCTTGTGCTTCATCCAGCCTGGCATTTCGCGTGATGTACTCTGCATATGAGTTAAATGAACAGGGTGACAATATACAGCCTTGACGTACGCCTTTCCCAATTTGGGACCAGTCCGTTGTTCCACGTTCGGTTCTAACTGTTGCTGCTTTGAGGGTTAGTGTTAGGGTTAAGGATGGAGGGCGTCCAATGCAATTTGGTGTGACTGGAGGTTAGCAGGGTGCAAAAGATGGAGGGTAATACACAGAACTTTGATGACTTTAGTTAAGGTTTTGATCTTTACCCTAAAAACCATGGGATGTCAATGAAAGTTTTTATTTTTGTATTAATGTATTAGTTTTTGGCTGCTGCAAAATACACATGGTATGAATCTTTTTTGGCTGTGCTGGGTCCTGGCTGTGGTGGAGGGTTCTTTAGCTGCAATGCATGGGCTCTAGAGTGTGGTGTCATTGGCCGTGGCATAGGGGCTTAGTTGCCCCATGGCATGTGGGTTCTTAGTTCCCCGAGCAGGCAAGGGTTGAACTCCTGTCCCTGCATTGCAAGGCAGATTCTTAACCACTGGACTGTGAAGGAAGCCCCCATAACATAAATCTTTACCTTAAAAATCTTTAGCAGTATATAGATCAGCAATGTTAAGTTCATTCACACAGTTGTGCAACCAATCTCCAGAACTCTTCTTATCTTACGAAACGAAAACTCTGTACCCATTAAACAACAGCGTTTACTTATCCATTCACCCCTCAGTGGACACTTGGGTTGCTTCCACCTTTCATATATCGCGACTAATACTACTGTGAACGTGGGTGGGCAAAGGTCTTTTGAAGACCCTAGATACCCTAAAGTGGAATTTGTAAATCAGTTGTATGTTTTTATTCTTTGAGAACTGCCATATGTTTTCCATGATGGCTGCACCATGTTATATTCTCACCAACAGTGCACAGAGGCTACAGCTTGCACACATCCTGGACAACACTTGTTGTTTTCTGGGGTGGTTGTTTGTTTTTTTGGTTTTGTTTTTTGATAATAACCATTCTAATGGATGTGAGGTGATGTTTCATGGACACTTCAATTTGCATTTCCCAGTCACCAGTAATGTTGAAACACCTTTACCTAAGTAAAGTGATATAAGTGAAAGTAATGTTCAAAACACCTTTACATGTGCTTGTTGGCAGTTTGTATATCTTCCGTGGAGAAATGTCCATCAAAGTCCTTTGTCCACATTTGAATCGAGTTGTTTAGTTTTTTGTTGCTGAATTGTAGGAGTTCTTTATATAGACTAGATAGTGACCCCCTATCAAATATGTGAGTTGCAAATATTGTCTTCTGTTCTGAAGGCTGCCTTTTCACTTTGCTGACTGTGTCCTTTGATTGCACTGAAGGTTTCCGTTTTAATGCAATCCAGTTTTTCTATTGTTACTTTTGTTGCTTGTGCTTTTGATGTTATATTGATAAAGTCATTGCCAAGTCCAATGTCATGAAACTTTTTTCCTGTGTTTTCTTCTAAGAGTTTTAGAGTTTCATCTCTTTTTTTAGGTACTAAAGATTTCAATGTATATTCCTTCAAAACGAAGACATTCTCTTACGGATCTATGGTTAAGTTATCAAGATCAAGAAATTTATCATTAATACAGTGCTACTGCCTAAAAATCACTGCCTGACCTTTGCAATGTCATCATTTATCCCAGTAATGTCTTTTTTAGTTGTTTTCTTTCCTGGTCTAGAATTCAATCCAGGATCACGAGTTGCATTTAGTTGTCATATCTCTTCATTCTCTGTCAATCTGGATAATTTCTCAGTCTCTGTCTTTTACTTTTAAATATTTGTGTCTTTATTTTCGGCTGTGTGGGGCCTTAGTTGCATCACGCAGGATCTTTGTTGCGGTACAAGAGCTCTTTCTTTGGGCTCTTCCTTACGCCATGCAGGCTTCTCTCTAATTGTGGCACACAGGCTCCAGAGCCTGTGGCCTCTGTAGTCTGTGGCATGTTGGCTCTCAAGGTGAAGTGGGCAGGCTCAGTAGTTACAGTATGAGGGCTTAGTTGCTGCACAGCATGTGGGATCTTAGTTCCCCAGCCAGGGGTTGAACCTGCATCCTCTGTGTTGGAAAGGAGATTCTTAACCAGTAGACCACCAGGGAAGTCCCAGTCTGTCTTTTAGAATATCAACACTTTTGAAGAGTACAGGCCAGATGTTTGGCAAAAAGTTTCTCAATTTGAACACCATTAGTTTTTTTTTTTTTTTTNTCTTCAGGACAGAAGTACTCAGACTGAACTGCCTTTCCTTCACTGAGTCCAATTCCACCCATTTATTCAGATGGCTTTTCATCATCATTAATGATTACCTCACACTGGCTCCACAGGCAACTGTACGTACGAAGCAGTCCAAAGGATGCAAGTGGGGGAGGGCAGAGCGCAACTTTCGACCCCAGAGACTGCAATGCCAGCCCCAGGCACGGTGTATGTCCACACAGGAAGCATCACCCATCCCTGCAGCCACAGTCGGGCATGCAGCTGCAGGGGCTCTGGCCGGGAAGAATAGCTGTCCAGCCTGAGACCCACACTTCTGGGCTAGTGGGCCAGGACACAGTGGCAGGCCTACTGACTGGCCACATGCGGTTGGTGAGCTAACACTGGTGAGGCTTTCTGACCAAGAGTCAGGCTTTCTCAGCGTGTGACGGGGTCAGGACAGGGGCTCCTGCATTTTCAGAGACTCACCAGGAACCTCGCAGTCTTCGAAGACCAGCTCACAGGTGTTGGAGCCCCTCATCCCTAGCTTGTCCAGCTTCTTGGAGGTGCTAAAGCCCGGCATCCCCTTTATGGGAATAAAAAGAGGTCCTAATTACAGAGCAGCCCCCAGGGGCCCAAGGAAAGGGAAGACCCCTGNACCAGGAACCTCGCAGTCTTCGAAGACCAGCTCACAGGTGTTGGAGCCCCTCATCCCTAGCTTGTCCAGCTTCTTGGAGGTGCTAAAGCCCGGCATCCCCTTTATGGGAATAAAAAGAGGTCCTAATTACAGAGCAGCCCCCAGGGGCCCAAGGAAAGGGAAGACCCCTGGGAAGCATCCATCTTCCCATCCAGTTCCCATCCTTGCCTGATACACCAGCGTTCTACTCACCAGGCCCCTACTCACCAGGCCCCCAGGCAGTATGTGACTGCCCCATTCCTGAAGAAGCCAGCCCTAACACCTTACCCCAGCCTCCCTGCCGTTGGCTGCATTTCCCCCAGTTCTCACAGGAGCAGTTTTTTTCCCAGTTAAATACCTGACCCCCGGGGCCCTCCTGACTCTTCCTAGCTGTGGCTCCTTTCCTCTGTGGAAGTCACTTCTAAGACACTGCCCCAGCTCACTCGTTCCTTTGTCCCCCTTGTCCCTCTGCTACCTGCACCTGTGGAGCCCCACCTGGGGTCAACTTTACCACCTGTGTGCTTTGCACACATCAGATGCAGAATGGTCAGGCAGGTGCCCAGCAGAGCAATGCCCTCCAAGAGGGCACTTCCCTCTCCTCCAGGAGACACAAACACCTCGGCTCAGCCAGGAGAGTTCTCATCTTGGCCACATCCGTGTTCTCCAGTGCCTGTTGGACAGTCTCCACCCTCTCCCCATGCAGGGTGCTGGAAACTTTATAACACTATTCTTGGAACTGTCCACTCCCCCGTCCACCCTCCCTGGGGTCCTGGCCTCCTCCTTAGAAACCATTATGCAGCTGGTTCCTCCACTAACGCTGGCCCCCCTACCCCACCTTGCTTCTTCTCCCTCAGTTCACCATTGTGCTTTGCTTACTCGATCTCACATATCTCACTTTCTCTCTCTCCTATTTTGTTTCTCTCTTTACCAAAAAAATGGTTCAGTTTTCTCCCATTCTTAAAAGCCAACTGAAACTGCCAACTTTTCACTCTAACCCCTACTGTCTCCCCTGTGCCTCTACTGACAATTCTTGGAAGGTGCATTCTCTGGTCCCCACCGCATCCTCCCGCTCTCACCTTGCAGGCGGCTCGCTCCAGGTCCACCCCTGACACCCCGATGGCCCTCATCTTTCAGGACGTCCAGACAACCTGGCTCTGTGGACGGTTCCACTGTCCTCGGATTTGACCCCTCCTCCCCGGACTCCACTTTTCGGCTACCCTCCCTTCAGTCTCCTCTCTTGCCCCAGCCCTGTCGCAGGAGGGAGCCTTGGCAGAGCGCACCACACTAATGGTCTGTACAGTCACTTGAAGGAGGTCATCTCTGGTGCCAGTCTCAGCCTCCCACCATAAGTCTTCCACATTCACCTTCTCCACAACGAAGGCTGTGATGCCCCGAGAAGCTGGTACAACAGTCATATCAGTCTTGGCATAGACAACTAGGACATCTGCATCAGGACCGTTGGTGATCCAGAACTTGTTGCCATTCAGGACATAGTGATCTCCTAAGGAGATTGCCGGAAGAAATATCAATAACCTCAGATATGCAGATGACACCATCCTTATGGCAGAAAGCCGAGAACTAAAGAGCCTCTTGGTGAAAGTGAAAGAGTAGAGTGAAAAAGTTGGCTTAAAACTCAACATTCAAAAAACTAAGATCATGACTTCAGGTCCCATCACTTCATGGCAAATAGATGGGGAAACAAATGGAAACAATGAGAGACTTTATTTTGGGGGGCTCCAAAATCACTGCAAATGGTGACTGCAGCCATGAAATTAAGAGAAGAAAAGCTATGACCAACTTAGCATATTAAAAAGCAGAGACATTACTTTGCCAACAAAGGTCCGTCTAGTCAAAGCTATGGTTTTTCCAGTGGTCATGTATGGATGTGAGAGTTGGACTGTAAAGAAAGCTGAGCACCAAAGAATTGATGCTTTTGAACTGTGGTATTGGAGAAGACTCTTGAGAGTCCCTTGGACTGCAAGGAGATCCAACCAGTCCATCCTAAATGAAATCAGTCCTGGGTGTTCATTGGAGGGACTGATGCTGAAGCTGAAACTCTAATACTCTGGCCACCTGATGCGAAGAGTTGACTCATTGGGAAAGACCCTGATGCTAGGAAAGACCGAAGGTGGGAAGAGAAGGGGACGACAGAGGATGAGATGGTTGGATGACATCACCGACTTGATGGACATGAATTTAAGCAAGCTCCAGGAGTTGGTGATGAACAGGGAACCATGGCATGCTGTGGTCCATAGAGTTGCAAAGTCAGACATAACTGAGCAACTGAACTGAACTGAACTGAACTGAAGGAAAGGAAGTTGGCTACTTGTATAAGTGGTGTGGGCCTGTATTTGCCAGTCAGTCTACCACTTCTGTTGACAAAAAAACTGTCCAGCTGGCAAATGCTTCTGGAAACCCAGCAGAGGCACCTCCAATCAACCCATAGGTCTGTCCCTCTGCCCATTTCAGCTCCCAAATCAAGAGCAGCCTCACCTTTCTTTTCTGCTTTCAGCTTCATGGAGACAACATCAGAACCAGCATTGGGCTCACTCATGGCCAGGGCTCCGATGTATTCACCACTTATCAGCTGCAAGAAAAACCCCAAAGGGCCTCATTATGACCTGAAGTACCTAGTAGGGGCTCACTGGGACCACTTCTTGCCTGGTCATGTGACACTGCTACAAGTCCTCTCAGATCTGGGTATAGGAAAAGTCCTAGAAGAGAAGCTCTGTATCCACAAAGCTGAAGCTCTCTCTCCTTTTCCCATCATTCCCTTTGCAAGGGAAGCTAGTCTGAGGCTTCTGATTCTTAAAGTGCTCAAGTAAACGTTGTTCAGTGATGACTTGGGTGTTCTGGCCCTGTTTATTTTTTTGACTGAAGCATTTTATTTTTTATTTTATTTTTTAAAAAATTTTATTTATTTATTTTTTGGCCATACCACGGGGCATATGGGATCTTCGTTCCCCCACCAGGGATTGAACCTGTGCCCCCTACAGTAGAAGCACAGAGTTTTAACCACTGGACCACCAGGGAAAGCCCTGACTGAAGCATTTTAAAGCAAATCTCTGATCCCTTCCTAGCCCTAGCAGATTCAGGGCAGCCCACTACAGAAAGCAAGTCTGACCAGCCCTCCCCAGTGGGAGAGGAGCTTCATGCTGTGTGTTCCTCCAGCCCCATTTCCTCACCTTCGGGAGGTACTTCTCCTTCTGGGTCTCGTTTCCATTCCGCACAATTTGGTTGATACAGAGGTTGGAGTGGGCTCCGTAACTGAGCCCCACTGCTCCAGACACTCGGGATATCTCCTCCATCACCAGCACGTGTTCCAGGAAGCCCAGGCCAGAACCACCATACTGAACTGGGGGTGGGGGGTGCAGGGGAGTGGAGAAGGCAGACCAGGTTAAATGAAGACACTGTCTTACATGCTGTAGAGGAATACTGTGACAGCACCTATTCCAAGTTCCCTCTAGCAAAGTCAATAGGCTGATGGCTATGGACCCTGCTTGCAAGCTCACAGGACTCGTTTTAGTTTTTTTCTGCCGCCTCTGGTCAACTAAGGTGTGGTTCAGAAAACAGCCATTGCAACTCCTGCTTTATCGCAAACAGAGCTCTTTTTAAAAATGATTTTATTTATTTATTTGGTCACATCATGCAGTTTTTGGGATCTTAATTCCCCAACCAGGGACTGAACCCAGGCCCTTGGCAGTAAAAGTGCGGAGTCCTAGCCAGTGGATCACTGGGGAATTCCGTATTTCGGACAGATCTCTTAATGAAGACAAGAAGACCTGCGCATCCACTACTCAGAGAGCTTAAGGAGTGCATAAGTCTAAATTAATTTTTAAGTGGTTACATCATTACTCATGATGTAAAATTTCTACAATCAGCTTAAAATCCCAAGAATTGTCTCCAAGTGGTGAGGGGGCGGTATAAGGAGAATATTGTGGTCCACCGTTACTCTAATGCCCAGTGAACACAGGCCAGAGCAGGGTGGGCCATACAGGTTTTGGCTGGTGAAGCTGCAGGCTTATCTCTTTCCTGGGTACTGTAAGCCAGGCTGGCCTTTGCATCAGAGACTAACATCTGAAACAAAGCCCACCAGCTCCTTGTCCTCATCTCCTGGAAACAAGTAGTAAGGCCTATAGGAGACTTTGGACGGGCTGAGGGATAGTCTATTAAATATACTATCTGGCCACCTCACATGGAGGCTCAGATGGGTGTCCCTCTCCCAAACACCCCCCAATCTGCTTCCAAATGAGCTCTTGGGCCAAGCTGTGGGCAGAGGACACACAGGCATCCCTACAGGGAAACACTGCTCTGAGCGGTTCTGCCTTCATACTACTGTTAGGGCAGAACTTAGGGACTAGGGGAGGCAGTAAGCCTGGAGTATTAAGATCACTCCTCAATCTGGAGTTTTCTAAACTCCCGAGATCATTTGGGGGAACTTAAGTATGCAGAGTTCAACAGTCTGGGTGACCCAAGTGAACCATACTAACCTAAATCCTTTATCTTCTTAACATCACTGCCTAAAGAAACAGACTAGCTCATTCTTGTCTGGGTGACTTATTGGGTACTTTCTCAGGTCCAAGAAGGAGGAGACTCTGGGTTACTTTGAATAAGATCTTTCCTCTCCTTTCCTCTTCTTTGGGGAATGTGTTAAAGGGCATGCAAAAAAAAAAAAAAAAAAGCTCTCTATTCAGAGAGAAACCACACTCACCAGGGGCTGTGATGCCCAAGACTCCCAGGTTCCCCAGCTGCTTCCAAAACTCCTGCCAACAGAACAGAGACACACAGTGGGTTGTGAGAAGGCAGCCAGTCACAGGTGCCAGGCACCTCTGGAACAATGAGATGCAAGGGCTTCCCAAAAGGGGGCTGCATTCTTAGGGGGCTTTTATTCACCAGAAGACTGTGTGAGTCTTGCCAGGCAACAGTACAATTCCCAGCCCAGGCCGGCCCAGCTCACAGACTGCCCCACCCCCGTCCCACTCAGTCTGGGCCTCACGACTTACTCGCAGGTTCTTGAACTCATTACTTTGGTCGATCTCCTGGGCCTGGGGAGCTAGATGCTCCTGAAGGAACTTAGCTACGGTCTGACGAAGCTAGAGGGAGAGAGGTAGATGGATGTTGCTGAAACAGTACATAATTGCCGCTGAGGACAGTGTCTCCACTACTGAGGACACCTTCAGAGAAGCAGGACACAAATAGCCTCACCAAACAGCATCAAACTGAGAGGCCCCACTAGTTTATGCTTCCTTAGAGGTGATCCTCACCTCTCTTTTTAAAGACTATTTTTTAAATGTCACTCCCCTACGTATATCATTCCATTGGCTTCCATTGTCTTTAAAAGACAAACTCCTTATACATGTATAACTGAATCACTTTGCCATACACCTGAAACTAGCACAACGTTGTAAATTAATTATACTTCAATTTTTAATTGTTTAAAAAAAAAAAAAAAAAGACAAACTCTTTATCCAGGACCAGAAGGCCCTGTGAGGTAAGCCCTGCAGCTCTTCTAGCCTTCCCCAGTACCCTTCTCATCTCCCATTTACTGTGCTTCAGACATGCTCCCTTCAGTTCATGGCACATGTCAGGCATTTTTTTTGCTCATTAACTTTTGACTAAAAGGGATAATTCAAAAAGAGAGTAGAGCTTGTTCCTTGGAGGGAAAGCTATGACAAACCTAGATACCATATGTTCATTGGAAGGACTGATCCTGAAGCTGAAGCTCCAATACTCTGGCCACCTGATGCAAGGAACTGACTCATTGGAAAAGACCCTGATGCTGGGAAAGATTGAAGGNGGAGAGATGGAGAAGCTGGAAGGCAAGGTGTATATGAAGGTGAGAGGGGCAGGGATTACTGGGAAGGGGAGCTTGGCCAGGCCTTGGGCAAACCCTGAGATAAACTCCTCCTTTGGCCAGGGTTCCGTGGCCTACGTGCCCCAGCAGGCATGGATCCAGAACTGCACTCTTCAGGAAAACGTGCTCTTTGGTCAAGCCCTGGACCCCAAGCGGTACCAGAAGGCTCTGGAGGCCTGTGCCCTGCTAGCTGATCTGGAGGTTCTGCCTGGTGGGGACCAGACGGAGATTGGAGAGAAGGTACCGTCTCTTCCCTCACTCTCTGGGGGAGTTAGCACCTATAGCTGCCAACCTCAGTGCAGCTCAGATCCAAATAAGCATTCATTCATTTACACAGTCATCTATTAATGATGTCATGCCTCACTCTGTGCAAGGCACTGACAAAGCAGATCTGTTTACTGGGGGAAGCTGACTTTTAAACAGGTAGGGGCTGTAGTATGTCCGGGAGGCCAGGCTAAAGGCCTGTTCAGGGTACTGGGAAGGAGTAAAGGACGTAGTCTGCATAAAGAAAAGCATCACTTTTGAGCTGAATCGTAACAGCTAAGGAAGAAGCTCTTATCATTCATCAGATTTTATGACATACCTACTATAGACCAGGCAATATTATATATTAGTAAATGTGTGTCCGTGCTGAGTCACTTCAGTCGTGTACAGCTCCTTGTGACCTCATGGACTGATTCCTCCAGGCTCCTCTGTCCATGAGATTCTCTAGGTAAGAATGCCGGAGTGGGTTGCCAGGCCCTTCTCCAGGGGATCTTCCTGACCCAGGGATCAAACCCACGTCTCTTATGTCTCCTGCGTTGCCAGGTGGGTTCTTTACCACTAGCACCGCACCGGCAGCCCATACATTAGTAAATACACCAGACTAAAATCTCTGCCCTCATATAGCTTACATTCTAGTGGGGAAAGATATGTTAGCAAGGTAAATCAGTAAAATGGATAATATTAGGGGAATGCTAAGAGGAAAGGATGTGCAAGGTTGTATTATCAGTGTGCTTTGTGAAAGTCTCACTGAGAACTGGAGACTTGAACAGAGTGAAGGAGTGGTCTGTATCTGGGAACATGAAGCTCTGTCTGGGACATTTGAGGCAGAGAGAGCAGTAAGTGCAAAGGCTCTGAGGCAGGAGTGTGATTTGGGCATTTAAGGACCAGCAAGAAGAACAGTGTGGCTGAAATGAAGTGAGCAGGGATGAGGAGGAGGAAATGAAGTCAGTGAAGTGTCTGGGCACCAGACATAGGGTCTTAAGTCTACTGTAAGGACTACGGCTTTTACCAAGGGTGATGGAAAATCTTTAAGGGTTCAGTTCAGTTCAGTTCTGTCCCTCAGTCATGTCCAACTCTTTGCCACCCCATGACAGCACACCAGGCCTCCCTGTCCATCACCAACTCCCAGAGCTTGTTCAAACGCATGTCCATCGAGTCAGTGATGCCACCCAACCATCTCATCCTCTGTCGTCCCCTTCTCCTCCTGCCTTCAGTCTTTCCCCAGCATCAGGGTCTTTTCCAATGAGTTGGCTCTTCGCATCAGGTGGCCAAAGTATTGGAGCTTCAGCTTCAACATCAGTCCTTCCAATGAATATTCAGGACTGATTTCCTTTAGGATTGACTGGTTGGATTTTCTTGCAGTCCAAGAAACTCTCAAAAGTCTTCTCCAGCACCACAGTTCAAAAGCATCAGTTCTTCGGAGCTCAGTTTTCTTTATAGTCCAGTTCTCACATCCATACATGACTACTAGAAAAACCATAGCCTTGACTAGACGGACCTTTGTTGGCAAAGTAATGTCTCTGCTTTTTAATATGGTACCTAGGTTGGTCATAGCTTTTCTTTCAAGCATCAGGGAGCAAGCATCTTTTGATTTCATGGCTGCAGTCACCATCTGCAGTGATTTTGGAGCCCAAGAAAATAAAGTCTGTCACTGTTTCCCTTGTTTCCCCATCTATTTGCCATGAAGTGGTGGGACTGGATGCCGTGATCTTAGTTTTTTGAATGCTGAGTTTTTAAGCCAGCTTTTTCCTCTCCTCTTTTACTTTGATCAAGAGGCTCTTCAGATCTTCACTTTCTGCCATAAGGGTGGTGTCATCTGCATATCTGAGGTTATTGATGTGTCTCTCAGCAATCTTGATTCCAGCTTGTGCTTCATCCAGCCTGGCATTTCGCGTGATGTACTCTGCATATGAGTTAAATGAACAGGGTGACAATATACAGCCTTGACGTACGCCTTTCCCAATTTGGGACCAGTCCGTTGTTCCACGTTCGGTTCTAACTGTTGCTGCTTTGAGGGTTAGTGTTAGGGTTAAGGATGGAGGGCGTCCAATGCAATTTGGTGTGACTGGAGGTTAGCAGGGTGCAAAAGATGGAGGGTAATACACAGAACTTTGATGACTTTAGTTAAGGTTTTGATCTTTACCCTAAAAACCATGGGATGTCAATGAAAGTTTTTATTTTTGTATTAATGTATTAGTTTTTGGCTGCTGCAAAATACACATGGTATGAATCTTTTTTGGCTGTGCTGGGTCCTGGCTGTGGTGGAGGGTTCTTTAGCTGCAATGCATGGGCTCTAGAGTGTGGTGTCATTGGCCGTGGCATAGGGGCTTAGTTGCCCCATGGCATGTGGGTTCTTAGTTCCCCGAGCAGGCAAGGGTTGAACTCCTGTCCCTGCATTGCAAGGCAGATTCTTAACCACTGGACTGTGAAGGAAGCCCCCATAACATAAATCTTTACCTTAAAAATCTTTAGCAGTATATAGATCAGCAATGTTAAGTTCATTCACACAGTTGTGCAACCAATCTCCAGAACTCTTCTTATCTTACGAAACGAAAACTCTGTACCCATTAAACAACAGCGTTTACTTATCCATTCACCCCTCAGTGGACACTTGGGTTGCTTCCACCTTTCATATATCGCGACTAATACTACTGTGAACGTGGGTGGGCAAAGGTCTTTTGAAGACCCTAGATACCCTAAAGTGGAATTTGTAAATCAGTTGTATGTTTTTATTCTTTGAGAACTGCCATATGTTTTCCATGATGGCTGCACCATGTTATATTCTCACCAACAGTGCACAGAGGCTACAGCTTGCACACATCCTGGACAACACTTGTTGTTTTCTGGGGTGGTTGTTTGTTTTTTTGGTTTTGTTTTTTGATAATAACCATTCTAATGGATGTGAGGTGATGTTTCATGGACACTTCAATTTGCATTTCCCAGTCACCAGTAATGTTGAAACACCTTTACCTAAGTAAAGTGATATAAGTGAAAGTAATGTTCAAAACACCTTTACATGTGCTTGTTGGCAGTTTGTATATCTTCCGTGGAGAAATGTCCATCAAAGTCCTTTGTCCACATTTGAATCGAGTTGTTTAGTTTTTTGTTGCTGAATTGTAGGAGTTCTTTATATAGACTAGATAGTGACCCCCTATCAAATATGTGAGTTGCAAATATTGTCTTCTGTTCTGAAGGCTGCCTTTTCACTTTGCTGACTGTGTCCTTTGATTGCACTGAAGGTTTCCGTTTTAATGCAATCCAGTTTTTCTATTGTTACTTTTGTTGCTTGTGCTTTTGATGTTATATTGATAAAGTCATTGCCAAGTCCAATGTCATGAAACTTTTTTCCTGTGTTTTCTTCTAAGAGTTTTAGAGTTTCATCTCTTTTTTTAGGTACTAAAGATTTCAATGTATATTCCTTCAAAACGAAGACATTCTCTTACGGATCTATGGTTAAGTTATCAAGATCAAGAAATTTATCATTAATACAGTGCTACTGCCTAAAAATCACTGCCTGACCTTTGCAATGTCATCATTTATCCCAGTAATGTCTTTTTTAGTTGTTTTCTTTCCTGGTCTAGAATTCAATCCAGGATCACGAGTTGCATTTAGTTGTCATATCTCTTCATTCTCTGTCAATCTGGATAATTTCTCAGTCTCTGTCTTTTACTTTTAAATATTTGTGTCTTTATTTTCGGCTGTGTGGGGCCTTAGTTGCATCACGCAGGATCTTTGTTGCGGTACAAGAGCTCTTTCTTTGGGCTCTTCCTTACGCCATGCAGGCTTCTCTCTAATTGTGGCACACAGGCTCCAGAGCCTGTGGCCTCTGTAGTCTGTGGCATGTTGGCTCTCAAGGTGAAGTGGGCAGGCTCAGTAGTTACAGTATGAGGGCTTAGTTGCTGCACAGCATGTGGGATCTTAGTTCCCCAGCCAGGGGTTGAACCTGCATCCTCTGTGTTGGAAAGGAGATTCTTAACCAGTAGACCACCAGGGAAGTCCCAGTCTGTCTTTTAGAATATCAACACTTTTGAAGAGTACAGGCCAGATGTTTGGCAAAAAGTTTCTCAATTTGAACACCATTAGTTTTTTTTTTTTTTTTTGCAGGGGGTTGGGAAACCAAAGTAATGTTGTGTCCTTGGTGCGTCATATCAGGAGGCATATGAGGTCAATTCATGTCTTACTGACTAATGTTAACTTTGATCTCTTGCTTGAGATGATATCGTCCATTGATGATTTCATTTTATAACCTTCATTGATTTTTGCCCGAGTCAGTGTTACTATGATGTGGGCCAAATGTTGATTTTGTAACCCCATTCTTTCTATGATTATTAGTTGGCATTTTACTCTAAGAAAGAGCTTTCCTCTCTTCCCTTTTTACTTATTCTTTAGTTTCTATCAGTGCGGGCTCATGTTTGCTTATGTGATGCGATGGATTATAATCCATTACCATCATTTTTTATTTGGATGTTCAATTTGTCAGTGAAGAGTTTTAAGCAGGGACATGGATCGCATTTTGAAAAGCTGCCCTGGTTGCAGTGTGAAGGGGCCCAGAGGCACAGGAACCAGTGGGGAGGCTCTCGTGTTGGTCTGGGGAAGTGATTTGGGCCTGAGCCTGGCAGTAGATGAGAAACTTTTAAGTAGGAGTCTGAGATGATAGGAACCCAGAGCAGACCTCCGCATCTACAATCTAACTCCTCCTTCCCGTCTGTCCTGGCCCCACGCTGACCTCTCAAGCCTGATTTGTGCCCAGAGCGCGGTAGCACTGAAGGAATCCTGGTTGGTCGAATGCAGACATGTTCGCACGTCTCAGTCACTGTAGCTGTCCTGGCCGCCCCTCGTTTCTCAGCAGCTGCAGCTCCCACCCCACATTTGCTGCCCCAGGGGTCAGTTTCTCAGGGTACCCCTAAAGAGCTGAGCCTGTTCCAGAGGGACTGAGGAAAGCTGGTGTACCTCTGGGGTCAGCCCGCTGGGGTATCCCTTGCTGCCCTGTGTCTGACTTTCTGCTTAATGGCTTTAAGAGTGATCTTACTTTCCCTCTGATATGTGAACCATCTCAGGGTTGATGAACTCTGGGGTGGATGCTGGGTTTCCATTCTTGCTTTTGCCCTTAATAATTTGGACTTTGGATGAAGTCATTAACATCTTGGACTCTAGTTTCTTCATCTAGAAAGTGGGGCTAATGATACCCTCCCTGGAAAGACTGACATGAGGACCAGAAGGGATAATTGTTACAAAAGTCATCTGCAGACCATATGGGCAGTGGAAGACTAAAAGCTTTATTACCTCCTGGGGATTTCTAGCCTGCTAGATAGAGTAAGAGGGTGGAAGGTAGGGAAACCAGCTGGGCAGGGAGCAAGTTGTCCTCACCTGCTCTGGGGGGACTCTGAGAGCCACCACCCCTTCATCCATGACCTTAGAGCCTCCCAGGGACAGGACCAGGCATATGAAATGTGAATTTAGAGGTCTGCCTTGCTGAGTGATAATGGACAGGGCCTTTGTCCCCCTTGTGATGGCCTGACTCTCTTCCAGCCAGTACACACTTCTCACTTCCCTTCTCCATCAGGGCATTAACCTGTCCGGGGGCCAGCGTCAGCGTGTCAGTGTGGCCCGAGCTGTTTATAGTGATGCCGACATTTTTTTGCTGGATGACCCACTGTCAGCCGTGGACTCCCATGTGGCCAAACATATCTTTGACCAAGTCATTGGGCCAGAAGGTGTGCTGGCAGGAAAGGTGAGGCTCCCAGAGGCTAAGCGGGCTAAAATGAAGTCTGCGGCCACAGGAGAGGACTGGTGGGAGGCCAAGGGGCTTGGTGATAAGATACCTGGACATATGGAGTGCCTACGGAACAGGCTGGGCAACCGGGGAAACCTGGGGTGGGGTAGGCAGTGCCCCTCAGGTGCTGAATTGCCTTTGGAGAGCGCAGGTTGAATCCCTGATGTGCCTGCTCCTGCTGCTGGCACTCAAGCACCTCACGCTTGCTCCGTGGCCCTGCATGTGCCAAGGGTGTGTGCTGAGGGCAATAGGCGTGATAGCCTGCTGCCTTCCCCCAGACCCGGTTGCTGGTGACGCATGGCATTAGCTTCCTGCCCCAGACGGACTTTGTCATAGTGCTATCTGACGGGCACGTGTCTGAGATGGGCACCTACTCGGCCCTGCTGCAGCGGGATGGCTCCTTTGCCAACTTCCTCCGCAACTATGCACCTGATGAGGACAAGGAGCACCAGGAAGCCAACAACAGGCCAGGTATCTGCCATTCCTGGCTCTTCATATTGCCCTCACCTCCCTGCATCTTCCCTGTCCTAGAAGACATCAGCAAGGGGGAAAGTAAACTGGATGACGTCGAATCCCTCCTCCTCCTCCTCTTCCCTCAGTCTTCCTATGTGTTGAAAGGGCCTATGGGCCCAGGCCCAGCTTGTACAGCAAGGCTGTTTTACAGATGAATTGTTTAGTAAGCACACAAGTGCTTTTTGTTGTTGTTCAGTCGCTCAGTTGTGTCCAACTCTTTGTGACCCCATGGACTGCAGCTGGGCTTCCCTGTCCTTCACCATCTCCCAGAGCCTGCTCAAACTCATGTCCATTGAGTTGGTGATGCCATCCAACCATCTTATCCTCTGTCATCCCCTTCTCCTCCTGCCTTCAATCTTTCCCAGCATCATGGTCTTTTCCAATGAGTCAGTTCTTCCCATCAGGTGGCCAAAGTACTGGAGCTTCAGCTTCAACATCAGTCCTTCCAGTGAATATTCAGGACTGATTTCCTTTAGGATGGACTGGTTTGACCTCCTTGAAGTTCAAGGGACTCTCAAGAGTCTTCTCCAACACCACAGTTCAAAAGCATCAATTCTTCGGAGCTCAGTTTTCTTTATAGTCCAGTTCTCACATCCATACATGACTACTGGAAAAACCATACCTTTGACTATGGAAGTGCTTAGAAAAGTCATTTATTTATTAACAAATATTTATTTATTGAGCAGCTAACTTTGTCCAGGCACTATTCCAGCAATAATGACATAGCACTCTTGACAGTACTACAGAGATAGCAAAGAACAAACAGAAAAATTCCCTTCTCATGGAGCATATTGAGACGTTGAGACCCCCTTGTTGTTCAGTCCTGGCTCTTCAACCTCAGGCTCCGGGCTGGCTCTCAGACCTTCTCCCGGGCCTTCTTGTCTACTTCTGTATATGCAGTTACCATGTCGCGAGCATTTACTAAGGGCTGTGCCTGTTGCAAGCTCTTGACACACATTCTTTCCTTTGATCCTCACAATGACACCATGAAGTAGGTACTATTATTATCCCCACTGTACATGCCCGCCTAAAGTCATGTGGTGAGGAAGTGGGATTTAAGCTCAGCTAGGCTGACTCCAGAGCCCCAGCTCCTGACCCTTATATTTGAATCCTCTTCTACATAGTCCCTGATGGGAAGCTTTTCTTCCTGTCTAACATAAGTCTTTTCTTGCTGCCTCTTTTTTTTCTCAACACAAAATTGGTCATTTATTTTTATTGTTGTTCTTACTGCCCTCTCAGTCCCTCTCATCTTCCCTTTCGCTTATCCATTCAGGCCTCTTTATTGGAGTGGGACTGGGGGATAGCAGGGCCTTGCAGGGTGAGCTTGCCAACCTCTCCTTTCTGCCTCCCCACTGCAGCCTTGGAGGACAAAGAGGATGAGGGGGTGTTGATGATTGAAGACACGCTCAGCAATCACACAGACCTAACAGATAATGAGCCCGTGACATACGAGGTCCAGAAGCAGTTTATGAGGTGAGCTCCTGAGAACTGTCCATCCCCGGGAGATGCTGGCAGGGCCCCCACGCCCTGCTGGGGAGTGGGGCAGATGGGTGTTCTCCCTGACACTCCCGAGGCTCCAGGTGGGGCTCTGTCTGTGCTTGTACTGGGGGCCGCCTCTCTGGGCCTGACTCGTTGCCTCTGCAGACAGATGAGTGCCATGTCCTCGGAAGGAGAGAGCCAGGGTCGGTCTGTGCCCAGGAGGCGCCAGGGTGCGGCAGAAAAGGTCATGCCGGCAACCGAGGCACAGGCGAGCCATGTGCTGACCCAGGAGGAGAAGACAGAGATGGGCACTGTGAGTAGGGTGGGCGAGGAAGGCTGGAGAGGCTGGCAGGCTCCTAGCACTCACGGGGCTCATGGGAATCCTCTGTTTGACCGCTGTGGCCACACAGGTGAAGCTGAGCGTGTACTGGGATTACGCCAAGGCTGTGGGACTCTGGACCACTCTGGCCATCTGTCTGCTGTATGGGGGTCAAAGCGCAGCTGCCATTGGGGCCAACGTGTGGCTCAGTGCCTGGACTGATGAGGCTGCGTCAGACAACCCGCAGAACAGCACCTCCTACAGACTCGGTGTCTACGCCGCCTTGGGGATTCTGCAAGGTGAGCCTGCAGAGACGCTTAGAAGGGGCGCCAGTGTTCCCCTCCTCATCTCTGCGCTGCTGGGTCCTCCAAACCATGCCCTTGCCTCTGAATCTCTCTCCACTCTCACACCCTAGTGACTCCCTGACCCACCCTAGCAGTCCACCTGCTTCTGGACCTGTCTAGCTCATCCTAGCTATGCCCTGCCTTGGAGTCTGCCTAGTTCACTGAGGAGACCCCTCATCTTGGAACTTGCCCCTGCATTCTGCCACCTGGCCCAGGTGAACAAGTGCCCCTCTGCCTCCTCCATCAGGGCTCCTGGTGATGCTGTCCGCTATCACGATGGCGGTGGGTGGTGTCCAAGCTGCCCGCTTGCTTCACCAGGCACTGCTGGACAACAAGATGCGCTCGCCACAGTCCTTCTTTGACACGACACCCTCGGGCCGCATCCTCAACCGCTTCTCCAAGGACATCTACGTCATCGATGAGATTCTGGCTCCCACCATCCTCATGCTGCTGAATTCCTTCTACAACTCCATCTCCACCCTTGTGGTCATCGTGGCCAGCACGCCGCTCTTTGCTGTGGTCATCCTGCCTTTGGCTGTCCTCTACCTCTTTGTCCAGGTGTGCCCTGAGTGAGTGGGCGTGACTGAGTGTAAGCGTGGCTGTTGTGTGGGCCGGGCTCTCTTGGGGGCCACCTGTGGCAGATGTAGGGCGGGCACACCCCCTTCACCTTCACAGCTGGATTTGATTCAGTAAATACCTTTTTGAAACTCATTTTCCTCTCCTGTAGAATAGAAGCATAGATCCCACCTCATCGAGTTATCAGTAGGATAAAATTAAATCCCTGTAAATTATGACTGGCCCTGGAACTCCTTCCTGCCGGCTATTTTTTAATAAAATGTTGTCAACAGTTTAGGACACATTATCCTTCCCTTGGTTTTAGGTATCATCTAAACTTACATGCCATATCATATGATGCGTGGATGATACATGACGCATGTCTTATAAACTTACATGTTTTTTAACATAGATGAGTGATAACATTCAGATACAGCCAACTGTAAGAGGCATTTGTGTTGCTGATCCCCTGTCCTGCCATTAATCAGTTGCTGAAGGTCACCCACAGGTGGCAGAAGCTCAGGCCTGTGTGTGAAGACTGTGACCTGGGCTGCTCTCTGTCCTGGGACAGGGACTTTCAGCTGTACATCCTGCATGGCCCTGGCCATCTTCGGGCCCACAGGGTAGAGGGTGGAAGACGGAGGCAGACTGTGGTTTTGTGGGGCTGACATTTAAACAACTGAGGGGTGGAGTGGGGAGAGGTTCTTTCAGAGAAAGAATACGAAATTATCTTAGTTTTGCAAATTTGGCAAAATTTTGATTGTGTGAACACACTGCCAGGCCCCTAAGTGGAGACAGGCCTTGTCACTGACTTGGGCGGCAAAATGAAGTCAGTGTGATAGTTCAGGCCTGCAGAGTGAGTGGCCAGGAGCTGAGAGGGAATTGGGAAAGGCTTTGTGGACAAAGCGGCCTGGAAGACTGAGCAGAGCTGACCAGGGGGGAGCTCGTGGCGCCTTATCAGGACCCCAGGTCTTGGGTTCTTTCGGGCGAGGGAAGGGAGTGAGGTCTTATGGGCCAGAGGCACTGAAGGGGAGGTGGCGCAGATGGGCCCAGAGGACACGCAGCACTGAGCTGGGATTCCAGGGTCCTGACTCTAAGTTCTTTCTCCAACCTCTGTCAGCGATTCTATGTGGCTACCTCACGGCAGCTGAAGCGGCTGGAATCTGTCAGCCGCTCGCCCATTTATTCCCACTTTTCGGAGACGGTGACTGGCTCCAGCGTCATCCGGGCCTACGGCCGCAGCCAGGACTTTGAGACCATCAACGATGCTAAGGTGGACACCAACCAGAAGAGCTGCTACCCCTACATTGCCTCCAATAGGTCAGAAAGCGCTCCGTCAGCCCTGCTCCTTCCATGAGCTTCTGCCAGGGTCTCTGCAGGAGAGAGCCTGGTGTTCCGGGTCCAAGGCCCCCCTTCCCCTAAACAGCCCCCTTCTTGCATCCGCCCCATTTCCCCCTTGCCTGATCTCCACAGGTGGCTGGGGATCCGAGTTTCCACCAGGGTCTCTGCAGGAGAGAGCCTGGTGTTCCGGGTCCAAGCCGCTCCCTTCCCCTAAACAGCCCCCTTCTTGCATCCGCCCCATTTCCCCCTTGTCTGATCTCCACAGGTGGCTGGGGATCCGAGTGGAGTTCGTGGGCAACTGTGTTGTGCTCTTTGCTGCACTCTTCGCTGTGACTGGAAGAAGCAGCCTGAGCCCAGGACTGGTGGGCCTGTCTGTGTCCTATGCCCTCCAGGTACACAGAGGTCTCAGCCCCAGAGTAGGGCCGCCCGGGGCTGAGGCCAGGCTTCACAGGCATCTCCTATGTACCCCACTCTACCCAAAATGGGGACCAGCCACAGATTTTGATCCTCCAAACTGTGAGCTCCCAGTCAAGCGTGGAGAGTCACTCCCACCAGCAGGGGATGATACTTCGGGGTGTGCAGATCTTAGTGGAGGAAGGACAAAAGGTAAGGGCCCAGAGGAGGTCTCTACCTGGGAGTGTTGGAGAAATGACCTTGGAGCTCGGCCCCAAGAGACAAATAGAAATTTGCTGTGCCTGCGCAAGATCTAGAGGTCGACCCCGACAGGGGTCCTGGGGCAGGGACATGGAGAGCTAGACCACACCGTATTTCACAGTCCTGCAGAGAAAGTACCTGGAGCAGGTAGCTAGAGCCTGAGCAGGTCACCCTGATATCAGCTGATACTGTCAAAAGGTTAAACAGCTGCAAATGGAATTTTTGTGAAGCAGATCATATTTGCAATGCCTCAGGTGACTCAAGTCTCTGAGTTTGGATAAATAAAGGACAATCCAGACAGGTCAGTCTTCTCAAGCTATTCAGTATGCCTACGAATCCCCTGGAGATCTTAAACTGTAGATTCTGATACAGTAGGCCTGGGGCTCTGGCTTTTGCGTGTCTATCAAGATTTCTTGATTCACAAAGTGTGGTCTGAGGACCAGTTGCATCATTTGTGAGCTTGTTAGCAAAGTAGATTTTCTAGTCCTACCACCAACCTACTGAATCAGAAGCTACATTTTAAGAAGATTCCCTGGGAAATCTTTCTTGTGCATGTTAAAGTTTGGGAAGCACTGGGATGGGGGGCCATTGTCACTGCCTGAGGTACAGTTGTGATTAGGGCTCCGAGTGGCATAGCTATGGGTTTGCCCAGGCCCACCTGGGTCATAGTTGGGACAGGAGCATAATGAAGGAGTCTGAACTCCTCCCATAACCGTGTCAAGGGAGGACAGATTGCCCCACTTATGACCCAGTCCCTCTGACTAGGTGACGTTGGCTCTGAACTGGATGATACGAACGATATCAGACTTGGAGTCTAATATTGTGGCTGTGGAGAGAGTCAAGGAGTACTCCAAGACGGAGACGGAGGTGGGTACGGAATCGGCCTGGGGCAGGGAGAGTTGAGAATAGCTGGTAGGGGTGCTTGATGGCCCACCATCCATCCCCACATCCCCTTAGGCCAGCTCTCCGGGCGGCTTCATTCAGCCCTTAAAGAGTGTCAACCAGAGGTCTACGTGAGGAGGTGTAGAGGATTCAGAGTTGGACAAGACAATTCCTGATGAGTAGATAACAGCTCCTGTGTTCCAAGCCCTCCTCAGTCACAGTACTTTGTCCTCCCGGGGCCCCCCGGCCCAGTGGCCTGCCTCTGTCCCTCGGTCCATGAGTGTACCCCGCCTGGATTCTGTGCTCCGCCAGTGCCAGCACTCTCAACTCCCTTGCCCTTCTCTCTCAGTCATCCTCTCTCCAGCTGAGCCCGTCTGGCTACCTTCTACATGCCGGTGCTCGACTGCTAAATCGTTGCTGGAGAAAATCATTGATTTCACTTCAAGTTTATAACCACACTCCACTGCAGGGTATTCCCATCTTGCTTCTCCAAGAAGCCTGTGTTTCCAGTTTCAGAAAGCTTTGTTTTGGCCATTCCCTTTCCTGAAGCTCCCACTCCCTTGCTCAGCCCTTGACCTTGCCTGACAGTTCAGGGAGGAAATAGGTCATGAGATGTGAACTCCCTGAGCCTTCCTGCCTCTGGACTCTCAAACCTGCCTGTGTCCCTCCACCTTTTTCCTCTTTTAACAGGAAATGTCCCTTCTCGTTTCAAAGTCCACTCCCTCCACTTGTTCGCGTGGCCGCCCGAGGACTTCGCTTCCTAGATTACATGCTACGTCATCCACCTTGCCTCCTCTGTTGGGTGATTCCCACCCACATGCAAAAATACGCACCTGTACCTTCCATTCTAGACTGTCAAACCAACCCTCCCTTGCCTGTGTATCCTGTATCCCGTTTCTCTGCTCTCCTTTGTCATGAAACTAGCTTTAAAATAGGTGCTCTCCCCCTGCCTCGTCACCTGGTGGCTTGCCTGCCTCCTGCAGCCTGGTTTCTGGCCCTGTCACTGCCCTGGATGCACTCAGCAGTGACTTCCTTTGTTCCAGAGGTAAGGACGCTTGGCTGTTCTTCTCTAACTCAACCTCTCGGCATTATTTGGACAAAATAGCCCTCTATGCTTCTTGAAGGCGCGTCATGGTCTCTGTGACCTGAGCTCCTGCCCTGTCAGCCCCCATTGAGCCCCCACCCCTTCTGTTCCTCCCAACCAGGCCTTTCCTGCCCCTGGGGCTCCCATCTGTCCCTGTCTTCTTCCAGCTCTTCTCTTATCACCCCCTTCTCCCCCCATTCTCTGGGATCTTCAAATTCTTTCTCTTCATGCCTAGCATTGCAATTTCCCCTGTCTACATACATGATCCTTTCTCCACAGCCTCAAAACTTCTGCCCCCAATCCTGCTACCCATTGTTTTGATCCCTCCTCAAGAGAGCATATGGCACCCCACTCCAATACTCTTGCCTGGAAAATCCCATGGACAGAGGAGCCTGGTAGGCTACGCTCCATGGGGTCTCGAAGAGTCAGACACGACTGAGCGACTTCCCTTTCACTTTTCACTTTTATGCATTGGAGAAGGAAATGGCAGCCCACTCCAGTGTTCTTGCCTGGAGAGTCCCAGGGACAGAGGAGCCTGGTGGGCTGCCGTCTATGGGGTCGCACAGGGTCGGACACGACTGAAGCGACTTAGCAGCAGCAGCAAGAGAGCAGATTATCTGTACTGGCTGCCTTGTTTCTTGATTGCTGACACTCTGACTCCCCCGTTTCAAAACATCCTACCCTCTGCCTCCCCAAATAGCAGCAGAGAGATCCCTTAAAAACATACCAAATCACGTTATTATTCTGTACATGGCCCTACATCTTACTCAAGGTAAAACAAAACAAAACAAACAAACAAACAAAATGGTCCTTAAACTGCCCTGCAAAGCCCTACATGGTGGGGTCTCCCACTACCTGTCTCCTACCTCTCACCTTGTCACTGTGCTCCAGAGCACACCTGGAGGTACTTATCCTTGCTGTTTCCTCTACTTGGCATGCCTTTCCCTCAGATATCTACTTGTCTGGTTCCTTTACTTCCTTCAGGTCTTTATTTAAATATCACCTCCTCCAGGAAGCCTTCCCTGACCACCCTGCACAGAACAGCAACAGCAGGCACTTCTCCATACTCATCACCAGCTGACATTATACAGACTTACTTATTTGTTAATTGTATGCCTCCTTAGATTACGATGTGAGCCTCACAGGGACAAGGACTTTGTCTAGCTTACCATTGCTACCCCACCACCTGTCATGGAGTAGCCACTCAGTAATAAAGAATGGTGAAAGGGGGAGTCGGGGGCATGTGGAAGGGGCTGCTTAGGGACCTTGGGCATGAGGGGAGTAGAGGAGGGCAAAGTTCTGTGGGGAATAATGTCAGATGGAGAGAGTCATTGAACCACAAGGTTGGGCCACACAAGTGCCAGGGGCTCCCCGCCAGGGTCCCTGGTAGGTGAGGATGGCAGGGGCCTGGGAAGAGAGGCAGACTAAAGATGGAAGAGGGCTGGGCTGGGGAAGAGATGTCCCCCTGATGCAGAACCTGTTCTCGTCTGGTGACCAGGCCCCCTGGGTGGTGGAGGGCAGCCGTCCGCCAGCAGGCTGGCCACTGAAGGGTGAGGTGGAGTTCCGAAATTATTCCGTGCGCTACCGTCCGGGCCTGGAGCTGGTACTGAAGGACCTGAGTCTGCGAGTGCATGGTGGTGAGAAAGTGCGTGTGGGGTGGGTTTGTGCTCGGGGAATGTGGGTCTGTGGGATGGCAAGTACCCAGCCTAGAGGTCTGCTTAGCCTCACAAGGGAGTCCTGGAGACAGACCCACCACCTCCCCAGCCTTTGCCTGACAGCCTCCTACCCACTCCAGGTGGGGATCGTGGGCCGCACTGGGGCTGGCAAATCATCCATGACTCTCTGCCTGTTCCGCATCCTGGAAGCAGCTGAGGGCGAAATCTACATCGATGGCCTCAATGTGGCCGACATCGGGCTCCATGACCTGCGTTCTAAGCTGACCATCATCCCCCAGGTACCAGCCTGGCTTTGTCTGGTCACACTGACCAGTGACCCTGGGGGCGGGTTCCACGCTTGTCCTGTAGCTTGAGGTTCAAGACCGGGACCTCTATCTGGGAAGCTGGGGAGCAGGACAGCAGGAGCAGAGCCACAGAGCGACCACCTGTCATGGGTCTGGAAGGGACAGATGTATCCTGCTCATCACCCTGTCCTCTGACCTCCTAGACCAACAGAACCACAGACTCTTCCACACGGCCCACGCCAGAGGGGTTCTATCCTGCTCTCCTGGTTTCACAGCTCTGAATTACGTTTCACTTTTCCTGGCTTCTCTGGAGTATTTTTCTGCCGACCGGACACTTTGGAGTCAGATTAGTGGCTCAAGGTTTCTACTTTAGCAGAGGACTTTGGGTGGGCAGAGCTGAGGTTTATCACGTCCCCACAGGCATTCTTCTATCTCCTTGGCCACTGCGTCCCTCCTGGAGGGCTGGGGACACAGTGGAAATGCCGCCACCTCAATCCCTTTCTTGTTCCCTGGCCTCGGGGCCCATGGCTCCCTTTGGGGCCTGAGCTGCCTCCCTCTGAGGACTTGCTTTGTCCCCAGGACCCCATCTTGTTCTCGGGGACCCTGCGCATGAACCTGGACCCCTTTGGCTGTTGCTCAGAGGAAGACATGTGGCAAGCTTTGGAGCTGTCCCACCTGCATGCATTTGTGCGCTCCCAGCCCGCAGGCCTGGACTTCCAGTGCTCCGAGGGTGGGGAGAATCTCAGGTACCAGCGGGAGTGGGCGGGTCAGGAATAGCACCCCGCTGCACTGGAGGATCTAGCGTCAGGTGACACCAGGCCAGCCCTCTCCTGCCCCCCCTCCCGTCTTGTGGTTCAGTCACTAAATCGTGTGGGACCCTGCAACCTCACTGACTGCAGCACATAAGTTTTCCCTGTCCTTCACTATCTCCCAGAGTTTGCTCAAATTCACGTCCATTGAGTCGGTGATGCCATCCAACCATCTCATCCTCTGTCACTCCCTTCTCTTCCTGCCCTCAGTCTTTCCCAGCATCAGGGTCTTTTCCAGAAAGTTGGCTCTTCACATCAGGTGGCCAAAGTATTGGAGCTTCAGCTTCACCACCAGTCCTTCTAGTAACTACTCAGGGTTGATTTCCTTTAGGATTAACTGGTTTGGTCTCCTTGCTGTCCAAAGGACTCAAGAGTTTTCTCCAGCACCAGGATTCCAAAGTATCAATTCTTCGGCACTCAGCCTTATCTAGGGTCCAACTCTCACCTCTGTATATGACTACTGGAAAAACCATAGTTTTGATTATATGGACCTTTGTCAGCAAAGTGACGTCTCTGCTTTTTAATATGCTGTCTAGGTTTGTCATAGCTTTTCTTCCAAAGAACACGCATCTTTTAATTTCATGGCTGCAGTCACTGTCTACAGTGATTTTGGAGTCTGAGAAAATAAAATCTGCCACTATTTCCATTCCCCCCCATCTATCTGCCATGAAGTGATGGAAGTGGATTCCATGATGTTCATTTTTTGAATGTTGAATTTTAAGCCAGCCTTTTCATTCTCCTCTTTCACCTTCAACAAGAGGCTCTTTAGTTCCTCCTCATTTGTGCCATTAGAGTGGTATCACATGCATATCTGAGGTTATTGGTATTTGTCCCGGCAATCTTGATTCCAGCTTGTGAGTCATGCAGCCCAGCATTTTGCATGATGTACTCTGCATATAAGTTAAATAAGCAGGGTGACAGTATACAGTCTTAACATACTTCTTTCCCAATTTGGAACCAGTCCATTGTTCCATGACCAGTTCTGTTGCTTCTTGTCTGCATACAGGTTTCTCAAGAGACAGGTAAGGTGATCTGGTATTCCCATCTCTTTAAGAATTTTCCACAGTTTGTTGTGATCCACACAGTTAAAGGCTTTAGCATAGTCAATGAAGCAGAAGTGGATTTTTTTTTTTTTAATTCCCTTACATTTTCTATGACCCAGCCAATGTTGACAATTTGATCTCTGGTTCCTCTGCCTTTTCTAAATCCAGATTGTACATCTGGAATTTCTCAGTTCATATACTGTTGAAGCCTAGCTTGAAGGATTTTGAGCATTACCTTGCTAGCATGTGAAATGAGTGCAACTGTACCATAGTTTGAACATTCTTTGGCATTGCCCATCTTTGGGATTGGAATGAAAACACCTTTTCCAGTCCCGTGGCCACTGCTGAGTTTTCCAAATTTGCTGGCAAGTTTAGTGCAGCACTTACACAGCATCATCTTTTAGGATTTGAAATAGCTTAGCTGGAATTCCATCACCTCCACTAGCTTTGTTTGTAGTGATGCTTCCTAAGGCCCACTTGACTTCACACTCCAGGATGTCTGGCTCTAGGTGAGTGAGAAAGTGTATCTTTCCCTTTGTCCTTCACCTTTCACTTCTTTTCTCAGCTCTTTGTACAGCCTCCTCAGACAACCACTTTGCCTTTTTTGTGTTTCTTTTTCTTGGGGATGGTTTTGGTCATTGCCTCCTGTACAGTGTTACTAACTTCCGTCCATAGTTCTTCAGGCATTCTGTCTACCAGATCTAATCCCTTGACTCTATTTGNAGAAAGTGTATCTTTCCCTTTGTCCTTCACCTTTCACTTCTTTTCTCAGCTCTTTGTACAGCCTCCTCAGACAACCACTTTGCCTTTTTTGTGTTTCTTTTTCTTGGGGATGGTTTTGGTCATTGCCTCCTGTACAGTGTTACTAACTTCCGTCCATAGTTCTTCAGGCATTCTGTCTACCAGATCTAATCCCTTGACTCTATTTGCCACATCCACTGTATATTCACAAGGGATTTGATTTAGGTCATATTTGAATGGCCTAGAGATTTGAACTCAGGGGGTACTCTACTGTATTGAGCATATCTGTGTGCCAGGCTTCTCACTGACTCCTCACACAAGCCCCAGAGAGACTGAGCTAGGGCCAAAGGCACACAGCTGGGAGAAGACATGCCTGGGCTTTCAGTTAGGTCTGGGAGACTCCAAGGCCCCAGTCAGTTTCCTCTTGTGAGGTTGTCAGTGCTATGCTTGGCCTGATGAGGGGGTTGTGGACTAAACCTGTTAAGAAGACAAGAGGAAACATATAGAACTTTAGAGAAGTCTTTTATTTTTTCCAAGTTGGATGCAGTTTTGTCTCTGGTTTAGAAGTGGGCAAAGTGAGCTCTCCAGGCCTTTATTTGCTTCCTTATAGCCCCAGATTTTATATCCCCAGCCACTGGGTCATATATCAGAGAGAGTCAGAGTCACTTCTCACTGAGTCTAAAAGCTTGAGATACATGTGCCTGTGTTAGCTGTGTGGTTTGGGGCAAGTTGCTTAACCTCTCTGTGCCTTCGTTTTCTTAACTCTAAAAGGAGTATGGGACAACAGTTCCATTCCTTTAGCACCATGCCGCCTAACAGCCAGACTGAAAACAGAAACGGATGAAATAAATTTTGGAATTATGTATTTTATTTAGCCCCAAATATCTAAAATATTATCACTTCAACATGTAATTGATATAAAAGCTATTATGGATATCTTGCATTTTTTCATATTAAGTATAAAATCCTTTGTGTATTTTTTACACTTAAAGCACCTTCACTTTTCACCTTCATGCATTGGAGAAGGAAATGGCAGCCCACTCCAGTGTTCTTGCCTGGAGAATCCCAGGGACGGGGGAGCCTGGTGGGCTGCCGTCTATGGGGTGGCACAGATTTGAATACGACTGAAGCGACTTAGCAGCAGCAGCACATCTCCATTCAGATTTGCCACATTTCACGTAGCCCACAGTCACGTGTGGCTAGTGGCCATCATTTGGACAGGGCGGTTTTATGGGTTTTGTGATGAAATGGAAAGCAGTTAGACTGGATACACTCCTGAGAAATTTAGCTCTTCTTATTATTCTACTCAGTCCATACCTAAGTGGACTCTCTCCAGACAAAACAAAAACAAAAACTTGTACATTTCAGTTCAGTTCAGTCGCTCAGTCATGTCCGACTCTTTGTGATCCCATGAATCGCAGCACGCCAGACCTCCCGGTCCACCACAAACTCCCGGAGTTTACTCAAACTCCTGTCCACTGAGTCGGTGATTCCATCCAACCATCTCATCCTCTGTCATCCCCTTCTCCTCCTGCCTTCAATCTTTCCCAGCATCAGGGTCTTTTCAAATGAGCCAGCTCTTCGCATCAGGTGGCCAAAGTATTGGAGTTTCAGCTTCAACATCAGTCCTTCCAGTGAACATTCAGGACTAATTTCCTTTAGGATGGACTGGTTGGATCTCCTTGCAGTCCAAGGGACTCTCAAGAGTCTTTTCCAACACCACAGTTCAAAAGCATCAATTCTTCGGCGCTCAGCTTTCTTTATGGTCCAGCTCTCACATCCATACATGACTACTGGAAAGACTTAATAGGGTTCAAGGCACGTTGGCTTCCACTATCTCCTTTAATCTTTACTGCAGTCCTGTGGGCTAGAAATGAGGCTCCAAAGTATAAAACGATTTGCCCAAAGCCACTTAGCTAGCAAGGGGTGGGGCAAGGACTCAGGGAAGTGGGAGTTTTTGCCCAAGACTTTACTTGCCGCATCGTAGCCACTGGTGGGATGCCCCCACCTCCAGAGTCAGCCCTCTAAGAATGAATGTGTCCAGCCCCTGGATCTCGCTTACACAACCATGTTGAAGTGGCTGGCAGACAAGCCTGGGCTACCAGATCCTGTGCCCCAGAGCTGTTTTTTGGCCCATTCTCTGATCCCTGCTTGCCATCAGCACGTCTCACCAGATCACCCCTCCATCCCCACATCAACCAGGACCTGAGACAGAAATCCACTCCCCTCCTCTCTCCCTGAGCTTGTAGTCACTTTAAGCATAACCTGTATCCTGTGCCAGTCCCACCATAAATCAGCCCTAAATTCTATCTGGCAGCTCATTCTGCTGCCAAAACCTTCATTAGTTGCGGGAATGGGCTGAAAGAGAGCCTGGTCTTCACTTGGACTGGAGTGACTCACGGCTTTGGGAAGGGCTGAGGTATTTGTCCTTGGGTGTGGGGGTGCTGTAGCCTCTGTGGCTGGGAACACCGCCTTGCTTTGTTCGTTAGCTCTGGCTTCCAAGGCAGGGCTGAAGATATGCTTTTCACCCCTCCTCCACCTTTCCAGTGACTAGACATGGGGAGCCCCCTAGATCCGCCTCTGCCCTCCTCTACCATAGAGCCCTGATCTATATTCCCTCTGGGGGCAGGAGATGGCTGAATTGTGTGATATTAGGCTCAGCAAGATAGCATGCTGTATGCAAATACCAGGAGGAGTCATCTCAGCCTGTTATTACTAAGGTGTAAATGACTAATAGAGTGGAACAGAGAGCCCCTGGTGACACCAGCTAGAGGGAGAAGAGGGAAGAAAGCACAGAAAGAGGGAGCGGGGGTGCCAGACAGAGACTGGGGACTGCACAGTGCTAAGTACTGGCTCTCCCTCAAGGCCCCTCATTATCCCGGCAGTGTCCAGACCTCAACTCTGTGTTCCAGGAGTACTGGGCTAAGGCAGAAATGGGAGAGGTTAGACAGAGAGCCAGCCCGAGGCTAATGAAAAGGAGTGGAGACAGAAAGAACTTGGGGAGTAAAGCCTGGGGGGCAGGTTGAGGGCACCCAGCTGGAGACTTACTTGCTTTCCCTACTCCCAGTGTGGGCCAGCGGCAGCTCGTGTGCCTGGCCAGAGCCCTGCTTCGCAAGAGTCGAATCCTGGTTTTAGATGAGGCCACAGCTGCCATCGACCTGGAGACTGACGACCTCATCCAGGCCACCATCCGCACCCAGTTTGAGACCTGCACAGTGCTGACCATCGCACACAGGCTGAACACCATCATGGACTACACCAGGTAGGGCGCTGGGACCTGAGCAGGGACGGGCCTGGTTGGGTCTCCCGGGCCATGTGGTGAAGGGACAGGCAGATCATCTGGATATGTGGATGTAGGAGCCTTAGGGGATTATCTACGGTATGGAAGGGAGATAACAGCATGGGTTACCTGGGCACTGGGTGCACAGTGATGGTTTCTGAGACACAAGGGACACTTTGGAGGTACCAAAATGTTGGGAATGGGCATGCTGGGGCTCCCTGAGGCTCAGTTCACTCCCCCACCCCAGCCCTTAATGCTGAGATGAGGGGAACCAGATCCTTCATGCCAAATCCTGTCACTTCCTGAGCACCTTGCCCATGGCTTCATTTGCTCCTCCTCATTCCCACCCTGTGGGCATATAGACCAGGAGGCCACTGAGGAAAGGTATATGATTCTTGGGTCCCTGCCTCGGTGAGCCAGACACACCGTCATCAGCATAGATGTGTTGTTGTGGGAAAGCAGAGGGCGGAGTCCCAAGCCTGGCTCTGCTGCTGTGTGACCTTGGGCAATTTGCAAAACCTTCATGAAACTGTCTCTTGAGGTTGTTGTAAGTAATCAAAGAAATAAAGTATTAAAAGTGCAGGTGATCCTAGAATATGTTCATTTCCTCCCTAACCCCTTGTTGTCATTCTCCCTGGAACCAGCTTCTCAAAGAATTAGGGAAGAAGCCCTGTGCTTGGTATCTTCTTACAGCTTCCCTGGGGAGTCAGCTCATTCAGCCAGAAGGAAAAACTGTGACCTATTCTCTCATTGCGCCTAATGTCAAGGTGTGGCTCTGGAGGACAGGATAGGGGATAGGGGACTCAGAAGCCTGACGGAAGTGAGCTGGTACTGGACTGCCAGGCTAGCTCCCTTGGAGACAGAGGAGCTCAGAGTGAGGAAGAGGCAGGAGGCTGCAAAGAATCTATGCTGAGGTAGTATGGTGGGAGTACCTTGACAAGGTTTCATTCCCAAAACAAACACCTGCAGGGAGTGGGGAGGTGGGGAAACACACGGACAGGGCAACGGGCAGACCTTATCCCTCTCTCAATAGTGTCCCCACACAGGTCCCAGGGGCTCAGAAACCAAGCTGAGAATGCCTGATGCTACTGGCATCTGTTCCATCCCCACCATATCCCCGCTCTCCACTCCTATCCAAGACCCACTGGGAGAAGAGTAGGAAGGCTTGAGCCCTGGATCCACACAAGGGAAAGGGCCAGACTGGCAGGATCTCTTCCCAGGCCTAACTGAAAATGGTCTTCACCAGCAGCCCTGAGGGGCAAAACTTCAAATTGGCCTTGGGGGCTGGGAGTTCAGTCATTTGAGTGGATCAGGCAGAAATTAATGAAATAATCACGCTACTGAACATGTNGAGTAGGAAGGCTTGAGCCCTGGATCCACACAAGGGAAAGGGCCAGACTGGCAGGATCTCTTCCCAGGCCTAACTGAAAATGGTCTTCACCAGCAGCCCTGAGGGGCAAAACTTCAAATTGGCCTTGGGGGCTGGGAGTTCAGTCATTTGAGTGGATCAGGCAGAAATTAATGAAATAATCACGCTACTGAACATGTAATTAGAGCCTGCAGGAAGGAAGCAAGGGTCCACATGTGTAGGCAGAGGAGCCAGTCCATACAGGCAGCGGAGGAGCCAAGGGCCTGGGCTTAGAATCCTGCCCCCGCCTCACCCTGGGAGCCAGCTTGTCGGCCCTGTCCTAAGAGCACTCCGTGTTTAGTTAGCAAGAGATTCTAAGCCCAGGCCCAGGCTTGAATTCTCGTCCTTTAGGGCACCAGCCAAGCCCTAAAGGATGAGTAAAAGTTGGGTAGCAAGGAGGAGATGTCATAGGGAGGGAGCTGGAAATTTCAGGAAAAGTCTGTAGCACATGCAAAGGCCCGGAGGCAAGAGGGCACAGGAGTAGAAAGGGAGAAGGGCAGTAGGACCAAGAGGAGGGAGGGGAAGAAAGCTAGGCCTCATTCTGCTGCACTGAGGACCATGGGAAAGCATTTAGTCCTCACCCCAAGAGCAAAGGGAAGCCACTGAAGTGAGCTGGGCAGTGGCCTAGACTTCAGTTTGGGCAGTGGCTAGACAGTGATGTTCACAGACACACCTCTTCCCAAGGGGCCCCTCCAGGAGCCCCAGAGGTGGGTCAACGACTGCATGCGGTCCAGGCCTTCCTACTGGGGAGCATCTCCTAGGACGTGGGGGGGCCCTTTCTGCTCCCACCTCACCCTGGGAGCCAGCTTGTCAGCTCTGCACTAGGTGCGCCCTGTGTTTAGTTGGCAAGAGAGTCTAAGCCCAGGCCCAGGCCTGACTATGTATGTGTGGGCGGGGGGAGATCCACCCATCTCAGCGGCCAGATTTGTAGCCAGATTCCAGCATCAGGTCTCACTGCAGCGGTTCCCGCTGTGTGCCTTTGTGAGTTGGCACAAAGCAGATGGATGCCTACAGGCCCATGGCTCCCTGCGCACACTCCTGTGACCCTGGTGAGGGGAAGGGCTCATTAAGGAAGGTTTTCAGAGCCCTGACTAGCAGAGATGAATAGGACCTTGTTTGATCTGGAAACTGCCTCATCTGCTAGACAGCAAATGGAGTGGCTAAAATAACCAGTCTTGCAAGTGTGCTTGTGTTGGGTGAGTTGACTGAAGTGGAAGGGTTGGCGTGTCACTGAGGGGTCTGAGCTGTACTCAGAAGGGCAGGGTTGGACCACGAAGCCAGAGCTGAGCTGATGGAGACCTGACCACTTCTTTTCTTTGGCTAGGGTCCTGGTCCTGGACAAAGGGACGATAGCTGAATTTGATTCTCCAACCAACCTCATTGCAGCCAGAGGCATCTTCTATGGGATGGCCAGAGATGCTGGACTTGCCTAAAATATATTCCTGGTCTTTCTTCCTGGACATTCTTAAAGTTTTCATCACCAATGGAAAGGACACCAAATATGTCTACAGAATGGACTTGATGGCAAACGGCGGGGACATTTGTTAGGTCTTTGTCCCTGCCAGATGCCTCGTAGGATAACCATGCTAAATGCTTCAGGGGGGGAAGTGAGGACCCAGAGGTAAGTGACATGGCCAAGGTCATTGCTAATATGAGGCAGAGCCCAGACTAGTCCCCAAGTCTCCTGATTCCCAATGTGGCGTTATTTCCACCCTGTACTGCTTATAATCATTTCAAGGGATGACCTCCCTAACCCCATGATTTTTCGTACTTTCTAATCTGAAGTGTTTTTGGTTGTGTTTTTAAATAAAGCTTTCTCCTCTTTGAACGGAAAAGACTGCCAGGTCAGACCATCCCTAGGAACTGAGTCCAATACTCATTAAAAATGGAGCACTGATTAAATAAAGCTACGCGTTAACAATACATATACTCCAATGTAGCCTTTCTCTCTGTTCACAAGGTCTAGGGGCTAGGGGCTAGAGGAGGTGGAAAGGAAGGAGGGAGACGCAGAGGTAGCCTTTATACACATCTACATGGCTGGAATTATCTGAAAACTTCAGACCCAAGAGCTTTTGGCTGGAAATACTGCCTTCACAGCCAAAACTCACTGGGTAATTGCCAGTAGTTCCTGTTCTGCTGTGTAGAGGCTGTAAAAAGGTGAGAAATAAAGCCCCTGATATCTGACCTGAGGCCTCTTGAGAAAGCTGCTGTGAACACCTCCACATTTATGTCATCCCTCAGACCACTACGCCTGCTTCTCTAGGGGATGAGAAGTGCATGGCACTTTATTTCCTTGCCCCTTTAGCATTCTGTTCCAGACAGGTCCCCGTAACCCATGAGCTCTCCGAGTCCAGCTTCCTCACTCTGGCGGAAGCTGACTGTGGGAGCAGAGCAGCCCCGGGCCTGCCCCCCATTTTGAACGTCCCAGGCTGGTAAATGAGATGAGGGGGTAACTTGCTTTTCTGAACAAGCCAATGAAATGTTTATTTTTCTGCAGGTCAGAATTTACCTGGCACACGTCCTTCCAGTCTTCTGGTCTCCTCCTTACTTTCTTCAACCTTTATTCTTGGTATAATGTGACTAGTTATGGATGATGTTTCTTTTCTCCTCCATCCTAAATGGTTTGCAGTGGGTGTGGAGATGGCTCCTTTGATCTGATTTTTCTATATGCGTTGGGCCAGCCTGTGCTGCAGGACTATTTGTTAAAGGTTAATCACATTTTTGGGGCTGGCCGTTTCTGCCCAGGATGTTTATGAGTGTACAGAGGAACACTTCCATCCTTGTGATAAAGCAAGTATAAAAGCACCAAGGCGCAAATTATTCTGCTTCTCCTTGGAGCTAAGAAAAGGTCTTTGCTATGCTTCCTGATTTATCAGGCCAATTTGGCATGACGTATGCTTTGTGAGGCTCTAGCTGCCCCAAACCAAGAGAAATGCAGATTCATTCGGCATCATTCTCAGCTAAAGATCTGAAAGTGTAAGGCTGTGTTTCCCTTCCTATCTTGGAAGTTTGCCTCTGAGCTCACTGAGACCCTGACAGGTGCTGACAGCCCAAAGGAGAGACTCAGCTGTATAAAGTAAACAGGATAATCAAAAAATGTGGTTAATAGAGGATGGCCTCCATCTAGCGGGCTCAGCTACTCTGGGGAAATGAAGCTGACTGCTGTGAACTTAGAGGAAAGACACCGCACAATATATCTGTCCCTGGTGCCACTAAGCGCCAGACTTAAGCGCCATCCTACCACGGCAGTTGGATAGAGGAGGCTCAGGTGGGGACCAGTTCCTTCTGTTCTTCCGCCAGAGGGTTTTGTCCCTAAAACTGCTCAACAATTTGAATCCCCTATGATTGGAAGTACAGAGCCATTTAGGAGGACAAAGTTAAAGAGTAGGGGCTTAGTCAGTTAATATTTAATTTTAATAATACTTATTATGCTTGAACAGTCAGCAGTGCACAAAGTGAATATTTACACACAGTGTGAACACATGCTTTAAATATGCAGTAGAGGAGGCGGGGCGAATTCACAATTAACAAAGCTAAAAAAAAATCCTTGTTATAAATTACACAAAACATATAAAAATATTTCTCTGAATGCATAGATTAAGACTTTAAACTCACGTACCAGCAACTGTGCAGTCTAACTCCACTGCCGTACTCAAAGAGTCAGTTGACCACAGAGGACCTTATAAGAAAGATGCGGTGCGGGGCCCATCTCTCACTTGCGACTTCCTCAGCCTCTAAGTTTCTAAGCCCAGGAAATGCCCTGGAGCTACTCCTCTGTAGGCCGCCTCCCAGCCAGGGACCTCCACTGCTTCTGAGAATCTCTAACTGATCTGGATGGCTAGAAGAGTACTAACCCCAGTGATTTAGACACATGAATTAATACTGAATTTATTTGCTCCAAGATAAAACTAGCCTTAATTGTATCAGTAAATTGTAACTTTTTTCAAAGGTATAGGGAAAAAAAGGTTAGTATTTCTAGCTTCTGCTTGGTTGAAACACAAAGGAAGTTTCTTCTTTAAAGTATTTCAGAGAAAGGGAGTAATAAGTAACCTTTACTCTGCTAGACAAACACTGCACAAAGTGGGTAACTCACCGTCAGTAATTAGTGTATTACAATTAAGTCACCGAACAGAGTGACCCCCGTCACAAAGTTGGCCTTGAAAACACCTCAACCTCAGCTCAGCATTTAGGCAGCAGCAGGAGGCCATTATCTCAGCACAACACTCTTCCACTGACATCTTCTGCACCTTCTCTCTCAATCGTGGTGTTCCAATAAAATTAACCCAGTTAGGAAGTTAAGTTTCTTTGGAAACTATAGGCACTGTGGGGAGAAAGCTTCTTAAGACAGCAGGGATGCTCTTCAACAGCTGGCTTCAAAACCCTGCTCTCCTGTTTGTCTGAGTGTGCTCATTCTTATTTCTAAAGTTAAGCTATTTAGTTCAACAAGACAGTGGCTTTTCTTTTTAACATTAATGACAGTGAATGGAAGGAAAAGAACCCTTAAGTGCATTTTTTACAAAAATTCTTACACCATGCTCAAGAGTTTAATCAGGTGTTTGTTTCNAGTGTATACTACGAAGTGGCATCGGGGCCCGCCTTGGGCATCCAAGGCATTTAGATCAATGGCTTGTCCTTGGCCCAGAGGTGATGCACACTGTCATGATACTCAGTGATAACAGTTCCTGCTGCATTAGTAAGTCAGTTTTGAAGCTCTCCTATTGTAGCAAGGCCTTTCAGTCAGTGTGGATGCAGCATTTCTGAACAGAAAATTATTTTCACTTATCATTAAAACCAGTTCCAGCTCTTGAAAATCTTGGAGTCGAGCAACATCTTTGTCCTGAAACAAAAACAGGTTAAATAGATTAAGAGGAGCCACTTGTCTCTATGGTTCTGGTGTTCTGTGTTGAAACCAGCGATAGTGTAGGAAAATCCCCAGGAGCATGAACTGGGTTAGAACGCAGAAGCCCTCAGTAGCAGCTGTTGCTCCAAGATGAGCACACATGAAGAGTAGGGCCGGGGTGTTTCCTCAGGGGCCCCGAGAAGCCAGAAGCCTGGCCTCCAGGGAACCCAGGGATGTTGGGAGGGTCACACAGGTGCCTATATAGATGCGCCCTGTAATTCAGCCTGGTTCTTATGTCACAAAGCACCAGGCACATCTGATAGTATACTAAGGTAATCCTCACAGATCACTACAGAGAAACAACTAAAAATAGGTACATGTGAATGCTAATTCAGAACATTCTCTCTGGTATCCTACAACTTTTATAAATGCCAGTATCTCCACAGGCCCAGTAGTAGAGGAAAGAAAGCTCAATGGAAGACCACTCTTTGCTTTTTCTATTCTTCTCTCATTTATTTAACTATGACTCACATACCCCAAGAGGAAAGTACGCATTTTCCAAATGGAAAAATCAACCATGTAACAGACCTTTCTTACCTTTCTTACCAGAGTATTGGGTAACTTTCTGATCTTCTCCACTTGATCAGGATTAACACCCAGCTCACAGCAACTCACTCTGAGCAGCTCTTGGTAGGTGAGCTCCTGTCGGTCCAGTTCAATTTCAATGAAATCATTTTCTCTAAGAGATGGGTTCTGAATCCTCACCTTGAGTACCAGCTCTAGGGAAAAGGGGAAGAAGCGTTAATGAATCATTCTGGCATAGTTAGCTGATGCAATTTAAAGATATTTTCCAGAAGATGGTTACTGTTAATCATGCCCTGTGCTGAAGACCTATGCCACCCAACAAGAAAACCAAGCACAATCAGTGCAGTTTGCTCAGGCTCAATTCTGGCTCTGCTGGTGCAGCTGCCTGCATTGTCCTCCTATATCTAACACTGTGGTTCATAAAGTACATGAACTTTTACTTTATGCAGCAGAAGGAAATAGTGGACAACCATCCCAATTGTACAGAAGGATAATTTACTTCTGCTACTGTAGCTAAGCAGGTAAAGGCTTGAGAATGGGTTTGGGCATCAAACTACACATAAGCAGGGTATGGAGAAGAGAAAAGGCGGCGTGGGAAAGATATGGTGCAAGAGTTACTCTACAAAGATATAACAATTGTGGATCTAAAGATATTTGTGAGATGTGAAAATCCTTGCAATAAACACAGTACAAGAGCAAAAAGATAAGCTACTAATAAAAATGAAGTCTAACTATGATTTAAATGCCTTACTTTAATAAGGGAAGAATCTTGGCTTTGGGAGTAAACAAAGACCATTATTCGTGGGTCTGGGATNGTGGATCTAAAGATATTTGTGAGATGTGAAAATCCTTGCAATAAACACAGTACAAGAGCAAAAAGATAAGCTACTAATAAAAATGAAGTCTAACTATGATTTAAATGCCTTACTTTAATAAGGGAAGAATCTTGGCTTTGGGAGTAAACAAAGACCATTATTCGTGGGTCTGGGATCTAAACAGTCTGCCCCTAAATTCTGAGCCTGGCTGCAAAGCAGGCTGAAGCTAAGCACATGTGTGCTTTGGGTAGTTCTGCTTTTTTCTTTGTATGGCATCCCTGGGCCACGGTTATCAGCACCTAGAATAACAGGTCCTCAAAAACAGAAAGAAGGCAGTTACTTATATGGAAAAAGAAAGGTAAGACTAGACCATACCCTGTGGTATCTGACTAGAACTGGAGGTATTAACATAAACTTAGAGTGTTTAATATTTTAAATTATAAATAGATATAGCAATATAGAAAAAAGTAAATACGTGTGTTTGCTTGCCTTTTAACTTCACTAATCCTCTCAGGCTAGCGTGAAGCTTGATATCTGGGAAGTATATGTTCATTTTCTGTTTTTCATCTAAAATATCAATGGAGAGTTTGTTGCTTTTGTCATAAATTGTGGGAGCTGCTTCCAACTCTCTTTTTTTGTGACCTTTTGAACCTTGAATGACTGGTATGAATGGGTATATCCCTCATCTATTCTGTACTAGATGTGTGACTCTGGACAAACTACCTCTCTCTTTGTGCCTAACTTTATCCATTTCTAAAATGTGCTAATGGAAATTCTATGGTGGCCCAGCAGTTAGGACTCGTTGCTCTCACTGCCAAGGCCTAGGGCCAACCCTTGGTTGGGGAACTAAGATCCCGCAAGTCATGTGGCACAGCCAAAAAAAGTAAATAAAAATAAAATGTACAAAATGATGCTCTTTTTACAAGTCTGTTGTAACAATTAAATGAGAACTCAGAATGCTCTGAAGTTACGTCACTATGTACATAAATGTTTAGTTAATAAATAAATCTTCCCAGAGAATCTTTCATTTTTTTAATTGTTCTTTATTGTTTGCTTTTTTCTTTCTTTTCTAATTCTGTCCTCTGAATGAGCTTAGAAGAAATGATACACTAGTAGCAATGAGCATATCTAGTGTTCACATTCTGGTTTCTGAATACCATTCGGCACCAAGAAAAACCAGGGCTCCTTGGAGAAATGCTGGATTCCAAGGCTGGGGCAAGGAAGCTGCACTAGGGAGACTGAAGCATCTTGCTGCCCCACAAAGTAAGGAAATGAGCTAAGAATAACGAAGATGTCCAAGAGACACAAGCTCCAAAGGGGCTCCCTCTGGATCAGTCTGGCATAACTTGAACATCAAAATACGGATACTAATGAATTATCATCCAATAAATAATAATCTATGCACTTCCTACTGCTGTAAATGGCAGAGAAGGGAAAGTCCTTCTTTATAGGAGAATGCTGCTCATTAGGGCTTCCCTGGTGGCTCAGAGGTTAAAGCGTCTGCCTCCAATGCGGGAGACCCGGTTCAATCCCTAGGTGGGGAAGATCCCCTGGGGAAGGCAGTGGCACCCCACTCCAGCACTCTTGCCTGGAGAAGCCCATGGATGGAGAAGCCTGGTGGGCTACAGCCCACGGGGTCGCACAGAGTCAGACACGGCTGAGCGACTTCACATTCACTTTCACTGCTCATTAAAGCGGGGAAAAAATGAAAGGACTGGCCTGGACTCTTCAAAAATCTGCAGGCCAAAAGGATAGTTAAAGGCTGAGGAAATGCTCCAGATTAAAGGAGACCATTCCAACACGACAGCCTAATACAAACACAGCAGGCAGGAGTGGAGGGAGTAAAAATGGCTACAAAAGACACTGCTATACAGCTCATGAAATTTAAATACAAACAGTGGATCAAAGAACAGAATTACATCAAGGTTATATTTTCTAAATCTGATTGTTGTATTGTGATTATGTAAGAGACTATCTTTGTTCTTGGGGCTTCCCAAGTGGCTCATTGGTAAAGGATCTGCCTGCCAATGCAGGAGATGCAGGAGACGCAGGTTCGATCCCTGGGTCGAGAAGATCCCCTGGAGTAGGAAATGGCAACCCACTCCAGTGTTCTTGCCTGGAGAATCCCATGGACAGAGGAGTCTGGTGGGCTCAGTTCCTAGGGTCACAAAGCGTCAGACTCAACTGAGCACACATCCTTGATCTTAGGGAAAAAAACACGTAAATAGTTCTGGGTAAAGAGGCAAAAAAATAATTTGTAAATCTCATTAAAGAGAGTTCCTTTTACTAGTCTTGCAACTTTTCTGTAAGGTTGAAATTATACTCAAAATTGCAGCTGAAGATGGAGAAGCTCTATACAGTCAGCAAAACTGAGACCTGGACCTCACTGTGGCTCAGATCATGAGCTCTTTATTGAAAATTCAGACTTAAATTAAGTAGGGAAAACTACTAGGCCATTCAGGTGTGCTGCTGCTGCTGCTAAGTTGCTTCAGTCGTGTCGGACTCCATGCGACCCCATAGACGGCAGCCCACCAGGCTTCCCCATCCCCAGGATTCTCCAGGCAAGAACACTGGAGTAGGTTGCCATTTCCTTCTCCAATGCGTGAAAGTGAAAAGCGAAAGTGAAGTCACTCAGTCGTGTCTGACTCTTAGAGACCCCATGGACTGCAGCCTACCAGGCTCCTCTGTCCGTGGGATTTTCCAGGCAAGAGTACTGGAGTGGGGTGCCACTGCCTTCTCCGCATTCAGGTATGACCTAACTCAAATCTCTTATACACAGTGGAAGTGACAAACAGATTCAAGGGACTAGATCTGATAGAGTGCCTCAAGAACTATGGATGGAGGTTGGTAACATTGTACAGGAGGCAGTGATCAAAACCATCCCAAAGAAAAAGAAACACAAGAAGGCAAAGTGGTTGTCTGAGGAGGCCTTACAAATAGCTGATTTAAAAAAGGGAAGTGAAAAGCAAAGGAGAAAGGGAAAGATATACCCAACTGAATGCAGAGTTCCAAAGAATAACAAGGAGCGATAAGAAAGCCTTCTTAAGTGAATAATGCGAAGAAATAGAAGAAAACAATAGAATGGGAAAGATTAGAAATCTCCTTAAGAAAATCAGAGATACCAAGGGAACATTTCACACAAAGATGGGCACAATAAAGGACAGAAACAGGGTAAGAACCTAACAGAGGCAGAAGAGATTAAGAAGAGGTGGCAAAAATACACAGAAGAACTGTAGAATAAAGGTCTTAATGACCTGGATAACCACAACGGTGTGGTCACTCACCTAGAGCCAGACATCCTAGAATGCGAAGTCAAGTGAGCCTTAGGAGCATTACTATGAACAAAGCTAGGGAAGGTGATGGAATTCCAGCTGAGCTATTTCAAATCCTGAAAACTCAGCAGTGGCCACAGGACTGGAAAAGGTCAGTTTTTATGCCAATCCCAAAGAATGGCAATGCCAAAGAATGCTCAAACTACCACACAATTGTGCTTATTTCACATGCTAGCAAGGTAACACTCAAAATCCTTCACGACAGGCTTCAACAGTGCGTGAACCAAGAACTTCCAGATGTACAAGCTGGATTTAGCAAAGAAAGAGGAACCAGAGATCAAATTGCTAACATCCACTGGATCACAGGAAAAGCAAGAGAATTCCAGAAAAACATCTACTTCTGCTTCACTGACTACACTAAAGCCTTGGACTGTATGAATCACAATAAACTGCGGAAAATTCTTAAAGAGATGGGAATACGAGGCCATCTTACCTGTCTCCTGAGAAACCATTGTATGCAGGATGAAGCAACAGAACTGGTCATGGAACAATGGACTGGTTCCAAATTAGGAAAGGAGTACGTCAAGGCTGTCACCCTGCTTATTTAACTTATATGTAGAGTACATCATGCAAAATGCTGGGCTGGATGACTCACAAGCTGGAATCAAGATTGCCAGGAGAAATAGCAATAACCTCAGATATGCAGATGATACCAGCCTAATAGCAGAAAGTGAAGAGGAACGAAAGAGTCTGTTGATGAAGGTGAAAGAGGAGAGTTAAAAAGCTTACTTAAAACTCAATATTAAAAAAACCAAAAAACAAAAAGTCAACATTCAGGACTTCCCTGGTGGTTCCCTGGCTAGGACTACAAACTCCCCAGTGCAGAGGGCCTGGATTTGGTCCCTGGTCAGGAAACTTGATCCCACATGCCAAAACTAAAGATCCTGCATGCCACAACTAAGATCCAGAACAGCCAAATACTTTTTTAAAAGAAGGAAAAAAAAAAAAAATTCAACATTCAAAAAACAAAGATCATGGCATCCAGCCCCATCACTTCATGGCAAATAGATGGGGAAGTAAGGAAACTGGCAAATTTTTATTTTCTTGGGCTTCAAAATCACTGCAGACAGTGACTGCAGCCATAAAATTGAAAGATGCTTGCTCTTTGGAAAACAAACTATGACCAACCTAGACAGTGTATTAAAAAGCAGAGACATCACTTTTCCAGTAGTCATGTGTGGATCTGAGAATTGGACCCTAAAGAAGGCTGAGCACCAAAGAATTGATACTTTGGAATTGTGGTGCTGGAGAGGATTCTTGAGAGTCCCTTGGACAGCAAGATCAATCCAGTAAACCCTAAAGGAAATCAGTCCTGAATATTCACTGGAAGGACCGATGCTGAAGCTGAAGCTCCAATACTTTGGCCATCTGCTGTGAAGAGCTGACTCACTGGAAAAGACCCTGATGCTGGGAAACATTGAGGGCAGGTGAAAGGGGTGACAGAGGATGAGATGGTTGGACGGCATCACCAACTCAGTTGGTATGAGTTTGAACAAACTCCAAGAGATGGTGAAGGACATGGAAGCCCTGCAGTCCATGGGGTTGCAAAGAGTAGAACACGACTCAGCAACTGAACAATACTCCAAATAGGTAAATCCTATCCCCACTCCTCAGAAAAATAGGAAGTAAAGAACTAGACCCCTAGACAACTTTGTCCTTTTCAGAGGCTACCTGCTGATGAGAGGTTACCTTGCATGTTAAACGGAAATGCTCCAGTGAAGAAAAATGGCTGGAATGCTGGTGCTGGTCCTGCGTATGTCCCATTTTGAGGCTCCAGAGACATTGGTGGCTTGGACGGGACGGTAGAGAACAGGGATCGAGTCTGACTCACTGGTGGCTGACAAACAGGACCCGGTTTTGTGCTTTCTGGTGTTCTAAGTATGGCAGAGGGGGCAGACACATCTCCGTTCTGAACCAGTGCCAAAGAGGTGTGGTCCCGTGGAAAGGGCCCAAGCAGGGCAGGTTCCCCAGGGGGCAGCAACGGAGGCGAGCCATCTGCAGGGGGTGACGCAGGAGGTGTGGAGGGGCCTCCATTCTGCAGCTGGGCTGAATCCTCTGATGTGGGTGTATAGATAAAAGGGAAGGCTGGGTTGGCCAAATAGTTGGGAACAAATGGCAGTTCTGACTCCTTCTTCAGCTGGGGGTGGTCATCGCTGTCACCATCATCATCTTCCACTTACAAAGATGAAAACACAGAACACTTACATAGTCCTTTAAAAATGAGCAAATAAAGGGACTTCCCTTGTGGCCCAGTGGTTAAGACTGTGCTTCCCAATGCAAGGGGTGCAGGTTTGACCCCTGGTCAGGGAGCTAAGATCCCACATGCCTCTGAGCCAAAAGACCAAAACAAAACAGAAACAATACTGTAACAAAGTCAGTAAAGACTTTAAAAGTGGGCCACACCAAAAAAACAAACATAAAAAAAAAAAAAAAAGATTTCACACAAAAGAAATTAGCAAGAGTCTCCTGTGAAAGCTAGTGTCCTTTGGTATACAACAAATATTTTGGTCAGTGTTTACTGCAGGTTTTTTGTTACCATTTCTATCTCCTTAAAGTTTACAGATTAAAAAACCCAAAACTTTATAATCTCTACCTTTCCAGAAACAGCATGGAATAGTTATCTTGGCACAGTAAGACTATCTTGTTTCTAGAAACAGACTGGCTATTTAGCATCAAGAATATATACAGGGGATATAATATATATTTAGATACATATATATATATAATTATGACTGATTCACATTGTTGTTGGCACAAACCAACAAAACATCTTAAAGCAATTATCCTCCAAATTAAAAAAAAAAAACTTTTTTTAAAGAATGTATACAATGATACCATAAGTCTCGTTTGACAAAATCAAGTTACCTCACAAAGACTCACCTCCCATAATCTTCCTAATTTCTCTTCTTGATGTTAATTGGACGGGCATCTCTCCCTTTGTGGTAAGAATCTCTTTGTCAGCTCCTGATTTCAGTAAGTAAGAGACCACCTGACCGTGATTGCGTTTACACGCCCAATGTAAACAGGTCCTATCCCCCAAAAAAGAAAACACAGAGATGGAAAAAGTGGAGGTGATCTGGGATTTCAAGTTCCACACATCAGTAAGTAAATATATGCAAGCCTGTTAGAGTTCAGCCAGAACTAGAAAATCAGACCGGTAATTTTAACTTTTCGGAAAGCAGATGATTGAAATATTTAATATGCTTAAAATTTATTTTAAAATTTCATTTCTGATCCTTGGAAAGAGCTAATTTATCCTAGAGGCTTTATTACAATGGCTGCCAGAAGGCTGGCAGCCTGGCTGGCTAGATAACTTTAAAGGTACTGCTCAGTGTCCCTCATTATATTTCCCCGGACTCTTTAAAATATACTTTTTTTTTTTAAATGTACTTTTACATGGCCATATTCCTTTTAAGAGAGTACCAAAACTTGCTTCATGTGCATCAAATGTCACTGAAGATGAAATATTATCAGGCTACTAACCATCTCTCATCTCCAGCTTGCTCTGCCACTAAAATTATCACTACAGCAGATTCCTGTCTAAATCTCAGTTACTCTTTTGCTTTCTACTTTTCTTTCCTTCACACATACACAAAAGGATTTCCATTTTTAAAAGTTCAGTTCTCTAGTTCTCTCCAGAAGGCTACAAACATATTCTCATTTGCTTAAATACAAGGTACTACACACATACTTTTAGTTCCTGAAGCATCTGAAAAATATACATCAACGGCCAAAATTTTTGAGAACTCTTCTGAAGTATTGATTCATTTAAGTAAAACTAATTGTCTACTATTGTATACTTAGGAAGGAATTACGTCCCCTCTAAAAGAGCTATTATTTTAACACTGCACAGAAATGGGATTAGTGTGCTAGCCAAAATTCCATCTTAACAGAGCTACTAAATTCATCCCCACGGAAGGAAAATACTTCTCCCTCTGTTTTGAAATGTCCTCATTCACCAACTCTCTAATTGAACTGAGATAAGTATCTTCAGAGCTTTTAGACGAATATAAATACGGCAAAGAACATATGCCCAATAGTGGGGATTAGGTCACCCACTTGAGAAGTATAACTGCCTAGACAGTACATTTGGTTCCAGGAAAAAGCGGATTTGCCCCGGGTACCTCAAGATTTATGACATACAGAAAGCCAGCTTGTCTGGCTGGCTAGGAGCAAATTCCACTGATGTTTCAGAGTGATATTTGAAACTATTATTCATTAGAATCAGATTATCAAAAAAAAACCAGATTATCCAGGTGCCTTTAAAATGTACTTTGTCATAAAAAGAATTCCAATTTGGAGAAAATAAAAAGAGTCTTGATATGGACTTCTAAAATATAAGCACCATGAAGATAAGGAAGTATCTGCTTGAATATACAGGCACTTAATTGACATTTGCTGAACAAGTGAACCAAGGACAAGGTGGACACTGCTTAGAGTAGAAGGAGCCTGTATATTCTTGATTCTGGGCAAACTGTAGCTGAGAGGGTGTTTGTATATGGCTGTCTTGAACACTTGAAAAATGCATAATTATAATGTGATAAGCATTCAAAAATGAATAGAACATATGAGAAAAATATGTTCTGTTTTTGGAAATAAAGTGCTCACTTGTAAGTAGTAAATCACTTGTTCACAACAAACCTGAGAGTGAAGGAAGCAATATTCTGCCAGTGGATCTGAGACATTTTTGGACAAACCAACTGCTAAAGTATCACCATGTAAAGTGGGCCTAAGTCAACACAGCACATCCCCCACAGCCCTGTACCCTGAGTGATCATTTATAGTTCAGATCTGGGTGGCTCCAAACAGCCATAATTCACAGGCACTATAGCCAGGCAGTATTTTCAACTTCTTCATGAGCCATTGTACTTGTTTCTTAAAGCTAGGGGTATGCATGACACTTGAATGACGACTGATGTGGGAGCTCAATCTCAGAACTTCAACTCTTTAAGCTTTAAATCTGCAGTCAGAAATCCTATCAATGCTGGGAAGTACTGATATTTCAGACCAGAAATCTGAAATACGGACACCCTATCAGTGCTGGTAAGCATTTCAGACCAGAGGCATAAATTTCAATTGTGTAGAAATTGTGATTACTGGGCAATTAAAACTTAAAAGCAGTAACCATTCTGCTTTTCTGTGCTACTGACTATGTTTTCTGAGGGTAACTTTTATATCTGATTACCCAGCGCACTGCTTAATTAGAAAAAAGAAAAAATGTTAAAAAAAAAAAAAACCAGAACTTCTCTCGTGGTGCAGTGAATAAGAATCCTCCTGCCAATGTGGTGTACTAGGGTTTGGTCCCTGGTCTGGGAGGATTCCACAGGCCTTGGAGCAACTAAGTCCCGTGAGCCACAACTACTGAGCCCATGCTCTGGAGCCTAAAAGCCACAACTACTGAAACCCATGCACCCTTAAGCCTGTGCTCTGCAGCAAGAGAAGCCACTGCAATGAGAATCCCTCACATCCCAACGAAAAATAAAGCAACAAAAACCCAGCACAGCCAAAAAAAATAAGAAGAAAAAAAGTTAACACAGATATAGTACTTTACACACTGGACGTTGTTCTAAAAGCTTTACATGTATTAATTCATTTAGTCCTCTAAACAACCTAAGTTAAGTACTATCATCAACACTCTCGGGTGATCTAGTGGTTGGAAATCCACCTGCCAATGCAGGGAACATGGCTCGATCCCTGGTCCAGGAAGATTCCACATTTTACAGGGCATCTAAGCTGGTGCGTGGCAACCTTTGAGTGTGTGCTCTAGAGCCTGAAAGCTGCACCTACTGGGCTGAGTGCCGCAAATACTGCAGCCGGCACGCTCTAGAGCCCCTGCTCTGAAACAAGAGAAGCCATGGCAATGAGAAGGCCTTGCATGGCAACAGAGTAGCCCCTGGTTGCTGTAACCAGAGAAAGCTCATGTGCAGCAACAGAAGACCCAACAAAGCCAAAAATAAATTAATTTAGAAACAAACAGGCAAAAAGGAAATCCTCCTACTTTACAGATGAGGAAACTGAGGCAGTCAGCCAATAAGTAAAACAAATAGTGGTATACAGCAATTGCGTTATAAGGACAGTAAAGTAAGGAAAGGAATTAGGGAATGCCAGAGATAGTGGAGGGGCATGGCACAACTTTAAATTAAGGACCAAGGAAATACTCATTCAGGGGACATCTAAGCTAAGACTTGAAGGAGGTGAGGGAGAAAAAGCATCTAAATGAAGGGAAGAGAAAACACAAGGGCCTTGAATGCACACTGTGCCTGGTGTTTTGTTTATTTATTTTTGGCTGCACTGGGTCTTGGTTGCTTCACAAGGGCTTTCTCTAGTTGCAGCAAGCAGGGGCCACTCTTGAGTTGTGGTATGTTGGGCTTCTCATTTTGGTGGCTTTTCTTGTTTCAGGGCACTCGCTCTAGCATGCTCTGGCTTCGGTGGTTGGGGCACGCGGGCTCAGTAGCTGTGGCTCACGGGCTCTAAAGCTCAGGCTCAGTAGTTGCAGTGCACAGGCTTGCTGCCCCAACAGCATGTGGGATCCTCCCAGACCTGGGATTGTCCCCTGCACTGGCAGGCAGATTCTCAACCACTGCACCACCAGAGAAGTCCTGGGCCTGCTGTTTTCAGGAAAAGCAAGAAAGCCAGGGGAGAGAATGAAGGGAGCAAGGGGGTAAATTGAAAGATGAGGCTTAGAAATAGAGTGTGGGCTGAGGGACAAGGATTTGAAGGTAGAAACCTGTGGGCTTCTCCTCCATTTGAGATTGCAGCCTTTGAAGGGTTTAAGCAGAATTAACGGAGAAGGCAATGGCACCCCACTCCACTACTCTTGCCTGGAAAATCCCATGGACTGAGGAGCCTGGTAGGCTGCAGTCCATGGGGTCGCTAGGAGTTGGACACAACTGAGCGAGTTCACTTTCCCTTTTCACTTTCATTAATTGGAGAAGGAAATGGCAACCCACTCCAGAGTTCTTGCCTGGAGAGTCCCAGGGACGGAGGAGCCTGGTGGGCTCTCGTCTATGGGGTCGCACAGAGTCGGACACGACTGAAGCGACTTAGCAGCAGCAGCAGCAAGCAGAATGAAATGATCTATGTTTTAAGTCAGGATTCCTCTGGCTGCTGTGCTGAGAAAAGACATAGGATAGGACAACGAGGAGGCTACTGCACTAATCCAGGTGACAGATGGTGGCTTTGCACAAGAGGTGTAGTGGCAACGCCAGCGAGAAGTGGTCAGATTCTAACTACATCTCTGCCACTGAAGCTGGCAGGATCAGCAGCTTGACTGGATGTGGGTTGCGAGAGAAAGACAGAAGGTAAGGAGTGCACCAAAGATTCTGGCCAGCCAGGGCAGCTCAGATGCTCAGATGAGGACTGAAGCAGGCTGGGGACAGTTAGGGATATGAGGGAGACCAGGAACTCAACCCTGGACATGTAGAAGTCCTATTAGGTATCTTCCCCCAATTAAATCTCTGAGAGCCTCTTCATAGTTCAACAATCTTATATTTTTCTGAGCACCTACTATGTTGTTAAGAAAGTATGGTTTCTAAGACTCCTCATGACCACTGCTGAGGGCATGGGTTCAATCCCTGGTCATAAATTAAGATCCCACATGCCCCGAGGTGTGACCAGAAAAAAAGAAAATTGTGTGGGATGGGAAGGAGGGTCAAGAGGGAGGGGACATATGTAAATCTATGGCTGATTCATGCTGATGTATGGCAGAAACCAACACAATATTGTAAAGCAATTCTTCTTCAATTAAAAAAAAAAAAAGAAAGCATGGTTTGGAGGCAGATGCTGGGTTTCATTCCCAGCTCCATTAGTTACTGAAAATTCTTAGGGAAACTACTTATTCCGTTTTCTTATCTGTAAAACAAGAGGATAATAGCTCTGTCCCTGAGCCGCTGTGAATGAGAAGATACACCTAATGCATTTGGAACCTTGTCTGCACTACAGAGCAAGCTCAGGAATGTTATCTGTTTATACTATGCAGCGTTTCCTTAAATGCTCACAACTCTTCCGAAACAACTAGAAAATGAAGTGACTCTGGCAAGGTCATATTAGCTGCTAAGCAGGAATGGAGAAGAACCAGCCCTGAAGTCCAGGCTTGTTCTTCTACACAACACTGCCTCCCAGTGCCAAAGCAAAGATTCCCACCTTGTGAACCACACAGCAATGCTAGAAACCACACACACAGAAAAGCAAGCTAGTTTGTAAGCACTTAAACAAAGCAAAACAAAAAAAGCAGTTTCTACTGGTTCCTGGTTTTCTGAACAGTTACCCAGGCTGTTTTCTTTGGGGCAAGTTGGTAGATGAATCTGTGAGGAAGTAAGGAAACTGTGATTCTGGTCCTGGCTATTAATAGTTGTGTGACTTAGGGCAGGTTATTCTCCGGGATTGAACCTATCTCCAATGCCCCCTTTAGTTTTAAACTGTATGATTCCACTTTAAAAAATAAAACATTTGCAAACTCACTTTAATTCTCAGCTAGCAAATGGCCTGGTTAAGCATTACTTGGATCAAATAAAAAAATTAAATGTGGAGAGTGCGGAATAACACCACATTCAGTGACTTAATACAAAAAAACTGACCACCGGCCACTTCTTAAAATGTGACTCCTTATTTAGTTGGGAAGGACTCAATCACTGGCAGGCATCTGACGTCTTGGATAAGGTCTCATATTTGAAACTGTTTTAAGAAAACAAAGCAAAACATTATGTAGGATTAATGAATGAGTCTTCCTGCCACAGGCAGCTGTAGGTAGCAGCAAATCACTGCTGCAGTAAGACAACAGAAAAGCAGAATAGGAATGCAAGTGATTCATTTTCCCTAGTCTTGGGAAAAGAAATCGTGCTCGTTTATAAGATCCACGTTTGCTCAACTGTTTATGCTTTTTGCTCTGCACAGATGTGTTCTTCGNCTACCCGATTAGTAGTGTGAAGTGTTACAGTAGAATTCTTTGTACCGGTGAAATGGTTAGATAATATCACTGACTCAGTGGGCATGAAGTTGAGAAAACTCCGGGAACTAGTGAAGGACAGAGAAGTCCAGTGCTGCAGTCCATGGGGTCGCGAAAGAGTCAGAGAGTTGACTTTGCAACTGAACAAACAACAGATTCACACATTAGAGGTGAAGGTGTTAAAATCTTTTTCCCCCGACTTTTGCATTTTTCCTCTCTCCTCGAAATAAAAATAAGAGTAACTTTGTTGCTTGCCTTGACCCTTCTCTTTGTAGGCATTTCTTTGTCACGATAAAGCAACTTTTTCTTTTGCCATTCAGTAAACTTTGCAAAAAGGAAAAGATGAACTTTATGTTTCACTTGATGTGCAAATAGGACATTTATCTATTTTGAATTACAGAGAGAAAATTGCTTTTGATTGCGTGCTCATCAGCTGTAACAGCCTGTTTGCCTAATTGGTTTTGAACAAGGATTGTGGAAAAACGTTTTTCTCTGGTGGTGGTTTATTGCCACATTGCGTTGGATGCGATGAGTTTGTAACGTTAGTAACGATGAAGTTCTCAGAAAAGCAACTTAAGTTTTATGTCATCTCAGTTATAATGAATCTGCTTTCCTTTCAGGTGTACCCTCCCTTCAGTTTTAGTGTTTCTCACTGATATAAACTTTTGTCAAAATATTTCTGTCTACAAGAAAACGTTGGTACAGACCAGGAATGTAGCCTGTGGCTTTTTCTAAATAAGTTAGAATTACTGTAGGGTTTTATAAAGCTGGGGAAACTTGTGGCATCACTTCTGGGTCACTTGGTGTTTGTTGTTGGGTGTTTGCTAAAATCCTGGAGGAATGGCCAGCCACAGTATATACTGTAAGGTTTTTTTTTTTTTTTTGTGAGAGTTTGTTTGCACTGGTGGCTTGTGGGATCTTAGTCCCAGTGAGAAGTGAAGTCGTGTCCTACTCTTTGCGATCCCATGGACTGTATGTAGCCTGCCAGGCTCCTCTGTCCATGGGGTTTTCCAGGCAAGAATAGTGGAGTGGGTTGCCATTTCCTTCTCCAGGGGATCTTCCCAAGCCAGGGAGCAAATCCGGGTCTCCTGCATTGTAGGCAGATGCTTTTACCATCTGAGCCACCAGGGAAGTCCTTAGTCCCTGACGAGGGATCAAACCCAGGCTTTGTCAGTGAAGGTGAAGTCCTAACCATTGGACGGCCAGGGAATTCCCCCCAATATTTTTGCATTCCAGTTCTATCTGGAGATTTTTCTTTGCCACACTTGCACTAGATGGGGAAAGCCATTTCAGCTGGGCGAGGTCCTTTTGTTTAACAATGAAATGGAAACTTTATTGTTAAAAGTAATTCCTGCTGCTGCTGCTGCTAAGTCGCTTCAGTCGTGTCAGACTCTGTGCTGCCCCATAGACGGCAGCCCACCAGGCTCTGCCATTCCTGGGATTCTCCAGGCAAGAGTACTGGAGTGGGTTGCCATTGCCTTCTCTGAAAAGTAATTCTTAGATATCTATATTAGCCTGATCAGTGGAANCCTGCTGCTGCTGCTGCTAAGTCGCTTCAGTCGTGTCAGACTCTGTGCTGCCCCATAGACGGCAGCCCACCAGGCTCTGCCATTCCTGGGATTCTCCAGGCAAGAGTACTGGAGTGGGTTGCCATTGCCTTCTCTGAAAAGTAATTCTTAGATATCTATATTAGCCTGATCAGTGGAATTTGTTTTAAATGCAGAGATGTACTTCACCAGTGCCCACCCCCCATTCTGATTCTGTAGGTCTACTGAAAGGCCCCGGAAATCTGCATTTTTTAAATGGCATCTTTATGCATTCTAAAGCTTGTAAATGACTGCTTCCTGACCTACTTCCTTGGTACTGGGTTTTTAAATGTTGAACTAGAAACACTTGGAGGAAACTCATTTTTTAAGTGAAGGTTGTATCTGTGATGCAAATTATTGACCTTTCACTTATTTGTAAAGATATATCTAAGTAACCATTCAGGGAAAGTGCTTTACTATAGAGGTGTTTCCAGCTTTTGTAGACTGTTACCTTTTGATCTGAGAGAAATTGGTTTGCACTGAAGCCATCAGCTTTAATACTGTTCCAAGGATTCATTGACACACCTCCCTCCCTCATTGATTAATATTTTACATTTCCTTGAGATTAGTATTTTTTTACTAAGCAGTTTGTTTCCTCTGCTTTATTAATCCTAAACAACCAGAGTAATGAGGAAAGCATGTGATTTTAACTGCCTAGAGTGAACACCTTTCAGTTAGTGTCCACATGGGAAGATTTCAGTGTTAGAGAAGGCATTGGTAGCCTTTGGATAATCTGGAGTTGAGATTGTAGGGAATTTTAATTAACATCTGGTCTGGAGCTTTTATTATTAAATTTATAGCAAGAACTTTGTAGTTCAAATTGAGGATTTTATTTTGTTGTGAGTCACTCAGTCATGTCTCTTTGTGACCCCATGGCCTATACATGTCATGGAATTCTCCAGGACAGAATACTGGAAGTGTGTCGTTCCCTTCTCCAGGGGATCTTCCCAACCAGGGATCGAACCCAGGTCTCCTGCATTATAGGTGGGTTCTTTACCAACTGAGCCACCAGGGAAGCCCAAAAGTGAAAAAAATTTTTGACTATTAACTCTGATTCTAATATATAAAATGAGACCTTGTTCCTCATTTATTAAACTCTTGTATGCCCTCAGTTCAGTGAACACTTAATAATTTATGAAGGGAATTGAAATGAATGTTCTTTCCTGAAATCTTCCCAATGTTAACAGATACCATCACACTGAAAGTTGTTTGGGAAAGAAGAAACAGTTAAGGTTGCTGTCCACAATTTTTACTTGTGGCTTTTTTTTTTTTAAACTAAAAACGATATTCAGAATTTGAAAAGGAAACCAGAAGCAACAGAAGCAAAAAATTAGTAATTATAGTGCATGACATCCACAGGTGTTTTGTTTTAAACCATAGTCATCAAAATGTTTTTTTATGCCATAAGTGTAGACATTTCCTGCCTCAGTGTATAGTACATAGTAAGTGTTGGGCTTCTTGGAATTTCCAGCAGTCTCTGTGTAATGTATGTAATTACTGTTTGCTTTTTCTCTCCAAAACTTAGAAGTGAGTAGTGGAATGAACTGTGTATCCATGTATGTAAGACACATTATCAGTATATGACGAGTATTATGTCCTCTGTATCTCCTACTACTTTCATTATTTTGAAGCATTTCCATCATTTCAGCCTTAAAGACATGTCTAAATGTGAGGATGATAACCACAGTATTATCACACTGAAAATATTAAAGTATTTCCTCAATCTTTGATTGATTGCTTCTGGAAAACCATATGTGTCTCATTAGAGACCTTTTTTTTTTTTTTGGATGCCCCATGTAGCTTGCAGGATCTTGGTTCCCAGATGAAGGATTGAACCCAGGCCCTCAGGCAGTGAAAGCTCGAAGTCCTAACAACTGGACAACTGGGCAATTCTGTGTCTCATTAGACTTGATTTCTTAACAAGGGGAGAAAGTAGCTTAAGTTAGTATACAGTGCTTCATTGTTTATGAAATAATGTTTAATTTTCCATTTCTTGTAAGTTAGGAAGTTCCTTTGATTATTTTACAAAAATGTATCACTTTAAAAAATGTTTTGTATTTGGTTGCAGTGAGTCTTTGTTGCTGTGCATGGGCTTTCTCCAGTTGCCGCGAGTGGGGACCACTCTTGGTGCAGAGCGCAGGCTCTAGGCACTTGGGTTTCAGTAGCTGCAGCAGGCACGCTCAGTGGTGTGGCACAGGGGTTTAGTTGCTCTGCAGCATGTGGACCTTCCTAGCCAAGGACCGAACCCGTGTCCCCTGCATTGGCAAGCGGATTCTTATCCTCTGTGCCACCAGAGGAGTTCTGAATGTTTTTTTTTTATAAACCTTGTTAAACGTTGGGACTAAATGACTTTGGGAAGTAATGGAAGGCTTCTTAGCAGGAGAGAGATGTTTACTATCCCTGCTGCTGTGGAAAATTGATTAAAATTTTTATGAAAACTTTGTGTAGGCAATAAAAAGAATGAACTGTGATTAATTACTGTATTAGAAATTGATTTTATTGTTTTATGTTCCCTGAAATTTAGGCTCATTAAAGTGATTTTTTTTTAAAAAGAAGTAAACTTGGCTTATGTAAGTATGCATGCGTGTGTGCATGCCAAGTTGCTTCAATTGTGTCTGATTCTTTGCAACCCTATGGACCATAGCCTGCCAGGCTCCTCCATGGGATTCTCTAGGCAGGAATACTGGAGTGAGTTGCTATGCCCTTCTCCAGGGGATCTTCCCAACCCAAGGATCAAACCTGCAGTCTCTTATGTCTCCTACGTTGACAGATGGTGTCTTTACCACTAGCTTCTCCTGGGAAGCCCCGTATAATATATAATTAACAACTTTCACTTTTACTGTGGAGTCTTTCCTTGTAGGTACAATGTAAATGTACCTTAGTTTATTTCATGTAGATTATGTCGAGTTCTTTTACAATTACCAACCAAGTTGCAATGAACACTCTAGTACGAAGAACTGAATCACTTGTAGGATAGGTTCCTAGAAAGATGACAACTAAGTTGAGTGCACATTTTACATTTTGATGGATATTACCAGGTTGTCCCACAGCTCTAGTAATGTTTGGAGCATCCCTTTTTCCCAGCGGTATATCTAATGCCAGATTTTGTTTTTTATTTTTCACTTTGTTTAATGTGGTGGAAACTCACAAATTTTTCTAGTCAGTTTCCTCAGATTGTTTGTATCTGCATTCTCTTAAGTGGTAGTGAATAGTTTGATATTGAGCTCTTCTGGTCTTTACTATTACCTTAATTTATCAAGAGAATCACAATTATGTTGTGATTGTAGTCCTGGCTTGCTGCAGTCCATGGGGTCCCAAAGAGTAGGACACTACTTAGCAGCTGAACAACAGCAACCACAACTTCTGCCTTTGGCCGCCCCCTCTTCTGAGCCCCTTTGGTTATCACATTGTTAGGACCATGATGGACATTTGGTAAAGACTTGCTGAATTAAAGACTGTTAATATTTTTAGGTAAACATTCTCAATCTCTGGGAAAGATTAAAACAAACAGTTTAAGTAGCTAGGGTTTATTGGGTAGAGTAACAGTTGTTTCCATGTACCATTTCTTTATAGCAGTATCTTAAGCAGAGTTGGAGAGTAAGAACACACAGAACAAAGAATTACGAAGATAGGTTTCAATCTGTGTTTTGTAAGTAGCCTTTTGCCTTCTTGAAACGCTAATACTTTGGCCACCTGATACAAAGAGCTGACTCATTTGAAAAGACCCTGCTGCTGGGAAAGATTGAAGGCAAGAGGAGAAGGGGACAGCAGAGGATGAAATGGTTGGATGGCATCACCGACTCAATGGACATGAGTTTGAGNTAATACTTTGGCCACCTGATACAAAGAGCTGACTCATTTGAAAAGACCCTGCTGCTGGGAAAGATTGAAGGCAAGAGGAGAAGGGGACAGCAGAGGATGAAATGGTTGGATGGCATCACCGACTCAATGGACATGAGTTTGAGTAAACTCCAGGAGTTGGTGATGGACAGGGACGCCTGGCGTACTGCAGTCCATGGGATTGCAAAGAGTTGGACACGACTGAGTGACTGTACTGAACTGCCTTCAGAGCAGATCATGTGGTTGGTTTCATCTCAGATGGAGTGATAGGACTAAATTACAGGTAGAGCTGCTGGCATATCTTGTTTGATTGTCTAGAGTGCCTAAAGACATATTTAAGAAAGTAATGGGTATTTTAAAAAACAGACTCATTTGCCCGTTTCTCTCAATAAACATACTAAAATTTACGGTCCCACTATGAAATAGTTATTATCTCCTTTTTTTGTACTGAGAATACCAAGGCAGAGTTATAGATTTAGTTTTTCATAGTTGAAAAGTGGCAGCCAAAAAGCAAACTGTTTTGATTCTCCGAGCATACCGATTTCCACTTGTCTATTTTCATACTCTGCTGAGTTTGTCTTTTCATGCCTAGAATGTGTTGTCATTAATTTCTGAACTTAACCAGTTCAGAAACTTAACCAGATTAAGCTTTACCACCTGACGGTTTCCTGGCTAAATTCCTATTTGTTTCTAGTGATGCAGGTACTGACACACTTAAAATGATGCAAAATTGAACAAATCAGACTTTTTAAAAATTAGAAAAGTATGTAGCATTTAAAAACATTAGCCTTTTGCACATATAGAGCCCTTTTTAAGTTGAGGTATAGTTGATGTTACCAGTATAAGTTTGGGGTATACAACACAGTGATTTACAATTTTTAAAGATTGTACTCTATTTATAGATACTATAAGAGGTTTCCCAGGTAGCTCAGTGGATAAGGAATCCACCTGCAGTACAGGAGGAGTTCGATCCCTGGGTTGGGAAGATCTGGAGGAGGCCATGGCAACCTACTGCAGTACTCTTGCCTGGAGAGTCCCATGGACAGAGGAGCCTGGCGGATTCCATAGGGTCATAAAAAGGTGGACACAACTTGAAGTGATTGAGCACACACAGAGTTACTATCAAATAGCTGTATTCCTTGAGCAGTACTTCTTTGTAGCTTATTTAACTTATATTCATATATATCATAGTCTGTGCCTCTTTTTCCCCTCCCTCTTCCCACTGGTTCTCTACATTGCAGTCTGTTTTGTTGTTATTTTCACTAATTTGCTTTTTTTTTTTAGATACCTCAAATACATACAGTGTTTTGCCTCTGTTTGGCTTATTTCACTAAGTATAATTCCCTCCAAGTCTATCTGTGTTGTTGCGAATGGCAAATTTCTATTTTTCATGGCTGGTTATTGTTCCATCGTGTATATTTACCTTATTTTCTTAATCCATCCATGTGTTGATGGACATTAAGGATGCTTTGATTCTTGGCTATTGTAAATAATGCTGCTGTGAACATTGGTATGAATTACTGTTTTCATTTTATTTGGATGTATACTCTGGAGTGGAATTGCTGGATTAAATATAGTAGCTTTATTTTTAGTGTTTTCAGGAACTTCCATGTGGTTTTTTTCAGGGTGGCTGCACCAATTTACATTTCTACCAGCAGTGTACCAGGGGTTCCCTTTTCTCCAACGTGTTACTTGTGGTCATACTGAGCCTTTTTAATAATTTAGAGTATTAGAATTTACAAAAGAAAATGGTACAAAGATACTATGATCTATCACTACATGTAACAGGATTAATATTGATATAAAGCTAAATCTGTTGTTGAGACATGATTTTTGAATCTGGTTGTTCTTTATGACCTTAGTTCTTCTGGACACAGCTTATGGAACCTCACTGCTTAAATAAGTGTAAAACATTTGACCTTTGAAGCAAAAAACAGTATTTCAAATGCAACATCCAGTTCTAAATGTCTCAAAAAAACTCATTGAATCCTAAATTTAGTAGACCTTTTCTATGTTATACTTGTACATTGATAATTTACCCAATAGCACTGAAGGGTTATATGGAGATATTTTGGAATTTTGCTTAACAGATTTTGGTTTGCAGTGTTACAGAATTAAATTTAGTATAGAGCAGTCTCAGAACATATCTGAAGGAATTACAAAAGTACCTGTGGGAGAGAGTTGAAAATTGGTCTTATATTAATAATTCTTCCTCATACCTTGAAAGTCACTCAGTGCTGGCATGTGTGAAAATATCCAGAACACCTTAGGGCCTGTTATGAGATCTCTTTAAGTGAAAATACTGAACTGGATAGTTTTAAATGAATGTTATTTGGAATTTAGGCAATGATTTCCAAATGCTCGTGTGTAAATTGGTTCTGGTCTTTAGCTANTAAGTTCACAAGAACTGAACCATCACCATTTAGTCTCTTCTGTCATGGAGGATGAGAAACACCAGGACAGGGAAGACTTTTTTTCCTTCTTGGGAACCAGGGGAACAGTTGGCACAATGCCAAAGTAGACTTGTACATAAAAACTGAATTCTTACCAATCTGTATATTGTGATGCCTGACAAGAAATATTGTATTTTTTTTTTTTTTTTTTTTTTAATTAAAAAAAATTACCTTTATTGTAGATGTCTTTATCCAAATTTTGTTTTTCCTGGGGAGTAAGGCAGTGGTTTCTATCATGTTAGAAATCGAAAATGCTCTCAACTGTCAGTCTTGCATTTCTTATACTGAAATCCAGGAGTCTGAAAGTCATTAATTTGCCTAAATGACTTAACAAATGAAATTGTTCTTAAACTTACTTGGTTGAAAGATGTAGGTCATGAAATGAGAAAATGGTTATTTGGCATCCTTTTCTGGCATAGTTTTAAAACTGACCAGTTTCAAAAAGTTAAAGTTACCTTTGCTTTTCTCATTAGGTCTGTAAATACTACCTCTGTGGTTTTTGTCCTGCGGAATTGTTCACAAACACTCGTTCTGATCTTGGTAAGTAAATTTTCTATGATTTTAATTGCATTTATGATTAAAGAAAAAGTGATGCTTTATAATTTTGGAAAGAAGTTTTCTGTTAAAGGTGTTGATAATTTCTTTCCTGGCTTTTTTTTTTTTTAATAACACATGCCAGTCTAATTAAACATGGTGGCTTATTTGAATCTACATATGTATTTCCATTTCCTCCTGAAACTCCTCCACTAAAATGAAAATTTAAAAACAAAAAAGGTGTAAACGGAAGACGAGATAACATTAGAGATGTCAACAAATTTTTGGAAGATGACAAGTGGATGGAAGAATAGCAGAGAAACCTGTATCCTAAAAGCCTGCAGAAGGGGATATTAAACAGAAGCAAGAGTTTGATCAGCAGAACCCTGGACAGGCTCAGGATTTGGAGGCATCAGGTACCATAGAAGGCAGAGTTGAATTATGGGGCTGAAAACCAGAGATTAGTCTAGTTCAGGGTTTCTCAACCTTGACATTGGACAGTTTGACCTGGAAAATTCTGTGTTTGGGGAGGTGGGAGGGTCTCCTGTGGGTTGTAGGATGCTTAGCAGCATCCTTGGCCTCTATGGAGTAGATGCCAGTAAAAATCTCCCAATTTTGACAACCAAAAATGCCTCCAGGCATGTCTAGGTATCCCTGGGGGCAAAACTGCCCCATATTGAGAAGCACCAGTCTGGGTGGTCTGACCTGTGCATCAGGTAATTCTGTCTCCCGTGCCAACAGCACTGGAGACCAGGGGGTTATGTTCTGAAGAAATTGGGCTAAATGAACCACAGAATGCAAAAATCGACCATTTTCTCTCCAGGATGGTACATAACTAGTATCATTCTAGAAATATAAAGTGGAAATTAAATTCGTTAAGCACAGTGCTTGCCCTGAAGCATAAAGAGCACATGGCTGGATATATCTAGGTGTTGGGATTTACAGATGGAGGACAGGGCAGTAATGAATAAAAATGAGACTGTAAGAGAGATTAAATGAGTCTGTTTTCTTAATAGTGAGGTTTTCCCATTCCCTTCCTCTGCCCTGTTCCTAGAAGGATACAGCCAGATGTTTTTTCCCCAGGCAGAAGAGAAGAGGATTCTTTAGAGAGAGTGAACAGTTCCAGAGAAGTGATCTACAGGTACTGACCCTTGGGGAATCTCCTAAAAGAAAGTCTTGCTGCCTGATTGTCCTGTGTAAAGCCTGTTAGTTCACAAACCCTGCCTGTGCACACCAACTTCGAGTCAGATTTTGGAAGTATTTTGCCAGCCAAGATTGCTATTTGAAGAAAACCTTCAAACATAAAAGATTAACTAAAACCAACAGAAAATAAAGAATTTAGTGGAATATGGTGATAATGGGAGAAAACAGAAGAAAAAATTTTTAAAGCTGTAACTAAATTTAGTATCCTCAGAGAAATAAAGAGAAAATATCTGGAGGAATAGGATGCTATAATAAAAAGAAAAGTTTTGAAAAAATAAAGAGTTCTTGAAATTAGAACTAGAGAAATATGAACATCAGTGGGAAGTTTTGAGGATAAAATAAATTTGTGGTATGTTGAGAAAAAATTAAAATTTGAAAAAATTCTATCAGTCCAGTGCTGTGATAGCTAATTAAGAGAGTTCTATATAGAGAAAACAGAAGGGAGAAAATCTTAAAATTGCATTACTGAAGGGTTTTACTCTCTAGATGGAATTAATCCTTCTAGAACTCAGCACAGCAAATGATAAAAAGATCCATACCAAAGCACATTATTGTGAACACCAGGGGTGGGGTGGGGCACACAAGATTGTCAATCAGAATGTCCTCGATTTGTCAGTAACAACACTGGAAGCTTGAAGACACTGGAGAAACATCCTCGGGATTCTGAATGGTAAAATGTTTTTACCTAGGTTAGCTGTAGAGCCAAACGAGTGTGAAAAAAAATATTTTCAGGCATGCATGGTCTCAACAAATTTATCTACCAGGAACCTTTTCTGTGGAAACTCAAGGGTGTAAACCAAGAGGGAAAAAAATAAGAGATCCAGTAAACTGTATCTAGTACAGACCAGAAAAGGACTTTCAAAGGATGACAACTCTATTAGTGAGCGTAGGGTGAAAAAGAGTAGCTCAGATTGAAGCAGGATGGAAAGCTCATGGAAGAAAATAAAGCTGATTTGATTATCTGATATATTTTGAATCTTGAGGGAGATTATTACTGAGCTAGTTTTGATAGCTGAGTTAGTGTCTGGAGTGAATTTGGAAATAGAACATACAAGAGACTGAACTGAAGAAAAACCAGTAAGTGTATCAAGAGTGTCGTCATAATGCCCTTTTTGCTTAACTCGGGAGTTAATAGGACATGGCATCAAAATATAAACATTAATGAATGTTCATTAAAATTTTTCATGTCTAATGATAAACCAAAAAAACAAGATAAGCATAGAGTTTAGAAATACGGAGGCAAATTCCAGAAGAGAAAGCTAAAAGGGTTAAAATTGATTGCCTTTTGGAGATGGTAAGAGGTAGGACTAGGGTGCTAGTCTTAACAGTGTTTATAGAGACTCTAATAAAATGTCAGTGGTGGTTCAGACCAAAGGTCTGCCATCATCCTAGCTTACTTCTTGGCAGTAAAGAATAATTTTTTCATCCCTCCTACTCCCTCTCCTTTTACCACATAGTACATCTTGAAGGCTAAGGAGAACAATTTTCATGTGCATACTTGGGCATGTTGCGTCATAATTTAGTAGGCTCAACTTAGGTGTCTGCAGACTACTCAGTGATTAAATGGATCTTCTTTCCTTTTTTAAAAAAATAACTTCTTTTTGTTTTGGCAAGAGAAAAGTTAATTTTAATAATGTGTATTGAATCCATTCATATTTCTTGTTTTAGGACCATGTGAAAAAATTCATGATGAAAATCTACGAAAACAGTAAGTTGCCTTTTTGGGGGTCATCGCCACCCCCAGTCATTATTTGCTTTAAAGGGGACAAGGATTGAAGAAATAATTTATGTAAAATGAAATGTAAATTTAAATGTCTGTTAAATGCTACCTTCTTTACCAGGATGAGGGACAGCTAGAAATTCACTTCTTATGTATGTGCCTGGTTTACTCTTCAGTACTTTTCTTTTTTTTTTTTTTTAACTTTTTTGGGTATGCCACATGGCTTGTGGGATCTTAGTTCCCAGACTAGGGTTTGAACCCAGGCCTACAGCAGTGAAAGCATGGAGACCTAGCAATTGGCCTGGGAATTCCCTACTCTTCAGTTTGAATGCAGTAGTAGTTCATGAGATTAGTGAAGGTAGAATACGAGAGTTGTAAACGGATAAAGAATTGGAAAGAAAATATTTATTTTCATTTTATTAGGTATGAGAAGAGTTCTCGTTTTATGAAAGTTGGCTATGAGAGAGATTTTTTGCGATACTTACAGAGTTTACTGGCAGAAGTGGAACGTAGAATTAGACGAGGCCATGCTCGTTTGGCATTATCTCAAAACCAGCAGTCGTCTGGGGTGAGTATGAATTAATTTACGATCTTTGTAAAGTGTCCTTTCCTCTGGAAAGCCAGCGATCTCCCTAGTAGTGAAACTTGGGCTCAAGTTCAATCGTTGCTTTATATGCTTTAAAATGACATAAAACTTAATAAGGTGGTTTTTTTCCAGTCCTTATTAGGAAATGAATATTTTGCTAATCAGAAATTTTTTATCTTAAATATCAGTAACTGACAAAATATGCAACTGATTAACAAAAGTTGAGATAATTGAGTTACTGTCCTTGTGATTTAGCATTTCGGTTATTAAATATAAATACTAGGTATGGTATGTGGAAGTTTAAATGTTTATTTTTATATTTTAGTTGTTGATAATACACATTCTATTGTCTTCATCAGGCAGCTGGTCCAACAGGCAAAAATGAAGAAAAAATTCAGGTTCTAACAGATAAAATTGATGTACTCCTGCAGCAGGTAAGAATTGGAACTCCTACTAGAATTGCTAAAATTAAAAAGACTGACAGTATCAAATATTAGTGAAGATCTGGGCAAACAAACTATTTTACTCTGTTGGGGTTATTTAAAATGATGTAGGAACTTTGGAAAAGAGTTTCTTTCTTCAAAGGTTAACAGATGCACAATGAGCCATTCCACTGCTAGATATTAATCTAAGAGGTGAGAGCATATGTTTACACAGAGTTGTATACCAGTGTTTATAGAGGCTTCATTCATAATAGGTGCAAAAAAAAACCCCACCCCAAAGAAACCTGGAAACAAATGTCTGTCAGTAGGTTAATAGGTAAACAAATTGTGATGTACCTATACAGTGATAGTACACAGTGATAAAAAGGAATTAACTATTTGTAATAATATTGACGAATCTTAAGATTAGTGAAAGAGGCCAAACCCCACAGAAGGAATAGAGGACACGGTTCCATTTAAATACAAATCTAGGAAATGCAGACTAATTTATAGCGATACAGTGGTGGTTGCGTTGGGAGGAGGCGCAACATAGAGACAGCAGGAAACTTGGGTGGATTTGCTTATTATCTAGACTGTGGTGTTGATTCATGGATGTCAAACCTTACGAAATTGTCTACCCTAGAAACTTTCTGTGTATTTCCTTCCTGTCAAGTATACATAGTTAATGCTGTGGGAAAAAAATCAATTAAGGGTAAATTAAACACAAAGAGGCTTAACTAAACAAAACAAACCCAAACAACTTCTATACACTAATGAAGCTTGAGGGTAAAAACAAAAATACTAGACAGTGTGGTTAGAAGGATATCCTGACTGCTTTTTGAATTCCTCTTAGATTGAAGAATTAGGATCTGAAGGAAAAGTAGAAGAAGCCCAGGGAATGATGAAATTAGTTGAACAGTTAAAAGAAGAGAGAGAGTTGCTTAGGTCCACAACTTCGGTGAGTAGCAACCTCATTTTGATATAACCATGCTCTTAGCTGTGTATTGCTAGGATCTATTCCTATTTACGAATAATTTCCTAATGTCATCAGACTTTTATTTTAAAGGGCCATGTGGTATTTATGATTTCAGATCATAAATGAAAGCTCTGTTTTTACATTTATATTACAAAATAGCTCTAGACAGTGTGTAAACAAATGTCTGTAATTTTGTTTCAATAAAATTTTATAAAAACAGGACTCTAGCTGCTGGCTTGCTAACCTGTGCCTTAGATAGTTAAGTATTTTGGTTGGGCTTAGATTTTGGTGGTTTTTTTTTTTGTTGTTGTTACTAATCAAATTACTTAGTTCATATTTACCTTACTACAAAGTTGGTATACTCTTAATAATACCCCTACTTACTTAACTTTGAATTAGATGATACAGTATACATGTTTTGGATATTGGTGGTAAAATATAATTGAGCACTGGTTCTTACATATTAAAAGGGCATGTTCAGATTGTATGCAGTGAGTTCAATTCCTTAATGATTTTGAAACACTTTATTACTTATTTTTATTATTTTTGGTTTTTCTGGGTCTTCATTGCTGTACTTGGGCTTTCTTTAGTTGCAGAAAGCGGAGGCCACTCTCTAAGCCCATCGACTTCAGTAGTTGAGGCACAGGGGCTGTTTAGCTGCAACTCGAGGGCCCTGCCTGGAGCCTACAGGCTTCAGTAGTTGTAGCACACACTCTCCCTAGTTGTAGCTTTCAGGCTGTGGAGTGCAGGCTCGGTAGTTGTGGCATATGGGCTTAGTTGCTCTGAGGCATGTGGCATCTTCCAAACTAGGGTTCAGACCTGTGTCCCCTGCATTGGCAGGCAGATTCCTATCTACTGCGCTACCAGGGAAGTCCCAAAAAACATTTTTAATATGGAGTCCACATCTTTAACCTGTTGAACCAAGCAGAAAATGAATTCAGACTAAAATAGGTAGCTTTCTGAAAGATAGATTAACTTTTTTGAGGTGATATGTAGTTCAAGGGTTATAATAGAGGGATGGGTTTGTAATACTTCTTGAAAAGTTGATTGCTGTTGTCATGCTTCCCCTGTCTAAAAGTTGCTGCTAAGTATTATGTCTTTGGGGAAATGGAAAGTAGCAGTTCACAAAGTTAAAAATCTTTTCTTAAAAAAATCTTTTCTAAATGTTAAAAAAGTATTTTTGAGGGGAATTTGTTTGTTTTCTCTTGATCAGATATTTTATAATAACTGATTTATCATTTCAGACAATTGAAAGTTTTGCTGCCCAAGAAAAACAAATGGAAGTTTGTGAAGTGTGTGGAGCCTTTTTGATAGTGGGGGATGCCCAGTCCCGGGTAGATGACCACTTGATGGGAAAACAGCACATGGGCTATGCCAAGATTAAAGCTACTGTAGAAGAATTAAAAGTAAGTTTCTTACGAGCATACAATTTAGCCACATCTAGTACTTTATATTAGTATGGTTAAGAATTGATCGTGTAGATTTAAAACGCTCGATATTTTTGCTGGGTTATTTGGGGTAGTGATAATTCCTGTAATATTTTGCTATTCATCAGATTAGCAAAGTGCTTTATTTTCTTTGCTCTGTAGTGTTAGGAATTTGGGAGAAGGAATATTCCTGAGGGTTTAGTCAAATATCTTGTCTACATACATGGTGTTAAAATTTCTCCATTTCACTTTTAGAGTATCAAATTTCATAAGTTGGTCTACACTTGATTCATGTTAGGTAGCCGTTGTTTGACAGCGTCTTTAAGGTTATTTAGTTCTGAAAAAAATCGAATTTGATTTCTTTAGGAAAAATTAAGAAAAAGAACTGAAGAACCTGATCGTGATGAGCGTTTAAAAAAGGAGAAGCAAGAACGAGAAGAAAGAGAAAAAGAAAGGGAGAGGGAAAGAGAAGAGAGAGAGAGGAAAAGACGAAGAGAAGAGGAAGAAAGAGAAAAAGAAAGAGCTCGAGACAGAGAAAGAAGAAAGAGGAGTCGATCACGAAGTAGGCATTCAAGCCGAACTTCTGACCGAAGATGCAGCAGGTCTCGGGACCACAAAAGATCACGAAGTAGAGAGAGAAGGCGAAGCAGGTATGTTGAACACCTGAGACAGTGCCAGGCATATAGTGAAAGTGTTAGTTGCTCAGTTGTGTCCGACTCTTTGAGACCTTGTGGATGGTAGCCTACCAGGCTCCTCTGTCCATAGAATTCTCCAGGAAAGAATACTGGGGTCAGTTGCTATTTCCTCCTCCAGGGGATCTTCCCAACCCAGGAATTGAACTGGTCTCCTGCATTGCAGGTGGATTCTTTACCTAGTGTCTGAGCCACCATAGTGAATGTGCATTAAATAATAGTAATTACTGGTGAATTCCTTGGTACTTGGGACCCTCTTAAGTCTCATTAAGCACTCAGGCAGATGAAAGTTGAATCAGTGAACGAGTTCATCTTGTAGGCAACTTCACTGCTCTTTCTTAGGCCGCCTAAGGAGATTTGATGCAATCTTATTAGGGAATTAGTGTAATGGATGAGTGCTTCTCTTATTGATTCTAAGACATTTAAATCAAATTATTTTGGGTAGGATTACCTATTTGAAAAATTGAAGTTAAGGACTTTCAATTTTCAGTTCTTAAGGTTTCTTATATAAACGTGTTTTAATAGTAGATTGTATTCATTTGCCTTTGAGTGATTTTTGCTTTAAATAACAGTATATAATTCTTCAAGGTTTTTTCTCACTGTAATATCAGCTGAAGTTGCTCTTCTTTTGTTTCAAATTATTTAAGAAGTAGAGATCGACGAAGAAGCAGAAGCCATGATAGATCAGAAAGAAAGCATAGATCTCGTAGTCGGGATCGAAGAAGATCAAAAAGCAGAGATCGAAAGTCATATAAGCACCGGAGCAAAAGTCGAGACAGAGAACAAGATAGAAAATCGAAGGAGAAAGGTTAGTTTTTGTGAGAATTTGATTCTTTAAGGGACCGTTTTCACTTTGTCTCATCACTCACTCACTTTTCTTTAGATAAGCAGAGTTCCACTTCAGGCTATATTTATTTTTACTTTTGATGAACCGCATTCAATAGGAGACAAGTCTTTATTTTCTCTTCTGCTGATTTATGAGAATGACAGTTGACCTTGTATTTTCTTAGAACATGTTAAAGTCGAACACTTCAATTTATAACTTGAAGGTTTATCATTTAGATTCTTCCAAGTATTGCGTTACCTGTTAGGATTATTAGGCTGTAGAATTCTTGGTTATTGGCAATGTTTTTTAGTTATTTGGCAACACTTGCTGCAGTGTTCTGTAGTACTTTGAAGAGTATAAATGTACAGTATTGCATTGGTCTTCAAGTACATCATTTATTTAATTCTGTAGTACTTCTAAGTTTTCATAAGTTGAATGCCTTATGTGTGCGTGTCGTGCCCCCCCCCTCCCCGGTGCGTGCCTTTTTTTTTTAATTTTTAATTTTTTATTGAAACATGCGTTTTCCCATCTATTTTCTCCTCTGATTTTCTGTGGCATTCCAGTAGCTGGTTGACTGCATTCTTAATCGACTTTTCATTTTGTCTTTGGCATGTTTTCACAAGGATATTCTCACCTTTCAATTTAGCCTTCATTGAACGATGAACAATAATTCTTTTAATCATTAGGGTCTCATTTCTGCATATTCTTCAGATTCTTTGTACACTTTTTTTTTGGACTGGGCTATTCTGCTTTGCATGGTTTTCAGGAATGAGAGAAAGGGCTTATTTCTAATTTTCTTGGCTCTGCTTATTTCATCCTCTTCTACCTATCTGTGTCCATGTTTGATCACCAACATATGTGTGCTCATGTATGGATTTATTACATTAGACTGTATGTGATACTCATTGTTTTCTTTTATGAAATTAGTCTGGTTTTTGTGGGGTTTAACTGAGTTGAGTTAGGAAACTAGCAAACAATGGATTATCTTTTTTTTTTTTTCCTTCAGTCTTCAGCTTTTATTTTTCCTCAAATAAGTGTACTTTCTCTATTTATTTTTTATTTTTTTCTTTCTCTTTTAAAAATATTTAGATATATTGGCTTTTTCTAGAACATGGAGCAAATGTTAAAAAGTAGGAAACAGGGTGATTTTTAAAACTTTCATGAGCTTTAGTATCTGCCATTTAGGTTTGTGATTCAAAAGGCAGTTGATACCAAGAATTAACTGACTTTTTATTAGTTTTTAAGTAAGCTTCACTCAACCTTTTGGCAAGACTTTCTGTGTAACGTATTTGGGGAGTCAACTCTCAACAACCAGATATATCTCTTGTCAGAGAAGAAAGTAATCACTCTGAGAACTAAAGCTCTTCCCTGTATCTTCATTTGTGTCACTTAAAATAGTTGGATTGGTTCTCAGGGACAGAAACTAGGTAGCTTTTATAACTATTTGGGATCAAAATTGAGCCATAAATTGCACTGGCCTGACTTAAAAAGAGTTTGTGTAATTTTTGGAGAGAGCAGAGAGAATGAATTGCTAAGCTATGATCCTTATTATAATGATGACATCATAGCATATAATCAGACTTGTTTAAGTGAAATAAACTGCACTGTGTTTGGATTGTGGACGAATGGATTTCCTGGTGAGATGTGGAGGCAGGAGTGAAGACTGGATTTTCAGGGAAACTCTGCCTCTGGTCTGTCTTGAAAGATTGGGTTTGCCATTATAGAGTTATTTTAAATGTTGGGATCTCTTTTAAAAGTGACATAATTTATTGACTTTTTCAAATAACCGTGTGGCCGGTTAGCCATTCTTACATATATAACTGAAGGCCTGAACTTTGAGGTCAGATGTGAGTAGTAGTGAACATTTGATGGTGACAGTGAGGAAGAGGGAGCTCATGTGCTATAATGAAAGCACTGTATCTCACTCCACAAACAAAAGTGGTTTCTTGCACAAACCTATGTTTGTTAACCACCAACCAGTTTAGGGTGCTCTCTTTTGTCAAGAGAGGTTCCTTTTTTTTAATCCATAGCCCTAAAGTCCACCACACTTTGTGGATGTCCTTAGGACTATTAAGATCTACCATATTTATATAGGGCAGAAGATAAGATTATTGGACTGACTACTAGTCCTCTACGGGGCAACAAGACGACTCTTCCTCACTGAAGCTACCTGTGCACCGGAGAAGCCCATAAGGCACAAAGGGAGGACTTTCCCACAAGGTCAGTTAGAGCACACTGTACTGGCACAGTTCTCATAAGTGAACAGACAAGACATGAAGCAAGTCCTGCAGTCAGCTACTTGGACATTGCTTTGTGAATTTTGCAAGTGTTACGGACTGAATATATTTCTTCACATAAGATCTTCAATTCTTAATGTTCTTTGAGTGAGTGCCCCCCACAGCCCCATAACCATACTTTTTCATTACCATCCCTCTCCCAGTTATTTGATGTTGCGTCTTAACAACTTTGTCTAGAATCTGTAGAGGGTTCTGCTTCTCTTAAAACATCTTTCTGTCTTATCAACTATTCTGTTAGACCAGCTATTCTTAGTTTTAAAGAGGAAGATGATTTTTCCAGGTTTATAGTTTGTTTTAAAATTTTCTGTAGAAATCCTTTGTTAGGCAGTAATTGGAACTGAAAAAGCTAGAACCTAACTTGCTCCATGTACCACTTTTTGCCTCTAGTCTCTAGTTTCACCATTCCAAAGAAAACAGAAGGAAAATTTGACCTTTTTTTCACCCTTTATTTGTAGCTGAGATGAATTTTTATTTCTCTTTGGAAAAAATAATTTTGAGATGGCATATATGTTACTTAGCGAAGCACAAAAATTGAGTAATTGAAATGGGATTTAAGATCCACTTTCATTGGTGTTGTCCCTCTTGGGTCTTCAAATATATATAGGTATAAGTCATCTTTTGCATTTAAAAATATATAGTTGGAGAAGCATGCCTATAAATGTTCACCTTTTTGCAGTTACTGTTTTTACCGTTTTAACTTAGTTCATGTCAACACAGTTTTTTGTACTGTCTTTCTTGCCTTTCCCATTGCCTTTTGATGGTCTTTACTCCAAGTGAAATTTACTTCAGTTTTAGGTTCTGCAGTGATTTGATGTTCCCTGTGCATATCACCAGTTTGAGAGAACTTGCCCAATATTTTTACCTTTTGCTTTCTGTAATTCCCTGTCCTGCCCTCTCCTTCCTTTATAAATTGCAAATTTTATCCCTTTGATAGATTTATCAAACTGTGTTTGCAGTCTGTGGGAAATTATTGTCTTTTCATCTCTAAATTGTTTTCACTTTTCAAAGTGTCATATATGTTTTGTATTTTACTTTAAAATCCATGATCAATGTCTTCTTTTATGGCAGAAAAGAGGGGATCTGATGATAAAAAAAGTAGTGTGAAGTCCAGTAGTCGAGAAAAGCAGAGTGAAGACACAAACACTGAATCAAAGGAAAGTGATACTAAGAATGAGGTCAATGGGACCAGTGAAGACATTAAATCTGAAGGTGACACTCAGTCCAATTAAAACTGATCTGATAAGACCTCAGATCAGACAGAGGTAAGTGTATTGTTTCTCACTTTGATTAGGGCTTTTTGTTACTGTTTGACAGTGCAGCGTAAGTATGCACAGATGAAGATGGAACTAAGCCGAGTAAGAAGACATACAAAAGCATCTTCTGAAGGAAAAGACAGTGTAGTCCTGCAAAACATTTTGAGGTACATTGTTTTGTCTCAGCTATTTTGTAGCAGACTCGTGCCCCCCGTTAGTGTGCCTCTTTGCAAATTATTGCCCACGTTTGTAATATAGTCGCCATTGAAAAGTTAATTATCCTTTTTTTAGGGATTTTGCTGTCATTTCTTGTTTTTTTTTTTTTTCTTTTTTTTAATAAAAAGGTTGAACTGTTTTTTATTTTTTTTCTTTTTGGTATTAAGTCCATCTTGTGTTGGTACATTGGCAGAGACATATGCTTTAAAACTTAAGTATTTCTGAGGCACATGTTGGACTACTTTGTTTTAATTAAACTGCTAGTATTTCTTTGTCAAGGATGTTTCTAGTTTTTTGCTTTATTGCCTTGCATTCTAATGCAGTTTGTTCTGTAACTCGAGAGCCAGTAGCATTGGATTGATGGAAGTGTAGGGTTTATGAATTATTGCAGCTGACTACCATACCTCACACAGCGTTGGTGTTGTGAGCGGCCCATGAAAAGCCAAATTAAAAATCAAGGATTCAGTCAAACTAAGCAGGTACTCATGCCAGGTACTCCTTTCTCTACCCACATCCATGTTTGAATGCTATTGCCTGTGATCTTTACGCTTAACTGTTGTGTATCTTTTTGTTCTTTACAAGAAGCACAGAGGGGTTTTTTTGTGTATTGCGTGAAAACTTAAAATCAGATGTTAACAGAATGGAATTTTTTTTCAACTGTGTGTAGGGATGCAGTGGTGCCCAGAATTAGATATCTTTACAGAATTTTAAATACAGTAAACACTTCATATTATTCGCCTTGTTACATTCAATGCAATTCTCAAGTCTTTAAGAGGTATGTTGTGTTTAATATTTCCTACTGTGTAGGAGAATTTGCAGTCAGCCATAGGTATACTAGGAATAATCACTGGCTGATACATTTAAAGCAGTGGTGAATAGCAAGGACAGACACCTTTAAACAGAAACACAAAGAACTGATGAACCATGTAAAATGAATTTGGGCTTTTAAAGAACTGTTAAAAGTCAGTCTTTATGAGGGTTCTTGAAACCTGTAAACTGTTCATTCTTTGGGCTAGTGGCATGGGATTAAATATTCCTAATGAGAGGAAGTACCAATTAGTTGAATTATTGATGACCTTCCTTTTTGAGGATAGCAATATAGTGTTATATTTGTGTGAGCCATTCACATAGAGGCAAGCATACACAGGCACATGGTTTTAAAAAACCACACTGATGCCTTGATAATTGAATACAAACATTCCATATACATAGCAGTTAGTGACTGGGCCACTTAGTCATGAAAATTTGCCTTATACATGTTGTCTAATTATCATTTTTCCGCAAATTTTGCTTTGTAGGAATACTGTTGGAAGATTTTTGGAAGAAAACTGAAAACGGCATAAAGTGAAGATCGACATTAAAATGAGGTGAAAGAAAACTATAGTGGCATAGAAAAAGTATAAAGCTCGGTTAGTTTTTTTTTTATTATTATTAAAAATTAATTCAGGACTGATGTGACCTATCAGATTTCAGAACATGTATTAATAGCATATATATGCCACTGAAAACTTAGGTCCTGTATCATATCTTTTTCTTTAAGACTTTTTAAGAAATATTACCTAAACATGTGGCTTGCTCAGTGTTTAATTGCAAGTTTTCATTCTTGGGACTTTGAAAACGAGATTAAACGTTAATATTTGTGTGAATCAGACTAAGTGGGATTTCATTTTTACAACTCTGCTAGCCTTTGGATTTAGAAGTGAAAATAAAGTATCTCCGACTTTCTGTTACAGATTTGTCTCTTTGTCATTGAAAAGTTTTAGTATTAATCTTTTTTAATAAAGTTATTGGACTCTGAACTAGTCCCTTGTTTTAAATATGAGATAATGCTGTTACTAGAGATCTTGGTGTACAGTTTTATCTGATTTGTTCTGTTTAAGACTAATTTTTATAGAATTTCCACAGTTTAAATGTTTTAAATAATGGTGCTTCAATTTTTAGTAGTAATGAATATATTTGGATTTTGCTTTTAATAACGAAGATATACAATGAGCTGGAATATATTTTTACATCCCTGAGAGATTTCTTTAGTAGTAGAAAATTCAAAATATCCTTCTGACAAACACTGTCATGCTCTAGCTGTGAAATAATGATGTAGAAAAACATTCAGACACTTTTAGCTGGTTTTTTGTCTTAGAAATCCTGTATCAAGATTTTTTTAACCTGGTCTTATTATAAATATATTTATTTCTGTGTATGGAGTGTATCACGTCAAACAAGGATTTTTAAAAAATGTTTAAGGTAATGGGAGTGTGTGGGGGTCATGTATGGCAAATTTGGCAGCACATTTCTACCTATAGCCAGCTTGTTGATTGTATAAAAGTATTATTAGCTCCAGCTGCATGTGTCATAGTTCATATAAATCACAGTTCTTCATGATTTATAGTTTTCAGATATTGCTGTCAGTTTATAGGTAGAGAAACTTGAGTTGGTACATTAAATGACTTACCCGATCATGTTGATGGAGAAACTAGCACGTGGAATCTAGGTCTCCACCTCAGAGTCCACTGCCTCACTTTATGCCACTGTAGTTGTTCTAATAGGCATAATAATACGCTACAGAACTTACTAAAATACCCTCCCACCAAGCTTTGGAAAATAATGACGCTTCAGAGGCTTTGTATGAAATAATGCTGTGGGGACAGCACTCTTGCTTGGCTCACCTAGATCGAGATAGATGGATTATCTCTGAATTTGTGAGAATTGATGTAAGATGGGAAAACAGTCTAACACAAAGTCAGCCACCTCCCAAGCACTGCTTTGTGTAGTTTGACAAGATATGGTTATAGAATAAAGGTCATAAAGTGATAGTTTACCAGTTTCTATTACTGAGTATTAAGAAAAACAGAAAACAGAAGAAATTTAAGTATTAAAATACTTAGTCATTAAGGTGTTAAATCAGGTATTAAAATGCCAAGTTTGTGCTCTTCTGCCTCGTGTAGAATCATTCGCTAATTTAATGAAGTACAGTAAATGAGTTTATGAAGTCTTCATCATCTTCATCTGTATGGATCACTAATGAACTTAATATGAAATTTAAGGGGGAGGCCTGGTCGCTTGAGGGGTCTATGGGTAAAGGTTTTGGAGATCTAGAAATTGGGTCACATCCAACACCCCAAATTAATTAGGCTCAAGGAAATTATTCTTACTAACCAAATTCACAAGAATCCCATGTAGTGGTCATGTGCTTGTTTACATTGAGAAATACACATTTCTCTGGTGCAGACCCAAAAGTTGTCCGTTGCTTCATGCATATTTGTCTTTGAAAAGCCTTCAGGGGGAACCAATTTTTACTAACCAGAAGATTACTTGGTAAGACTGCAAGTAGCAGTCAGTTCTTAAAACTTTTTTTATTTTGGAAAATTTAAGACGCAAAAGTAGGACAGTGTAGTTAACGGATTAAAATTCATCACCAATAAGATTCAGTGACCATTCTTACTAGGTGTGTGTATCCCCTGTCCCTATTATTTTCAGGCAAGTCTCAGACATCCTTAATTTACAAATGTTTCTGCGTATCACTAAAAGACTTAAAATCTACTAATTTAAATAAATTGGATAATCTTGAGTTCATGCTGGTCTGGTGGGAGCCTGGTGATTGAGCCTGGTAATTGCTGTTCTGGAATCCTCCTCTTTGCAGGGTAGTGACACTCGCCTTCACCCTTGTTGTTAAGACATCTTTTCTTCAAACAGATCACGATACAATAATTTTTCAAGTTGTATTAAAACATCTTTCTTGCCTTGAGCTAGTTTTGTTACCCAGCCTAGAGACACCTGTCCTTATATAACATTATTTACCTGCGGGTGATCTGTCTGGTTTCTGCAATGCAGTGTCACAGCCATATTTCTAGGGTGTGAGAACACTTTGACCACATGTGGGTTGGGTTCAGTCACTTGACTAAACATTTTTAGAGATGTTAAAACTGAACAGTTGAGGATGGAAGTGTTTTTAACTGTGTTCTGTGCTTTCAAAATGTGTTGTAGATGAGCTGTGTGAATATTTTTTAAATGTGCATAAAATGAAAAATACTTGTGTATATTTTCTTTGGGGTGGGACTTCCTGCAGGGTTGGTTTTCAGGTTTGAGTTTGGACTGATTTTTAGTTTATGAAAAAAATCCCCAGGTGACTGCTTTTTAAGAATCTTGTATGACAGACTTGTGTATGGCTTGGAAAAACAACAGAAGTGTTTTGTGATATGTCTCTTCTGCTCCTGCTCTTCCTGTCCAGAAGCTACTAGTGTTAATTATTTTTCCAAGTGGTTTTTGTGGGGAGGTGGGTGGTGGGGGATGTAATCATTTATATGTATGAATCTTTTAAAATATATCATAGTACAGCATATTTTTTGAATCTTGCTGTTTTTACCCAGTGTATTTAGAAACATTTGGGATATAGGAGATAGCAATTTTAAGTTAAAAAATGTAGTTTCAAAAGTCCATTTCAGTAAAAGGAGTAAATGTATTTTTCATTGTATTAGATTTTTTAATTTCCTAATTTAAAAATGCAGTTTGAGTTTCATAGTTGATCTGTTTCTTCCCCTTGGCCATCCCAAATTGATCAGTTGTCATCAGCTTTAAAAATGTTTAGGAACAACAGCTTCAGAAAACAGTTGGGTACAACTGTGCTGTAACTTCTTCTGGCTGTTCCATCCCTAGATACATACCCTAGAGAAACATTTATGCATGTGTGCCAGGGGATGTAAAAATGTCATAACAGCATCATTTGTAATAGGAGGAAAGGAAGCAAACACAAACTGGAAAGACTTGAAATGTCCAACAGACCAGGAGACAAATATGTGGTATATTCCTGTAGTGGGATTCCAAGAAGGCAGACTGAACTACAGCTACACATGTGAACGTGGATGAGTCTCTGGTCAAAAAGCAAGTTGCAGAAGAATAATCCAGTTCCTTTTCTGTGAAAGTCAAAACCAGTCCATAAATACATGGTAAATGGAAAGCAAGGAAATGATTTAACACAATTCAGTGTATTGGAGGGAGATCATGAAGGGCAAGAGGATCCTTCAGAAGAACTGGTGGTGATTGTTGAAGCTGGGTGGGTGGTTTCTTCTTTAAACTGTATGTGTCTGTGCTTTTGTATGTATATTTCTTAATAAAATTTAAATTTTAAAAAATGGGAAAAGGTCTTGATGTAGGTAGTAAGTAGTAAAATAGATACATAAACAGTGTATTTCATGGAATTAAAATGATAGGTTTAAAAAGTATTGTTGCTTGAGTTCCAGACTTAGTGTTTTAATTGTAGTCTTTAAAAGCTAGACAGGGCCTCCATGTATGTTTTCTTTGTGATACATTATTTTTATCTTGAAGTAATTTTCATTTGGGTGTCTGCCAGGAAACTGATTCTGTTTCTGTATAATCAGCTTCCAAGGAAGCCTTCTCTCCTAGATTTATACCAATCTAGGAAGGAAACCCACCGTTCTCCTGACCCATGGGCGTCCTTCCCTTTGTTCAGGTTACATTGTCACCTCAGAGGGGCTACTCTTGGTCCTTGTTTTACTCTTAATAAGTGTACTTACATGAAGTGTTTAAATAATGTTTGCTCTGTAAAGGGGAAGTAGTTGAAATTTGAAAGGCACCTCAGTTCAGTTCAGTCGCTCAGTTGTGTCCCACTCTTTGTGACCCCTTGAACCGCAGCATGCCAGGCCTCCCTGTCCATCACCAACTCTTGGAGTCCACCCAAACCCATGTCCATTGAGTTGGTGATGCCATCCAACCATCTCATCCTCTGTCATCTCCTTCTCCTCTGCCCTCAATCTTTCCCAGCATCAGGGTCTTTTCAAATGAGTCAGCTCTCTGCATCAGGTGGCCACAAGTATTGGAGTTTCAGCTTCAATAGCAGTCCTTCCAGTGAACACCCAGGACTGATGATCTTGCAGTCCAAGGGACTCTCAAGTCTTCTCCAACACCACAGCTCAAAAGCATCAGTTCTTCGGTACTCAGCCTTCTTCACAGTCCAGCTCTCACATCCATACATGACTACTGGAAAAACCAAAGCCTTGACTAGAGTACATAAAATTCATGTAGCTAAAAGGCCTTGTATCACTTACCTTTGGCCTTTGTATACTTCCAAATATATACCCCAAATCACTTCATTATAAATGAACCATAAGCATTCTAGACCACTACTAAATATGTTCTGGAAATCTTTTTAGGATAGCATGCTGGTAACTGATTTGTTTCAATGACTTGAAAATGACATAATCTTACAGCAGAATTGAATGTCTCAGAAATTTTAAGTTTTTACAATCTGTGCATATTTCGAAATACATAACAATTATTTCTGGGACTTCCCTCCCAGTTTGGTGGTGAAGACTGTGCTTCCACTGCAGGAGTGAGTCTGATCCCTGGTGGTGAGGGATCCCCTGTCCCAGGTAGTGTGGCTCCCCCCCTTTTTTTTTCATTAAAATTGCTCTTGACGCTTCGGATATTTATTAATCTTCAGCCTTAAAGCTGTGTTGCTTCTAGAAAGTACATTTGATGCAGTTGTATTAACTTGGGATGGGTATGCATACTTGGTCGACCTTGTGGTAATTGCCCTTACTGACCTCACTGTGCTTCGCTAGGTGACATCTGTGCAGGTTCTGTTGTAAGCTTTCCAACAGTACTGTTTTCAAATAAATTTATTCTACCATGTTCTCTTAAAAGCAACCTAAAATCTTCACTTTTCCACAAGCAGTGATTAACCAACCCTCCTCAGCCCATGCCTCAAATTTATCTTCAAGACAGATTGAAAATAACAGGGACAAAGCACTTAGGGCTTGGCCCCTTTTCATCCCCTGTCACAGCCCTGGCAATGGAACACCGAGCTCTGGGTGGCATTGGCTTTCATTAGGGGGCATGCTGTCTTAAAAGTGACTTGGATGCCAGACTTATATTTGCTGCTGAGGTTCTCCTAACCAAAACCCCATGGGTACGAAGTAAACCGCAGATTTAGGTTTCATACTCATTTCATGAATAAAAGGGTATATATTTCACTTGCACTATTCAGAACATTTTCCCTTTTTTTTTTTGGTATTGGGTGAGATAAGTGTTGATGCAATGCCTTAGTGTCTGTCCTTCCACCCTTCATCAGAACTGAGCTGTTGAGGATTTGGAGATGAGAGAGGGATGGCTTATTTCATGTGCTGGAGATTAAGACATTGTGCTTGCCCAGGAGGTCTCTGGTAGTTTATCCTCAATTACATAAGAGTTAGAGATGACTTCACACTGGTGTGTAAAAAAGTGAGTATTAATGAAAGTTGGTAAATGGAGTCAGGCAGGAGTGCAAATTCAATGCTGTATGCTATGTCTTGGCTTTTCTGCAAGTTGTTAGGTTAAAAAGTGGTTACTCAAGTTGTGTAAGTCCTGCCATTTTAAAGGTTGTTAAGAGCCGTGTACAGCGCCAGGATTCTTGGTCTCTGGGCCAGTGGCAAGGCTTAATCGCTCAGAGCTTTTGTGTAATAAACTTTTATTAAGTATAAAAGAAAACTTCTGACACAGACATCAGAAAGGGGCAGAAAGAGTGCCCTCTTGCTAGTTTTTAGCAAGAAGTTATATAAGCTGCTAATTAGAGAAAGGAAATGTCTCAAAACTCAGTGGCACCAGACCCCTCACCCATAACATGCATTTTGAGATAGCATTGGCGCAAGATGAGTCATCCCATGCCATAAAATTGATACGAATCTTGAAGAGAGGCAGGTTTCTGAACAAATACATAGTTTCATTAACATAGCTTAAGAGAACATTTCCATGAGTAAAACATACTGGTTTGTTGAGCCATTATTGGTTCTCAGTCTTAGGTGGAACTGACTTGAAGAAAGAGTCTAAGGTAAATACATAATTCATTAACATAGCTTAATCATTTCCATAAGAAAAACATTGGTTAGCTCAAGGTTTGAGGAAAGTTCAGGTGGAACCAGGTGTCATGACAACATAGAAATTTTAAAGAAACCTTTTAATTTTGTATAGAGAAGGGAAAAAATTATATCTGACACTTGTTTCCTCCTGTCGTTTAAGAGAAGAAAAGTCTGACGCTTGGGGACCCGTAGCCTTCCTGCCTGTTACCCGGTCAGCATTTTGTAGATTTCCAAGTTGTAAAACGGAAATGATGGTAAGAGATGGTTTAGAAGCTAGGATCTTCAAACCAGGGTATCAAGTGGGCCCTGGCTTTCCCAGCTCGTTAGCTTACCCTGCCCTTAGTGGAGTTGTGAACAGAGCCCGGCCACTTGTCCTGGGTCTCAGGAGTGCATACCTGTGCCTGACCAGGATTGGGGTTCAACTTTACTAAACTTGTGTTAAAATACTCTAAACGTACTCTGCTCCCAAGCCTAGAGAAGTTGTACAACAGGAAATAAGTACACGTATGAAGATAGCAAACTGTTAGATGCATCCAGGCTTCATTATTTACAAAACGTTGATTCGGGTTTTTCATTTCTGCGATTTAATACGTCATTTTTGCGGCATTGCTGTTGTAGCAGGGCTTCTCTAACAGAGATGGTGTATATTTTGTCAGTGCAGAGCTTCCATTTTTCATTAAAATGAGTTCTACTTCCTGAAAGTCCTGTAGTCTTAGAATGTCTTTGTCCTTAATATGAAAAAGAAGTTACATAATGGTTCATAAACACACATAAACTTACAGTGAAAAAGCTGAACAGGATTGCCCCAGCACTGTTTTCTTTCCACCCATGGTAAACTGAGTCAGCAGTTGAGGATTGTTTTCCTTTCCTGTTTTTGTGTTTCAGACCTTGTTGCCGATTTCCAAGGGGAATAAAGTCTCAATTTAAAAAAGACTTTAGTCCATCCAGGGCACTATATATATCTGAAAATATCATCCCACCACTTTTAGTTTACAAAAAATATACTGTTAGCCACGGCACCAATAAGAACTGCTAAAGGGCATTTTGAAAGTTGCTTTTTAAAAAATGCCCAGAGAGATGAGAGTTTCCCTCAAGTTAAAAAATGAGATTTATTTTGAATCAGAAAAATACATTAAAATGCCCCCAATTTTGTTTCCTGAGATTGCAAAGCCTTGACTTTGCTAAGCAGGTAAGAGTGGCTTTGTATTTTCTGTCCCCGGGACCAGTCAGTCTACTGAGCTAGGGTTTTAAATTTTGGTTGGTTGTTGTAATTCAGACAATTAAAAAGTGAATAAAGGTATGCAAATCTGTAAAAGCACCAGATTGAAAATAACCTAGCTACCATGTTTGGCTATCCTGCAGCTAAAATGTCCAGTGTCTTGGATTTTTTTCATATTAGTAATACAAAAGCTAGTGATCGGCTTCACTGAACATAATTTTACCCACCTAGAGCCCAGTCTCTATTTAAAAACTTGTAAACACCCTACCTTTCTGAGCAATGTGTTTGGTAGCTTTCTGATCTTCTCCACTTGCTCTGGGTTAATCCCCAGTTCATAGCAGCTTACTTGTAGTAGATTTTGGTAACTCAACTCTTGTCTCTCCAGTTCAACTTCAATGAAGTCATTTTCTTTGTGGCTCTGAATTCTGACTTTAAGTACCAGCTCTGGATCACCCACAAATTTTTATGTAAAAGAAAATAAACATTTTAAACATCAATTGCAGCAAAGAGCTGAATAATAATAAAATAGTAAAAGGCATATATAAACTTTTAATTATCTGAGGTTTTTATAAGAATGCTGGGCAAGCTCAGGTGTATGCCCCATTATACTCACCAAAAGGCAGTGTGAAGCCAGGATCTAAAAAACCCAGTGTGTGACATGCAGTACCTCTGGCAATATATCTGTGTTGGGTGTGACTTGTTGGGTGTGCTTTGTTGGCTGTTTGAAACGTTTGAAGAAAATGTGTAGCCCTGGGGTGCTATATTAAGGGTGCAGATCATCCTGTTGATTCCTGTTGGATGCCCTGGGACTTGAGGGGCAGATAAACAGGATAATTCTACCATCTTTGAAGATATCTTTGGGTTTCCCTGATGGCTCAGCTGGTAAAGAATCCGCCTGCAAAGTAAGAGACCTGGGTTCGACCCTGCGTTGAGAAGACCCTCTGGATAAGGGAAGGGAATGGCTACACATTCTGGCCTGGAGAATTACATGGACTGTATAGTCCATGGGGTTGCAAAGAGTCCTACATCACTGAGCGACTTTCACTTTTCACTTGGAGACAGTGGCACTGGGTGAGTCTTAAGTCTTAAAATTTAATTGTCATAAAAAGGAGCAGTCTTGACTAAAGGCGGAGGAAGTTGATGAAGCCAAATGAAGTTGGCTTTGCAACATGACCTAGGGGTTGAATCCTCACCTGGGCAGGTGTCATCAGGTTTGGTATTATCACCTGGATCAGTTGGCAACTGTTGATTTGAACCTCCTTGTTTACATTCACCTGAGAAAGAATTGGAGGAGGAGAGGTGAGAAACAGCAGCACCTCAGCATTTAGCCATGTGCCAACTCTGCCAGTTAGACGAGGGACAATAGGGCCCCATCACCACTTTCTGCTCTGCAGCTCCTCACAGGAAAAAACTCGAAAAGGGCAGGAATTAGACTTGAACAGGAGTTTTCCTTAATTACTGCTTAAGTCATGAAAAGGAACTGAGAGAGTATTTGTAAATGACATGTAATCTGAAGAAATGTTTATAATTTGTGTGCTTAACTTGTTTCTAATATATTTGGCATTGAGAGCTGTGTGTCTCCAGATCTTTAGCAGAGTTACACAGTTAAGAGAGTCCCTTTAATAAGAAGTTTCTCAACTAGAGGGAAGTGAAAGGAGGGAACAGAGCATCCAGGTGCCAGGCCTTTTACATAGACTATCTTCCCAAGGCAGCTGTGTGCAGTGCTAATCCTTGGGGAAATGATTCAAACAGTTAAAAACCCAAAGTGACCTTTGTGCTGGTGTTTACAACAGGAGAGAGAGATTAACCAGGTGACCTCAGGTAAATGTGATACTACAGTTGTAGGCCTGGTGAGATCAAGATACACAGTAGTATGAAAACCTAGAAGGGGGTTGAGAAAGGCCTCCCTGAAGGCTAAGTGACCTGACATCTGAAGGTTGAGTCAGCTTAACTAGACCCAGAGGGTGGAGAGAGAAGAGCTTTAAAGGGCCTGGGAACAGCAGAAGACCCAGTGCAGCGAAGCAGTGGTTCTTGAGAAAGAAAAGCAATTCAACATGGCTGAGTGTGTCAGGATTGTGGGATTATCTATCAACCTCTGCCACCCAATCTGTGGTTGCTAGTCACGTGAAATGGGATATGCTCTAAGTATAAAATACACACTGGATTTCAAAGACAGGAAAAAATCAAAAATTCTTTTTAATTTTTAATATTGATTTTATGTTGAAATCATAGTTTTGATTTATTGGGTGAAGTAAATGTATTATAATTAATTTCACCTGCCTTTTAAATGTGGCTACAACAAAAGTTTAATTACCTATGTGGCTTGCGTGCTAAGTCGCTTTAGTCTTGTGCAACTCTGTGAACCCTATGGACTGTAGCCTGCCAGGCTCCTCTGTCCTTGGGATTCTCCAGGCAAGGATACTGGAGTGGGTTGCTGTGCCTTCTTCCAGGGGATCTTCTCAACACAGGGATTGAACCTGTGTCTCTTACGTCTAAACTGCTTTGGTAGGTGGGTTCTTTGTGTAATATTTTAATTGGACAGTGCTGGTATGAGTAAAAGGTCTTTATTCTAGAACAGCATCAAGCCATTAGACAGTTGTTCAGCAGAAGACTGTCATAATCAGACTTGCATTTTGGAAAAAAAGAATCACAACAGAAACCTCATTGGCCTCACAATAATCCCATGGGGTGTAGGTATTATTCTCATTTTCAGACAAGAAAATTGGGGCTGAAGGATAAAGTAACTTGGAGTTTGCTCCAGGAAATGGCAGGACCTGGATGTGACCTAGTTAAAAGGAAAGTGAAAAGAAATTGTTAGTTGTTCAGTCATGTCCAACTCTTTGTGATCCCATAGACTGTAGCCCTTGGCAATCCCAAAGGCCTGGCACCTGTCATCTGTCCATAATTCTCCAGGCAAGAATACTGGAGTAGGTAGCTGTTTCCTTCAGGTTATCTCCCTGACCCAGGGATTGAACCTGGGTCTCCTGCAATGCAGGCAGATTCTTTACTGTCCGAGCCACTGGGGAAAATGTGGCCCAGGGCAAAGTGGCTACCCAAGGAATTGTAGCCTCCCCACCTGAATGCTGTTACCTGGATAGAGGTGACTCGCCTCTTCCCTGCCCTGTGGACCTCAGAGCATGCCCTGCCTTGACCACCTTTTGCTTGAGTCACTGCCAGGTGCAAAGGTGACAGCAGAGTGAGGGACTTTGGTGGAGGCTGGAGCGTGGTGGGCTGAGAGAGAGGAGTCACACATTCGAGCCACAGCTCCCAGTCTCTCAGCAGGTGGTCCATTGTCCCATGTGATTTTGCTTAAACAAAATTATAAAGAATTTCAAGCCAACAACCACAGAGCACTTAATCCCAAGCGTGAGCTCTGTCTGCATGTAGGACCCTGCACAACTGCTCTGATCTCAGGCCAATGAAGTCAGTTCTGTTGGGGGCTTAAACCATACTTTTTCCACACTGCTAAACGCTTCAAAAAAGAAGATAGTCTTGCCCAGTGCAGTGCTCTCCCAGGACAGAAATGTCCCTGTGCTCCCTCACTCCAGCCCTGGAGGGAGCTCCGTGCTGGTCTGGGAGACTGAGTGACCCAGACACCTGAACTGTAACAATGCTCTTCTCACCCCTTCACTACTCAGGCCACACAGCACGCGATGTGTCCCCCCCCAACTCCGTACAAAAGCATTTCATTTTCGTGATGGACCTGTGGATAGATAGGGTCTCTTAGAGGTCAGAAAGCATGCTCCTTGAGGTCTGGCAGATTTGGATCTGAATGTTTCCTATGCTATTTAGTAGCAGTGACACCTTAGACAAATCACTTTTCTGAGCCTGTTTTCTTACCTGGAAAATGGGATTAGTGATCTCTACCTCACAAGCTTATAAGAAGGAATGAGAAAATGCACAGAAAATACAACCACTCCTAGCATGTACTGAGCACCAGTATTTGCTGCCTGCTATTGTTAATTATAGCTGCTGTTGATACTTGCCTCCCTCTGAAAGGACCCATGGCCTACTTGCTCTGCTCTTGACTACACCACTGGCAGAGTGGAGAAAGACACCCCACCCCTCCTCGGGCCTCTCCCCTATCCTCCTTGACAACCATATTGGAAACAGGATTTAAAGACTCACCCGAGGGCTTCACATCCAGTTTGGGTTCAGCCATGAGTAAGTTCTGTAGTCTGTCAGATCAGCAGCCACTCCAGCATTTACACTGAGCTTCCAGTCAAATAAAAGACATGTTTTAAAGCCTCAGTGCATCTGTCTGCTTTGAAACAATTTGTTCTTTTCTTTGGCCAGTGAGACGGGGCAGGGTTGGCCTGTGTTACAGGTAGGCAAACTAAGGCTCAGGTGTTTTGTATGACTTGCCCAAGTTGCTGCAACTGGAGGAAGGGACTAAAATTCAGTGCTCTTTCCTCTCAGCTTGTGTCCATGAGGAAGCAATGCAGGCTGATAGTGCCCACCCAAGGGCCCCTGAGAGGGGAGGCCTTTGGAGGCACAGCCCTCCTTGGGAAAAGTTAGTGGCTACTACCTCAAGGGATAAGAAAAGTCTCGAACAGACTCCTCTCCTCCCCAATTCTCTCTCCCCTTTCTCCCAGCACCTTCTTCAGCATCTGTGTGTAACAAGCAAGAGCACCTGGGCACATACCTGGGGAGACTCTTCAGCAAGGATCCTGAGTCCTCGATTCCAAACATCAAAATGGTTAAGGCAGGGGCTGGAGCAGGTTTTATGAAGGGTGGGTGGGGCTGGGCAAAGTTCTGGGCAGGGCTGCAGTCTCAAAGGGCTGAAGGTAGGAACTCACATGTTGGGGTGACTGTCCCATTTCATTGAACACTCCAGTGTCAGAAGTGGGGCATCAGATGGGGCTTATTATCATGAGGCTAGAGGCAACCGTGGAGATCAGCTCCCATGGGTTTTTCAAACCTAGCTGTGCATTGAAATCACCTGCAAAGCGTGATGCAGGTGTCGAGATTATACCCTCCAGTGAGTCCTGCTTAATTTGTCTAGGGTGCAGTTTGGGCCCTGAAATTTTAAAGGCATTCCAGCTGATTTTAATGTGTGGCCAAAGCTGAAAGTCACTAATTGGACCAAACTGCCTAAGTGCAAATTGGGAAATGGAGACCCAAAGCAGATAAATGCTCTGTGATAGTCACAGGGGCAGCTGAGCACGGGCCTGAGGCTAGATCTGGGTCACCTTGTTGCCAACCTGAGGCTGTCTCCTCAGCATGCCTGGTGCCCTTCTGCCAAGAATGCAGGAGGCCCTGCCCTGGGCAGAGAAAAGGAAGCAGCAGGGATTAACCTGGCTTGACCTAAGGGAGTGGAAGGAAATGCACTTTGGCCAGCCCGGCTGCCAGAGTGTCTCACCTTTGAACAAAGCCACCCTGCACCCCTCACCTGTGTGGTGGGGCTGTGAAGGCAGAGAGACTGGGGATAAAAGTGCTTGTGCTTTGAGGGGGAGCCTCTTGCATCCCCAATGTCCACATGTCACTTGCTCTGTCCATACATTCGCCCACTCCCCATTCACTGGTTCATTGATTCATGCATTCTCTCAACAATACTCTTTCTTGTTGTTTTGGGGAACCCTCTTTTTTCTTTATTTATTGATTGCACTGTATGATTGCGGGATCTCAGTTCCCAGACCAGGGGTTGAACCCCAGGCCATGGTAGTGAAAGTCCAGAATCTTAGCCACTAGGCCACCAAGGAACTCCCTTATATTTTTATTTTTTAAATAAAATGCTCTAGAGTAAAAAGTCTAATGTTAAAAATCAGAACCCATTAGCAAGCAAGAGCAAAATGTTTGTTTGGAGGCAGCCACACAGGCCTGGGTGTGAGTCTTCTTTCATTCATTATGTTGGGCAGTTAAGGGGCCCTTCTATTTAAATATTAGCTTTTGTGGGGGGGAATAGCTTTTAATTTTGATATAATTTTAAATTTACATAAAAGTTGCAAGGATATATACCCTTTACCAATGGTTTAACAATTTGCCATATTTTCTTTAATTCTCTCTCTTCCTTTGTGTATATATGCATGTATATGTGTATAATACACACACACACATTTTTCCCCTGAAATTTGAAAGTTATGTTGTAGACATGCTCCTTTATCCCTAAAAACTTCAGCCTGTGTTTCCTAATATCAAAGATATTCTCTTATATAGCCAAGATACAAGGATCAAAATCAGGGAATCTAACTTTGATATAATGCTCTCAGCTAAACCACAGTCCATACTCAAATTTTTCAATTAACCCAACTGATCACTTTTAACACCTTTCCCTGGCCCAGGATCTCATTCAGAGTTACGCATCATGTTTAATTTTCATGTCTCATACTTTTCTTTAGTCTAGAAAAGTTCTTCAGCCTTTCTTCGTTTTTTCTAATACTGACATTTTTGAAAAGTCCAAGTGAGTTGATTTTGTGGTTTGTCCCTCGCTTGGGTTTGTCCAGTGTTTCGTTGTGATTAGGATCAGATTATGTGCTTTGATTGGGACAGCGCAGAAGTGGTATGTCTTTCTTAGCACGTAATAATGGGAGGCACATCTTGGTTTGTCCCATCTTAGGGGATGGTGACTTCAATCACCTGTGAGAGGAATTGTCTGCCAGGTTTTTCTGTTGTAAAGTATGTCATTTTTCCCTTTCTTAATTAAGATCTAACTTACGTGGAGGTACTGTGAAACCATACAGATATCCTATTCCTTCTTCAAATATTCTATTCCCTCCTTCACTCCAGTTTCTGTGAGTTATAATCCATTAATCCCATTATTTATGTTGGTGCTCAGATTATCCCAACTGTGTACAGTACCTATTTACAGCTATTTCCTATATCCTGTAATCCTTTCCCATATTCCATCACTTTATGAGCACTTTCTTACTTCTTGGCACATCAACTTATACTCTCCCTGCCTCAGCCCTGGATTCCATCATTTCTCCAAGGAGCCACATTCTGTTCAGTGGGGAACAGTATACTTCCTTTGTGGATGCCAAGAAGAATGCTTCTAGGTCGTTTCAGTGGAAAACTAGGGACACACATACACACATGTCTGTACCTATTTTTTGTGTGTAAATATATTAAATACAGTAAGTTCACACTGATACTTCTGGCTTCATTTAAAAACAAAAGAATTTCCCCTAGCTTTCTCCAACTCCATTTTGTAGTTCTTTTCCACCTGTGGGAAATCTGGCTCCTAACTTCTTTAATATATTTACTCATTTGCTCAGTGTGACATTACACAGACCAAGTAGTTCCAGAATTGCTTATTTGAAATACAGTCGAGTTGTGTTTGCATTTTAGGATTCTTCCTAGTCCTTATTTACATATATATTTTGAGTATATAGCTTGGTTCTAAGAGTCAAAACTATTCAAAAATGAGAGTTGAGTTACTCAGCATTTCCATACCTTACCTGCATGCTCCTCTGTCCCCTGCAGGAAATTATATCCTCAGTTTCTGACTTCCAGTGCTGCTTCTTGAAACATCAAACAGATACTTGTGTATTTCTTTATTATTCCTGTCTTACAGTATAAAAATTCTTTTCTATTTTGCTTTTTTTCCCCCACTGTATCTAGAAATCATTCCATATCAGTTCATAAATATCTTTCTCACCTTCCCCCTACCCTCTGTAGTGTGGAGATTCTATAATTTACTCACCAAATTGTTTATGTACAGGGATTCAGTATGTTTCCAATATTTTGCAATTACAAACAGTGATATAATTAGTAATATTGTACCCATGTATTTTTTATTACTGGAGATACATATTCTGGGTAAATTCCTAGATGTAGGATTCGTGGGTCAAAAGTAAACACAAACTTTTTGTTCAGTTCAGTCGCTCAGTCATGTTTGACTCTTTGCGACCCCATGAAAGGGGGCCCTGTCCATCACCAACTCCCAGAGTTCACTCAGACTCACGTCCATCGAGTCAGTGATNCCCATCTATTTCCCATTAGCTATTACTTAATTTCCCTCCATGAATGTTTAACCATTTTGCATTCCTACCAGCCACATGTGAAAGCAACATCCACAGTGTTGTCAAGTTTTGTAATTTTTCCAATCAGATAGTAAGAGAGAAAGTGTAAAAAGGTAGGTTTTATTATTATTGAGGTGTGGTGAGGCCAACAGATCAGGAGACAACTGACATTGAAAAGATGGTTTGTTACAGTTTCAAAGAGGAGACATGCCATGCCACACAGGGCCACGCAGGCCCCAGGGCTGGCCAGGAGGCAGAATGAGGGGGAAATGTAGACAAGAGCCTTTTTTTCATGAAAAGTAGGAAACTGGCTAGGCAAGTGTAGGATTGTCTACTTTGTATCATTTCAATGGGCTCTTGTAGAGGCTGTATAGGGGCTACCCCTAGCTGTCTGGTACCCGGTCCTGGGTTCATGGGGGCAAACAGAATATGAGAACTTTCTATCCTGCCACACTGGAATTCTTTTCCTGTTCTAGCTTTATCTGTTAGTTGTTGTTCAGTCACTCAGTCATGTCCGACGCNTCTTGTAGAGGCTGTATAGGGGCTACCCCTAGCTGTCTGGTACCCGGTCCTGGGTTCATGGGGGCAAACAGAATATGAGAACTTTCTATCCTGCCACACTGGAATTCTTTTCCTGTTCTAGCTTTATCTGTTAGTTGTTGTTCAGTCACTCAGTCATGTCCGACGCTGCAACCTCATGGACTGCAGCACGCCAGGCCTCCCTCTCTGTCCCTCGCCATCTCCTGAAGTTTGCCCAAGTACATGTTCATGTACATGTGATGCCATCCAGCCATCTCATTCTCTGATGCCGTCTTCTCCTTCTGCCTTCAATCTTTCCCAGCCTCAGGGTCTTTTCTAATGAGCTGTTCACATCAGATGACCAAAATACTGGAGCTTCAGCTTCAACATCAGTCCTTCCAATGAGTATTCAGGGTTGATTTCCCTTAAGATTGACTGATTTGATCTCCATCCTGTCCAGGGGACTTTCAGGAGTCTTCTCTAGCACCGCAGTTCGAAGGCATCAATTTTTTGGCACTCCGCCTTTTTTACAGTCCAGCTCTCACAATTGTAAGTGACCACTGGGAAGACCACAGCCTTGACCTTTGTTGGCAGCGTAATGTCTGCTTTTCAACACACTAAGTTTGTCATAGCTTTCCTGCCAAGAAGCAATCATATTCTGATTTCATGGTTCCAGTCACTGTCTGCAGTGATTTTAGAGCCCAAGAAGAAATCTGTCACTACTTCCACCTTTCCCCCTCTATTAGCCATGAAGTAATGGGGCCGGATGCCATGATCGTAGTTGTTTTAATGTTTAGCTTTAAACCAGCTTTTTTACTTTCATCAAGTGGCTCTTTACTTTCTCTTCATATTCTGCCATTAGTGCAGTATCATCTGAACATCAGAAGTTGTTGATGTTTCTCCCACCTATCTTGATTCCAGCTTATAACTTATCCAACCCAGCATTTCTCATGATGTGCTCAGCGTATAAATTAAAAAACAGGGTGACAGCAGACAGACCCTGTACTCCTTTCTCAGTCTTGAACCAATCAGTTGTTCCATACAAGGTTCTAACTGTTGTTCCAGGTTCCTCAGGAGACAGGTAAGATGGTCTGGTATTCCCATCTCTTTAAGAGCTTTCCACAGTTTATTGTGATCCACACACTCTAAGGCTTTGGCGAAGCCAATGAAACAGAGGCAGATGTTTTTCTGGAATTCCCTAACTTTCTGTATGATCTGTTAGTAGGCTTTCTTCATTGTTGGTGGATAATTCTTTATGGGCCTCTTGCATGCAGTTAGTGGAGCATAGGCATTGGCTGTCTTTGGATTTGTTCAAGAATATTTGTATAGTGAACAACCTTGAAAGTTAGAGATAATGTCTCTCTTCAGAGCACAGGGCAGATTTCTTTCTTTTTTTTTTTTTGGCCACGCTACTTGGCTTGTGGGATCTTAGTTCCCTGACCAGGGACTGAACCTGGGCACTGGCAGGAAAGTACCAAGTCCTAACCACCAAACTGCCAGGGAATTCCCAAAGGGCAGGTTTTCTTTATTGTTCAGTGGTGGGGAAATTAACAAGATGGCTCCAGTCAGGCTCTCTTGGCCTGCACTCTCACACCCTCTTTCCCCGTGTTCTGAAAGCAATGGCTTTGCCCAGTCATGTAACAGCTGAGATCACTGATAGCACTGTGCATGTGCCTCATGGGTACTTGCTTGGTTGCAGGCTACTTTGTGTGCTGTGCCTGAATAAGCTTCACCTGGCAAAGCCCTGAAGGGTTATGTGCAGTTATGTTTTGTTATATCTGCTGCTACGCCTGCTGTGCCAGCCAGGAGAGAAGAAACACGTCTGCAATTCCTAGGCTCCTCTTCCAGCCTCCTAGCTCATGCCTTGCCTACCATGGGTTCAGCAAAGTGCACAGAGTGTGAGATACAGCAAAACAGTTGGCATCACAGATGGGGTCAGTGAGACACCGATATAATAAAGATAACATCTCCCTTTGGGACCAAGGTCAGGCAGGCTGATTGCCCAATAGAAAAGATTCTGGTTTCCTAAATTTGAGGATCCCCTTTTTTTTTTTTTTTAATTTTTTCTTAAAAAAAATTGCATATGTTACTTGGAAAAATTATTTTCAATGACTGAGGAAAGTATTGAGGCAAATGGTCCAGAAGACAGCCTGTAGGATCCTCCCTCAAATGGAGAAGACAGCTGGGAGCTCCTGGTTCCTGGGGATGTTATGCCACCACTGAGCCAGAATAGACCTCCTGAGATTGTGATGAAGAGTGAGAAACCAACACACCTTCCTGTTTCTGTGATTAACAATATAGGGACCAGGCAAAAATAAGTTGGCTACTTGCTCCAGGAAATATTTGCTCCTGGGAGATAAGACTGTGAATCCACAGACCCTCAGACTGGCTTCTAGGATTGGAGACCCAGCTAAAGGTTCAATTTGGCTTTATGAAAAAGATGGCAGCTCTGGGAGGGGAGGGCAGCATAGGAGGAAGAGTCCTACTGGGTTATTTGTGAGTGCAGGGCCATCTGTGATTTGCTTAACTCTCTCTGAGCCTCAGTTTCTTTATCTGTATAGTGGGTGATAATAAATGATTTCTTTTATACAGTTCATGACGTTCTCACGGCAAGCATACTGGGGTGGTTTGCAATTCCCTCCTCCAGTGGATCACGTTTTGTCAGAACTCTGCTATGACCCATCTGTCTTGGGTGACCCTGCACGGCATGGGTCATAGCTTTATTGAGTTATGCAAGCCCCTTCACCACAACAAGGCAATGATCCACGAAGGGGTCAAGGTTATGGTCTTCCCAGTGGGCACATACAGTTGTGAGAGCTGGACTGTAAAGAAGGCAGAACCCCAAAGAATTGATGCCTTCAAACTGTGGTGCTGGAGAAGACTCCTGAAAGTCCTTTGGACAGCACCGAGATCAAACCAGTCAATCTTAAGGGAACTCAACCTGAATATTCACAGGAAGAACTGATGCTGAAGCTGAAACTCCAGTATTTTGGTCATCTGCTTTAAACAGACAACTCATTGGAAAAGTCCCTGATGGTGGGAATGATTGAGGGCAGAAGATGTCAGAGGATGAGATGGCTGGACAGCATCACCAATGCACTGAACTTGAACTTGGGCAAACTTGAGGAGATGGTGAGGGACAGAGGGAGACCTGGTGTGCTGCAGCCCATGAGGTGGCAAAGAGTCAGACACGACCGGATGACTGAACAGCAGCAGCAGCAGCAGCTATAATGATTCCCTCTGTTCCGCAAAGATAGAAGTAAGAGCTCTGTTATCAGTTATTACTATTGTCATTGCTTGATAGAATCCTGATTGACTTTAGAGAAGCCAATTCAGATGAAAGCCTTGGGTGACCACTAGGGTACAGGAGAGGACAGAGCCTCTGTTTGTTCAGGGACAGTTCTGTTTATCAAAGACCTTTCACCCACTAGCACCACTTTCCCTCAACTGATTTATTTATTTATTTATTTTGCTTTACATTTTGTTTTATTTCTTAAACTTCTATTGTGTATTGGGGTGTAGCGGATGAACAATGTTATAATAGTGTCAGGTGAACTGTGAAGGCGCTCAGCCATACATATACAATGTATCCATTCCCCCTAAAACTTCCCTCCCATCCAGGCTGCCACATAACACTGAGCAGAGTTCCATGTGCTATACAGCAGGTCCTTGTTGGTTATCCATTTTTATTCATTTATTTATTTATTTTAAAGTGAAGTGCATTTAAATTTTTTTTATTTATTTTTTGGCTGTGCTGGGTCTTCAATTTCTGCATGGACTTTTATGTAGTTGCAGAGAATGGAGGCTACTCCTTGTTGCAGTGTTTGGGCTTCTCATTGTGGAGAATATTGTGGAGCCTGGGCTCTAGGGTGAGTGCGGTTCCAAAGTTGTGGCACACAGACTAGTTGCTCCCGGAATGTGGGATCTTCCCATACCCAGAATCAAACCTGTGTCTTCTGCATTGACAGGCAGATTCTTTACCACTGAGCCACCAGGGAAGCCCCCAGTTATCGATTTTAAATGTAGCAGTATGCACATGTCCATCCAAACTCCCTAACTATTCCTTCCCCCATCCTTTCCTCCTCCCCCGCCCCCCATAACCATAAGTTCATTCTCTAAGTCTGTCTGTTCCTGTTTTGGAAGTAAGTTCATTTGTATCATTTCTTTTTAGATTCCACATATAAGGGGTGTGTCATAGGCTATTTCTCTTCCTCTTTCTGACTTACTTCACTCAGTATGACAGTCTCCGGGTCCATCCATGTTGCTGCAAATGGCCTTATTTCATTCTTTTTAATGGCTTTCTAATACTTTTTAACAGCTAGTCCCTTAGCTGTTATATATATATATCTATTCCCCCCTCCCCCGCTTTGGTCCTGGATTCGGCAAGAAGGCTTCCTTGAGATGCTGATCTATAGAGAGTTGTTACAGATCAGCTATCATGTCTATAGACAGCTCTTACAGATAGCTGGCTGTTAACCCCCTATGGTGCTTGAACTACAGGGGTGGATGGGCGAGTAGAGTCCTAGAGCAGCTGCACAAAAAGATTTTAATAATTTGTTAGGGTGGTGGTTTGTCTATTATGAGGGCTTCCCTGGTAGCTCAGCTGGTGAAAGAATCCGCCTGCAGTGCAGGAAAACTTGGTTCAATTCCTGGGTCGGGAAGATCCCCTGGAGAAGGGATAGGCTACCCACTCCAGTATTCTTGGGCTTCCTTGGTGGCTCAGCTGGTAAAGAATCTGTCTGCAAAGCGGGAGATCTGAGTCTGATCCCTGGGTTGGGAGGATCCCCTGGAGAAGGGAATGGCTACCCACTCCAGTATTCTGGTCTGGAGAATTCCATGGACTGTATGGTCCATGGGTTCATAGAGTCAGACATGACTGAGTGACTTTAATTTAGTCTATTATGCTGCCGCTACACCACAAAGTTCAAGAGACTAACAATCCTACCCCAGGAGAAGGAAATGGCAACGCAATGCACTCCACTGTTCTTGCTTGAAAAATTCCATAAACAGAGGAGCCTGGTGGGCTACAGTCCATGAGGTAGCAAAGAGGCTGCCACAACTGAACAGCTGAGCACAGCACAAGATTCCTCTCTGCTGTCTGTGGGGCTTCTCCCTAGGATGTTGCTGCTGCTTTTGTTTCTCTCAGGTTGTGGGTGTCTTCCTCACTTCCAGAGACTCAGGCAGACAGGAGACTGAGAGTCCCATCACCTGCCCAGCCTACCTGCTGCTGTGAGCTGTGAGACTCTCGCTGCCCTGATCCCTTTCTTCACATCTGTGTCTATGTGCTGGTTAGTATCTGTGTTTTTTTTTTTCTTTCAGGGTCTACAAATAATGTTATTGAACAAATAACTCAACAGCCTTCCTAAATTGAGGATTACCCTCCCCAAGCCATTTCTCACACTAACTTAAAGCACAGAGTTTGCACAGTAAGGAATTAGAAGTCAGACTTTGCCCCAACAACGTCATGGACTGGATTAGTTACAAGCTATTTGCAAGCTTTTACGTTTTAAGTATTCCTTTTATGGTTGTTCTCTCCTTTCTGCCCCTACACAGGGCTCCAGTGTTTTTGTCTTGACTGATCCTGAAAGGATGGGTATACCAAGTGGAAAGCGGTTGTGCGCTCCTAAGAGCTACTGGCACCAGCCTTAAGGTGCTGTGCCTTACCAAATGGTTGTGGATATATAAGGGCAAGGAGGATTGGACACAGTGGGTGGGATGGGGCCCAGGCATCCAGAACCCTTCCTGATCCCCCTTCCATGCCCTCTCAGCTTGGGGTGGGGGGTAACAACTAGTTGCAGTGGGGAGGGGTCATTCCAGCTCTGGATAGAGGGAGAAACCTCCTACACCAGTCCCTACTCCAATTAACAGTCAGCAAATTGTCCATTCATCTGGGGCTGGGAACAAATGGGCAGGTAGGCAGGAAGAATCAGGCTTGTTCTGCCCCCAGCTTCTGTCCAACACTGGAGCAATCGAGGTAGCAAACAACTGAAATGCTCCAACAAGAGAGTAAAGGCAGTGAGGGAAAGGAAGTTCCCACTTGTGTACAGCTCCCATAGCCTTGGTGCTGGAAAAAGGCAGACCTTGCTTGTAAAGTGCTGTAGTCTCTAGCAAGGCTGGGCCCTAGCAAGCCTGGAAGAATGCAGGCCAGGCAAGGGCACAGGAACCAGACATTCCTGACTAGTGCATGCCCTGCCATGCTCCTTGTAGGGACTGCTGGGAAAGGTGGACTGGTAATTCTGCCATCAGCCACCTCTGGTCCACATACAACCAACAGCCAACCAGCATTTAGGACAGCCCTGCTCACAGCTGAAGGTTCCAGGCCAGTGGAATTTATTCATGGTTGTGGCCCCAGTCTAGGTTCCTCACTGGAAGCCACACCTTGAGCTCGGGGATTTCTTGCTGGGGCAGGAGGTGTTTATGCCTGTCACTGCCCTAGGCTCACACCTCACAGAAGTTCACAGGGAAATCCACAGGGATGAATCCAGTTTCACGGTGCCCTGAGGAATCAGGTTCTTAATTCACCCGCCTCAGTTTGGCCTTCTTCTGCCTGTTCTTGCTGACAATTGTCTCCTCAAGGAACTGTGAGCCAGATCTCATCCTTGTCATAGAACATGGAGCTGTGGCTCATGAATACAAAGAGGGGCAAAACTTGGGCCTCCCAGTTGCACCAAAGTTTGCTCAGCGACCTCCGGGCCAAGACCTCTCTGCCCCAAGGTGAAGGGCCACAGGTCCCAGCTGTGGAGCCACTGGTGCCCATGCCAGGGCGGCAGGTGCATGGCAGGCCCCGGGGCAGTTTCACTCTTACAAGGCCATTGCTGCCCTGCCCTGCCTGAGCCTTGGCTTGCAGACGCTGCTGCCATTTTCTTTCCACAGAAACCTTTGGTATTTCTTGGTTTTTATTTACAAAGCAATATAATGCTTTTGATTAAAAAAGAAGTAAAAAAAAAAAAAAAGTCAAACCCTCAAAAGCCTGGAAAGTAAAAAATTCAGTTTTCCTTGTTTACTGCTGATCCTCTTTACACTGTCTGCACTGTTCGCAGAACCCAGGGTAGGCAAGGTGCAAGCTAAGAATCTGGAAGGAGTCTTGAGCAGCTGTAGGAACTGCAGATATGTTTATTCTCTCCTAGCTGGCATGGCAACCATAACATAGCCATAGCATAACCATGATGCCACTCCAGTGTAGCCCCAATGCAGCAGCAGCCAGGGTTTTCATGATGAAGCTCATACAGGGGGACCACACAAAGTAGCCTGTGACCAAGCGAGTACCTCGTGACACGCGTGTGCAGTGCTATAAGCGATCTCAGCTGTTGCATAACTGCAAAGTCATTGTTTATAGAACACAGGGCGAGAGAGCCTGACTGGCGCCATCTTGTTAATTTCCCCATGCCTGTGCACCTTCCAGGAATCCCCAGAGTTCCCACAAAGGCAGGGGTATCTACTGCCTGGTTCCCTGATGAGTGTCTAGCACACAGGAGAGACCAGTGCTTGGTGCTCTGGGGTACCCAATGTTTGTTGAACGAATAAAAAATTATGAGTAAATGAGCATGAGTAAACTCATGTTATGAATTTTCCAGTGTTTTTTCTATGGGTACACCAGCATAAATATATTTGGGGAGAAAAGTATCATGCTATAAATGTGGTTCTGAACTTCCTTCTGAATTGAACGAATCACTGTGGGTATTTCTCCATGTTACTGTATACTAGGAAATGGCAACCTACTCCAGTATACTTGCCTGAACAGTCCCATGGACAGAAGANCTACTTTGTGCTGTAGGGGAATACGAGCGCCACCTAGAGAGTGGCGGCCTTACTGCTTCGTCACGGCTGTGTCCGCGGGGTCAGCCATGAGAGGGGAGAATATATAGGGTGTCTGCTGCTACTGCTGCTGCTGGGTCAGCCAGGAGAGAATAAGCGTGTCTGCAGTTCCTACAGCGCCTTGAGTCTCCTTCCAGCCTCTTAGCTTGCGCCTTGCCTACCCTGAGTTCAGCGAACAGTGTGAACAGCAAGACAACTGGGTCATGAAAGCAGAGTCGTATGGATGGACTTAGGCCCTTATAAAAAGGGCGCAGAGCTCTTCCACCCTCCCTGGTGTGAGGACACAGCAGGATGAGCCAACTGTGAACCAGGAAGTGGGCTGTCGCCAGACACCCAGCCTGCCGGTGCCTTGGTCTTGGACTTAGCCTCCAGAGCTGTGAGAAGCCCAAATGGACTAAGACAGGTGGTGTTCTGGCCAACAGGAAGCGGGTAGAAGTGACATCTGCATCTGTTGTAAAAACCTAAGAGACCTTCCACACTGTTCTCCATGTTCTCTCAGGTCCCTGGCTGGAGCCAGATGCCCAAGGCCTCCGTGGAAGCCACATGGTAAAGAAGGCAGGGGCTGAACCCTTGGTGGCTCCGTGGAACACACTGCCAGCTGGATTTTATATGAAGAAACGTCCCTCTATTGCATTAAGCCACTGCAACCTTGGATTCCCATGTCAGAGTGGCTGGTATCACCTTCACAGCACCTAGTGGAAGCCATGGGGGCAGAGGAGCCAGAGCAGGGGTCTAGGGGGCGGCAAGAGAGGGGTTCTGGGGATCACGCAGCTCTGCTTGAAGGGCAGGTGGAGAGACGAGGGTAGCAGGGCTTCTGGGTGAAAAGGACTATGGTGGCTGGAGAAAGAACCTGTTAAGACCCTGTTGCAAATAATTCCTGGGTCAGTCTCAGAATACAAGCATGGCCCTGCGTGAGTGCTGGTGTGGGAGACGGGTCACCACAGTGCCATATGGAAATTTCAGCTCAGAGCAAGAGGCGAGGCTGGGTACCAGAAAGATACTCAGCCCAAAGTGGTGAGAGTGGGGGTTCTAGGTGAGGGGCTTATGGGTCCCTCTGAGAACCAGACAAAAACTAAGGCCCCTCTTCTCAGAGCAACACAGGCAGCTGGCACATACCATATGGCCCCGTGCTCAGAGTTTCTGTAAAGGCAGAAGGCAGCCTGGGGGCCAGGGGGAAAGAACCTCTGCTGTGACCTCAGTTAACTGACTCCCTCAGCTCTGCAGGGATCTGTGCTTGAAAGGAGAGACAGAGACACTGGGTGGACCTGGCTCAGAGTCAGACAGCCGGAAGAGTTGGCACGTGGATTGAGGTCAGGCTGGTCTGATCTCCTCCTGTTCTCTCTGCAAAACACCTAGAGGATCTCTTCAGGTGTCTGGAGGCATTGCCACCACAGAAGATGGAGAAAAACTCAAGGCCTGGAGACAGGCCAGGCCTCACTTAGGAAGGGCCCAGATGCTCAGCTCAGGCTCAGCTTCATCCACAGCCCATCGGGGGGGACAGGCAACACTGAGGGAACGACAGGTCACTGGTGTGGGTGGCTGGAGTGGAGCCATCCCTGGAGCCTTGGAGAAGCTGTTGCACCCTGTGTGCCTACTGCCTGTTTGCTCCTCTCCTTAGTGAGGAGAGGTCAGGGCCTGGGCTCCGCTGGACTTTCCTCAGCCCAGAAATTTCATCAGTAAGCCTTTGTTCCTGCCAGCCTCACAAGGAAAATGACTGGGAACAGGAAAGGGCATGGCATAGGTTCCAAAAATCACTGTAGGGAACTGGAGACATTTTCAGCACTCCTGAGGGATATGGGTGAGAAGCTCTCTTTGGTCATTGGTTATTGGGTGGTAAGTGGTTGACTGGTGACTGCTTGTTCATCCTGGGAAAGGAACCGCAACTTCAGGTGTCTGGGTCATTTGTGGAGAGAATGGCAGTGGCTGGGGTTGGTAGGCTCAAGGATCCAGGAAGGGAATGGAGGATGCCATCTCACAAGGGGTCCACTGCTCGCAGAGTGGCAGTAGAGCCATGAGTTCACGTGGGGGCTAATCTGGAAGTCTTTGCCATGGTAGCCTGAGGGCTGTCACGCTTGGGTCAGGGTCGAAGGTCCCAAGTGCTAGACTGGATCCTACGCAAAGGGTGGGGCATTCAGAATTCATGAGAGTAACTTAGAATTGCCCCTGATGAGTGAGGGGGCAGCTTTCCCCAGCTGATTTAATTGGTAGCCTGGCCCCTCAGAACCATCCCTATGGAGGCTGCCAGGGCAGCTCTGGAACTCACGAGCATGGAGAGCACGCACAGGTGACTTCATGTCCACAAGATCCACGGGGCTGGCTAACTGCTCTCTAAATGGCTGTCTCCTCCATCTGGGCACACACCCATACCACATTCTCAGCTTCCTTTGCAGTTAGTTGAAGCTATGAGACTGAGGTGAGGCCCATGGAATGTGACTTTTCTAGGCCTGATATAACTATAGAGAACATCCTCATTGCATGGTCCTTCACGACCTTTCCTATTTTGTTACAACAATGTCGGAAGCCATGTNATACCACATTCTCAGCTTCCTTTGCAGTTAGTTGAAGCTATGAGACTGAGGTGAGGCCCATGGAATGTGACTTTTCTAGGCCTGATATAACTATAGAGAACATCCTCATTGCATGGTCCTTCACGACCTTTCCTATTTTGTTACAACAATGTCGGAAGCCATGTATTGGCAATAACAGAGCCCAGATATTTAAAGAACTTTATCATGAGAGCAGTATCCCCAGCCACCAAACTGAGTCTGCCTGAGACTGTCCATGTGAATGAGAAATGAACTCAGCTGTGTTTCTGCATTATCATTCCAGCTTGCTTACTGCAGCATTAACTTGCCCTGATAATAAGATGACCACAAAGCTTTCAGGCCACAGACTTTCTTAGTTTTCATGTCTAGCTATTCTGACACCTGTTTCGCCATTTAGGTTCTCAGCCAGAATAAGATGTGGAACTTGAACTTCTTGGAGAACAGTGCCCATCTCACTGGTCGCAACCAAGTCATTTGCCTCAGATTATTGGTCTGTGGTGGTCTGAACTACCTTGGGGAGCCAGTCTTCTGAAAAGTAGTTTGTCTACCCTTGAAGGTAGTCTCAATTGCTTCCACTTGCATTGTTGATCTCAGCTAGGACCAGATTTTGCCAAAGAGATGATACATCTGTGTTTATATCCTGTGGTAATCCTGTGTCCCCATCAGTGCACAAAAGGCAGCCCCCTAGGTGAAGCTGGCTCGGAGAAGCCCAAGGAGGCCAAATGAATGGATTTCTCAGCTCCTGAAGGCCTCAGGCTATCAGTTAAGGCTGAACCTTTCTCCTTGTTGAAGGGCTGGCTGTTGTGGTGATAGGGGTGAGAAAATGGTGGTGGAGTTTCTCTGGTGAACTCTAGGAACGTTGAGTATCTTTGGCAGAAAGTCTACTCAAAATGGGCTTCCCTGATAGCTAAAGAATCTGCCTGCAATGCAGAAGACCTGGGTTAAATTCCTGGGTTGGGAAGATCCTTTGGAGAAGGAAATGGCTACCCACTCCAGTATTCTTGCCTGGAGAATCCCATGGACAGAGGAGCCTAGCAGGCTACAGTCCATGGGATCGCAAGAGTTGGACATGACTTAACAACTAAACCACCACCTGCTTAAACAAGTTAAAATGAAACAAGGAGTCTCTATTGGAAGGACACTGAGGAAAGTCCCAGGGAGTGTCAGCAACTGTGGTGTGTCTGATACCTCAGAAGCTGGGGTGCAGTCAGTCAGGGATATAACCCCTCTTGGTTGTCCATCCTTCAGCAGCAGCATCCATATCTTTTAGCCCCACCAGAGAAGAGGGGAATGTCTCAGCAGAGAAGCCCTAGAAATGGCTCTCATGGGTCTAGCTTGGCAATCACATTGCCAGGAGAATAGCGTTCAGCCTGAGTCATGGCTGACTCTGCAGCCTGGGGCAGGAGTTGAGTAGAAAAGCTTAGCTTTCATTAAAATTTAGAAGCAGCCAGAGGCACCTTTATCCTAAAACCAGTATCTGCAGAGAAAAGCAGACTGAATTTCTTTTCTGCTAGACTCCTGAACAATGGGGACTGCTGAGTTGAGCTTCCAAGCCTATGAGAAGCTGAAAATCTTATCACTGGGCCTCCATATCCATGGTTCTCCAACACCGCAGATCAAAAGCATCAATTCTTAGGTCCTCAGCTTTCTTTATGGTCAAACTCTCTCACATCCATACATGACTACTGGAAAAACCATAGCTTTGACTACACTGACCTTGGTTGGCAAAATAATGTCTCTGCTTTTCAATATGCTGTCTAGGTTGGTCATAGCTTTTCTTCCAAGGAGCAGGCGTCTTTTAATTTCATGGCTACAGTCACCATCTGCAGTGATTTTGGAGCCCCGCAAAATAAAGTCTGACACTGTTTCCATTGATGCTTTTGAACTGTGGTGCTGGAGAAGACTCTTGAGAGTCCCTTGGACATCAAGGAGATCTAACCAGTCCATCCTAAAGGAAATCAATCAGTCCTGAATATTCATTGGAAGGACCGATGCTGAAGCTGAAGCTCCAATACTTTGGCCACCTATTGAGAAGAACAGACTCATTGGAAATGAGCCTGATGCTGGGAAAGACTGAAGGCAGGAGAAGGGGATGACAGAGAATGAGATGGTTGGATGGTATCACTGACTTGAAGGACATGAGTTGGAGCAAGCTTTGGGTGTTTGTGACAGGCAGGGAGACCTGGCGCGCTGCAGTCCATGGGGTCGCAGAGTCAGACATGACTGAGCCACTGAACTGATGGGTTTCCCAGGTGACTTAATGGTAAAGGATCTGCCTGCCGATGCAGGAGACATTGGTTCAACATCTAGGTCACAAAGATCCCTTGCAGAAGGAAATGGCTACCCACTCCAGTGTTCTTGCCTGGGAAATCCCATGGACAAAGGAGCCTGGCAGGCTACAGTCCATGGGGTCGCAAAGAGTCAAAAATGACTGAGCAACTAAATTTCAGGAGCTGTTTCCACAGAAGAGAAAAAGGGATCAGAGTGTTGCTGCCAGGAAGTTAGAAGCCAACAGAGCTGGAAGAGGTTAGGGATGGATTCTCCCAGTAAAAACTGATTTCAGACCTCAGGCCTCCAGAGTGTGTGAGAGAATGAATTTCTGTTTTTTTTTTAAGCCACTAAGCTTGTGGTAATTTATCACAGTAGCCTCAGGAAACCAACACACAGTGACACAGAGTTATCATTAAACTATAATTGGTAGAATATTCTGTCTTATTCAAAATGCAAAATTAGTGTGGTTTTAGTGCAAAGGTTCTGACATTTTATATCACTCAAAACTACATCAATTTGTTTACTTTTAGGAACAGAGAAATAAAATATTTAATTGCTTGTGTGTGTATCAAAAGTATTAATTTAATGAATATAACATTTAAAATATGACACGGTCCTAGAAAGCCAATTTTGGTATTTCTTATTGAAAAAAAAAAAACATGCTGGGAGCCTCAGAGAAGGGACATGATCTTGGCCCCTCTTCTATCTTTTTTTTTTTTTTAACTTTTATTTANTGTGTGTATCAAAAGTATTAATTTAATGAATATAACATTTAAAATATGACACGGTCCTAGAAAGCCAATTTTGGTATTTCTTATTGAAAAAAAAAAAACATGCTGGGAGCCTCAGAGAAGGGACATGATCTTGGCCCCTCTTCTATCTTTTTTTTTTTTTTAACTTTTATTTATTTTTTAATTTTTATTTTTACTTTATTTTACTTAACAATACTGTATTGGTTTTGCCATACATTGACATGAATCCACCCCGGGTGTACATGAGTTCCCAATCCTGAACCCCCTCCCTGCCTCTTCCATCTATTTGACACCGGGGCCCTGTGCCCACAGGGCCTGGGTGGGCTCCTCCCCCCATGTCTGCACAGTAAAGACCACCTCTGGGCTCTCTTCCAACCACAGAACTCACCGACCTTCTTGTCCTCTCTCACCCTCTCATTTCTCACCCACCACATCCTCACCCACCACACATACTCACTCACACATCCTCACCTACCACTCACCTTCACCCACCACATACCCTCACCCACCGCACAGCTTCACCCATCATATGCTCCGTCAGCCACGACATAATCTCACCCACCACCACACACCCTCCCCCAGTACACTGCCTCACCCACCACACCTCCTCACTCAGCACCATCCCTCAGCCACACACACCCTAAACTACAACATATCCACACCCACCAAACTCTCTTAGCCACCACACACCCTCACCCAATACACATCCTCACCCCCTACAATACCCCCGCCATCACACATCCTCACCACATACACTCAGCCACCACCAACCTTCGCCCACTGCACTCCCTCAGCCACACACCCTCACCCACCACATACCCTCACCTACTGCACTCCCTCAGCCACACACACCCTCACCCACCTTGCTCCATCACCCACCAAGCACCCTTGCTCACCACACAGCCTCACCAATCATACACTCACCACCACACACCCTAGCCCACCACACACTTTTGCCCACCACATGCCCTCTCCCACTACTCTCCTTTAGTCACCCCACATACCCACTCACCACTCTCTCTTACCCACCAAACAGCCTCACCCACCACACATTTTCACCCACCACACTAACTCAACCTCCACACATCCTGACCCACCACACACCCCTGCCCATCACACACCCTCACTCACCATACACCCTCACGCACCACACACTCTCACTTAACACACACTCTCACCAACCACACACCCTTGCCCACCACACAGCCTCACCTACTACACTCCCTCAGCCACAGATACCCTCGCCCGGCACACACGCTCAGGCACCACACTCCCTCAGGCACCACAGACCTTCGCTCACCACATACCCTCCCCCATGACTCTCCCTCAGCCACCACATATCCTCACTAACCACTGTCTCAGCCACCACACACACTCACCCACAACACATGCTCACCCACCACATTCTCAGCCACCACACCCCCCACACATTTTTCACCTACCACACTAACTCACCCTCTACACATCCTCACCACCACACGCCCTCACCTACCACACACCCTCAACAACCACATACCCTCACCCACTATAGTTCCTCAGCCACCTCACATCCTTACCCACCACAGTCCCTTGGCCACCACATACCTCAGTCACCACACCCCTCAACCACCACTGTCCTACCCCTCCAGCTCCATCTCTGTCATCCCCCCTGGTGTGCTGGGTGTCTGGAAAGGTGCAGGCAACCTCTTACACACTCAGAAGTGAGAATCTCTGCCTTGGGTGTTAGTGGCAACCAGTGAATCGTCACATCCAGAGAAGCTGCCCAGGAGCACGACAGCCTGTGGAATGGCCTCGAGAGGTCACTGATGGCTGGGGGCACCTACCACTCTCCCCTTTCCTCTGGCAGATGACTTTGGTAGTTTCCAAGAGGGGTCAAATCTGCTTGTGAGGGTGTAAGCATGGCCCGGGTGACACACTCTCAGCTCCTGCCTCTCCAGTAGCCAAAAGCAGCCAGAGCCAGAGCTCCAGTCTGAACTGTGGCAGAAGAGGAAAGACCAGAGATTCCAGTTAAACAAGGCCGAGGCTCAGGTTCTAGTAGGAATCTGGAAACCTGGAAGGTGAGTCAAGATTGGTTTTTCAGAATGGAAAATAAAAATGCCAGGTCCTCCAGAGCCCTGTCTGCAGGCTGTGCCTGCTTGGGGCTTCTCAGTCCCCAGGCGGGGCAGGTGAGTTGCAACATTTCTGATGAGCACCCCAGGTTCTAGTGTATATGCACTGTGTGTATTTGTGTATATGTGCATATATGTATGTACATGGCATTGGGAATTTAAGCACATATGTGTGCATGTGTTTGTGTGTCTTCCCAGGTAGACTCTTAAGGAGCCAGTAACTTCCTAGAAGGTGGAGAGGAGATCACGCTCAGGGATAGCTGAGGATTCTCGCCTGGAGCCTCGGTGCCCATGATTCCAGGAGAGGGACTGATTTGCGCTCACAGAGACATGCACCCTGAGGTGATCACCCAACTCCAAAAAACCAGGAGGGCAGATTGAGGCTTACCTTCAGACTACTCCGAGGAAGGGACCGTGGTGGCACCAGGAAGGGTGTTCGAGAGCAGTGTCCCGTCCAGTCCTGGCCTTTGGGGCCCTCTTTGGCCTTGGTTGTCATGGTCCTGGGCTACTCACAGACCCTTCCGTCTGTCCCCAGCTGGTCACAGAAGGCACAGAGCAGACACTCAGCTTCCTGGCATCGATGTTTTACAACACTGATTGCCCATCTGTGGAGCCCCTCCACTGCACTTCTGATGCTCCAGGGTCTCTCCTCTTAAGCCAACTGTGTGGACTCAGCCTCCAGGCCCACTGTGGCTTCCAGTGACTTAGGGGTCTGGGGTTCTCTCTGTACCACCTCCAGTCACAGAAGGGCTACATGGACCACCCTGGCTTTCGATAGAAGAACAACCTTCCAGTCAAGACAATTAAAAAGATCTCCCCAGTGTGCCATCAACTCCCAATTAGTCTCTCTCCCACCCCACCCAGCAGCAGTCCAAGCTTAGTCACTTCATGCCAGTGTATATACCTGGAAACTCTGTTCTGTGGAGCTTCATTTGTGGCCATCCCCCTATCCCCAACCTTGGAGTTGAAGAACAGAGGGTAGACTGTGATGCCAAAACCAACATGGGGTGGGGCTTTAAACAAGGACCAGCAGCTGCTGCAAGGGTGCACAGAGGCTACAGATGGGGAGTGATGAGCAAAAAGGAGCAGAAACCACCAGCAGCACTTGAGTCTGGGGAGCGGGCACAGGAGGGGACACAGAGAGGGAATCCTGGCGGGAGGGCAGGTCTGGGGCTGGTAAAGTCACAGTGCTTCTCGGGGTGTCCACCTCAGGGACACAGACTGGTGGCTTGTCTTTTCCGTCCACCCCTTTGCCTGGGTCTTCTGGACTCCTAAGGCAGACCCTGTAGGTCTAGGCATCTGCCTACCAGACTCAGAGGCAGGGTGATGCAACTTCTTTATCTTTGTTTCCTTTTAAAAATGAAACCCCCCAAAGCTAACTTCTCATGTTTTACAGGCTGGAATTTCTTCACCTTCCTGCTATGCCTAATCAAGCTCTTGGCAAAAGACCTGAGCCACCAGGATTGCTTTGGAGCAATTAAAGTTCATGCCTCTGGGGCTTGGCAGGGGTTCTTTCTTGAAGAGAGGGTGAACAAAATTGGGATCCAACCAGCAGGATGAGGTGGCGGGGTGGAGGCATTGGTCAGGCAACAGCATCTGCCATAGAGACAGGCCTGGGTATTTAGGAACAACATAGCAGCTCCAGAGAAGGATGACACTTGAAGCTGAGGCAGAGTCCCTCATTTGCTCAGCATACCTTTGACCCCAAGTGACTTTGGGCTAAGGTGACAGGGCCATGTTGACAGTCCTGTCCTGGGTGGTTCCACCAACATTGAACCACTTACCCTCACTAAGTGCTATTCCTGGACATGGTTCTGAGTGAGCTTTGTGGAAGAATGGCCAAGACCTTAGTAAGGCAGGAGGCCAAGGTGTGTGGACCCAGAGGGGGCTGGAGATTGTGGGAAATTAGGGTTTGGTAGTGAGCATGCCAAGGAAAGGTAGAAGAGAGGCAGCCAAGGGGAGGGACGGCTCTCAGGGCTGAGAGTTCCAGGGACTGGGGAGCAGTTGGAGGGTTTGAAGACCCATGAACATCTCTGCCACCAACCTCAAAGGAGCCCCAGGTGCCTCCAGAGCAGGAACTGGAGGAGAGGACTGAGTCTTCTGGTGGGAAGGGAACTTGAGCACAGTTCTGGAGACTCCTGGAGACAAGCACTCAGAAAGCACCTTGAAGCTGGGTACCTGAGTGTGGTTCACAGAATAACACTCCTCCCTTCTACTGACTCCCTGAGATGTTTGTGTCCTGATCCCTGGATCCTGTGATATATAAATTTATATGGCAAAGAGGACTTTGCAGATAAGATCGAGTTAAGGATCGTGAGATGTCCTGGATTGTCAGGTGGGCCCAGAAGATGCGGCACTGCTAGCCCTGAGATAGAGGAGGGGGACATGAGTCAAGGAATGCGGACGGCCTCTAGACCCTGAAGGCAAGAATGGATTCTCACTGCACTGGTTTCCTATGGCTGCTGTAACAAATCACCTCAAATCTGGCAGCTTAAAACAAGAGACAGTTATTCTCTTACAGTTCTGGAGGCCAGAAATCTGAGATCAAGGTGCCGAAGTCAAGCCCCCTTCCTGGAGGCCTCAGGGGAGAATCTGTTCCCTGCTGCTTCCAGCTTCTGGTGGCTGTTGACATTCTTTGGTTTAAGGCGCATCTTCCCAATCTCTGCCTTCTCCACTGTCTCTATCTTCTCATCTGCATCTCTCTAAGGATACACATGACTGCATTAAGGCCCACCCAGAAAGTGCAAGAGAAGGTCCTCCTCTCAAGATCCTTAACTTAATTACACACCTCATATGGCAAAAGATGGTATTCCCTTTTGCTGTGTAAGGTACTCTTTGGAGGTTCTGGGAATTAGGTCAATGACCTCATAAGCCAGATTTGGAACAAGGAGGACACAGAGAACTGAATAGGCAACAGCTATCTTGGAGGCAACGAGGTGTCACTTGGACAGAGAGTGAAGACGGGAGGATGGAGTTTCCTCCTCGCCAGAGACCACACAGCTCGTTCTGCGTGTCTCCTGCTCATTTCTCTGGAAGCGTCTTTCCCCCTCAGCCACCGTGGTCTCTCAAATCTCATCAGTTGTGTTAAACTTCTGCATCCTCGGCGGCTCCTCTGCGCTCTACCCTCAGCCCGTCAGGCCCCTGGCCCGGAACACTCTTCCCACGCCCACGAGCCCACCTCTCAGCCTGCTCCCCCTGTGGTCTTTGGGCTGCCTTCCTCTGCCCCCTCTCTGCTGGGTCCACAAGGGCCACAGGGCACTGAACATGGCACCTCGCACCCAGCAGGCCCTGCACAGACGCCTGTGGAATGGCCAGATGGGACCTATGAGATGAGTGACAGGGAGGCCCTTGCTGGCCTGTGACATGCCAGTAGGAGAGGTGAGGAAGTGGAGCCTGGGGGGTTAGCAACACTTTGGGGTGTCTCTGCTTGGAAAGGTACACCCTCCATGTTTCTTTCTCTAGAGCTTTGTCCCCCATTCCTGACATAGAGCTCCTAGAACACTTGTAATTTCCTGACTGATAGAAGCGTCTTTTATTATATTTGGTCTTAGTCCCTAGTTCCTTGGAATCTCTGCTGGTGAGTGTCTTTTGTTGGCTGATAAGATGATGGATGGAGGGCTTGGGGGGGGGGGCCAGAGGAGTGGGACTAGCTTCAGGATAGCATCAGTGAGGGACAGCTTCCAGATGGCTTCAGGATAGGGGCTGGGGGCCCTTGAAAGACCAAGAAATGACTAGAAGATTGGACTTTTAGCCCCACCCTGACCACCCAGGAGGAGAGAGGGGCTGGAGATGGAGTTAATCAGCAATGCCCAATGATCTAATCAATCACACCTGCATAAAGAAATCATAAAAAACTATGGTGGGGGTGGGGTGGAGTTTCTGAGAGCTTCTGGCTTATTAAAGTGCTGGGAGTGGTATGCAAGCCCCTCACACCTTGCTCTATGATCTTTCTGTTTGATTGTTCCTGAGTTGTATCTTTTATAATAGTTCAGTTCAGTCGCTCAGTCATGTTCAACTTTTTGCAGCCTCATGGACTGCAGCACGCCAGGCTTCCCTGTCCTTTATCAACTCCTGGAACTTGCTCAAACTCATGTCCATCGAGTCAGTGATGCCATCTAACCAACTCATCCTCTGTCGTCCCCTTCTCCTCCTGCCCTCAATCTTTCCCAGCATCAGGCTTTTTTCCAATGAATCGGTTCTTCGTATTAGGTGGCCCAGGTATCGGAGCTTCAGCTTCAGCATCAGTCCTTCCAATGACTATTCAGGACTAATTTCCTTTAGGACCTTGTTTGATTTCCTTGCAGTCCAAGAGTTTTCTCCAATACCACAATTTAAAACATCAATTCTTCAGCACTCAGTTTTTTTTATAGTCCAACTCTTACATCCATAGACGACTACTGGAAAAATCATAGCTTTGAATATATGGACCTTTGTCGGCAAAGTAATGTCTCTGCTTTTTAATATGCTCTCTAGGTTGGTCATAGCTTTTCTTTCAAGGAGCAGGCGTCTTTTAATTTTATGGCTACAGTCACCATCTGCAGTGATTTTGGAGCCCCCAAATAAAGTCTGTCACTGTTTCTTCATCTANAGGTGGCCCAGGTATCGGAGCTTCAGCTTCAGCATCAGTCCTTCCAATGACTATTCAGGACTAATTTCCTTTAGGACCTTGTTTGATTTCCTTGCAGTCCAAGAGTTTTCTCCAATACCACAATTTAAAACATCAATTCTTCAGCACTCAGTTTTTTTTATAGTCCAACTCTTACATCCATAGACGACTACTGGAAAAATCATAGCTTTGAATATATGGACCTTTGTCGGCAAAGTAATGTCTCTGCTTTTTAATATGCTCTCTAGGTTGGTCATAGCTTTTCTTTCAAGGAGCAGGCGTCTTTTAATTTTATGGCTACAGTCACCATCTGCAGTGATTTTGGAGCCCCCAAATAAAGTCTGTCACTGTTTCTTCATCTATTTGCCATGAAGTAATGGGACCAGATGCCATGATCTTACTTTTTTGAATGTTGAGTTTTAAGCCAGCTTTTCCATTCTTCTCTTTCACTTTCATCAAGAGGCTCTTCACTTCTTTGCTTTCTGCCATATGGGTGGTGTCATCTGCGCTGGCAATAAATAGTAAACAAACTGTTTTCCTGAATTCTGGGAGCTCTTCTAGCAAACCATCAAAACTGAGGAGGGTTGTGGGAACCTCTTATCTCCCAGGGGAGATGTGGGGTCTCCTTGTCTCATAAGAGAGGCTGCCAGATTGGCGAGCCCCTGTATGCTGTCTACAGCATCACTTCTGTGCCCACGTTTTGCTTTCCACCCCAGCAAGTGGTGCTGGGACAAGTCTGACTGCAGAAAATTGTCTCCTACCTGGGTTACTTGTGAATTTCCTTGTTTCAGTGTTTTTTCCCCCCAGTTTATTTCCTAAATATTTGAGTAAAGGAAACTTTGCCTTTGGGGATGCCAGACTGTCCTCCATTTCTGGTCTGCAACCAGTGGGAGTGGGTGAAAAGACAGATTCCTTATCCCAGTGAGATCAGGACAAGTTTCACCAGCCATCCAAGTGACTCTCATGTGTGTCAGGCTTGGGATTCTCTACAAGACCCTCCTTTAAGTTTATGCCCAGAGGAGGAGCATATCCTATCTGCAGACAATACGAGTCTGCCTTCCAATTATGGCTTCTAAGCTGAGCGCTTATGTCTCCTCCTTATGAATCAATTTAGGAGAAATAACCAGAGTGGTGGCTTACTCTGTAAAATTCTATTCATTCATTCAACAAACTCTTACCCTTTGCTAGGCACAATGGTAGGCATGGATGATGCAGTGATGATTAAGACATGGTCCCTTCCCTCACAGGCCTTGGAGTCTGGTTGGGGAGACAGGTAATCACATTCCAGTGTGACAAATAGACTCATAGGAGGGGCAGGATCAGGGTCAGGGCACCAGGAAGCAGAAAGCAGCGACTTTATTTTTCCTTGTGTGAGAGAGAGAGAGGCAGAGAACCAAAACAGCGTCATGATTTAGTCATAGGTATTTTAGCATTCTAGATTTTTTTCATTCATAATTCAAGAGATAAAAATAATAAACTTGCTTCTGGATATGCTACTAAAGTCTCCCTTAGGCCAGAAGGAAAATGTCTTCCCAATTAGTTCATTATGGAAATGTGAAGGCAGATTATATATAGATAACTTTAGCATTACATAAGTGTGTTAGACTCTAGAATGGTTTCTGCAAAAGCTGAGAGGAATCAATTTCCGGTATAAGATGACATCTGGCCTGTTTCCTTTGGGGAAGCAAAGGTATTTCTGGACATCTCAGAGCCTGCAGACAGGGCCTGACTACTAGAACCCAGATGGCCACAAAGTTTGGGGCACGAAAGAAATCACTCAAGGCAATGACTCGAAACTGTGGCTGCACCTCCAGAATCACTTTGGAGTTTTTAAAGCTGCCACATCTGACCTCTCTATGACTCTGCTTTAATTAGGAGCAGTCAGGTGCTGGTACTTTGTAAAAGGTCCCCAGGTGACTCTAATATGCAGCCAGTGCTGAAAACCCCTGTCTATGGGAGGAGGGGCTGTGGAGGCAGCACAGAGTCTGGGGAAAGGGGATAGGGAAGAAGCTACCAGGGAAGTGGGTGGAAAGCAGGAGGGTCCTAGCAGAGGAGCAGTGGTCAGCAGGTCACCTGCTGCAGAGATAGAAAGGAGCAGGGCTGCCTGTGCCGTTTAGGGCCATGCCACCACTGGTGGATTTAGCTGCAGGTCTGTCAGCAGAACGATGAAAGCGAAGCCGGATCAGAGTGTACAGAAGAGAAGCGAGTCAGGACTTGGAAGGTGAGAAAAATGGACACAGAAAATGTAGACTGACTTTGGAGATGTGTTGTCCATGGAGAGGGTATGTACATTACAGGAAGGGGAACCCCTTCTGGGACCTGAGAATAGGCTCTTGTCTAACACTTGGAAATGAATTGTCCAGGGAGACACAAATGCTGACAAAGCAAAAGACTTTATTGGGAACGGGCACCCCGGTGGAAAGCAGCAAGGTGAGGGAACCCGGGAGAACTGCTCTGCCGTGTGGCTCAGTCTCAGGCTTTGTGGTAATGGGTTAGTTTTCTCTAGCCAGTCATCTTGCTGGGCTCATATTTGGTCTGACTCAGGGTCCTCCCTGGTGGTGCACACATCTCTCAGCCAAGTTGGATTCCAGTGTGAAGGTTTCTGGGAGGTTGGTAGGATGTATGGTCTCCTTCCTCCTCTTTGTCCCCTCCCAAATTCTCCCAGTTAGAAACTCCACATTTTTTATCAGACTTCCTGTTGCAAGACAACTCAGGCAAGTGGTTATCATCATGCCTGGCCAAGGCAGGCAGTTTTAGTCAGCAGTTCCCTAACATGAGGGAGTCAAGGGAATGATTTAGTAATTTGTTGAGGATGGAAGAGACTTGGGAGTGTCCAAATGCTGATAGAAATGGCCCAATTAAGAAGAGCTGGTGGATGTTTGGAAAAGAACAGGTGTAATTGATGGCAGCAAGTTCCTAAGAAGGTGGGAGGGGAGAAAAGGGTGGGGACTGGACACAAACAGTGTTGCTGTAATAGGTGGATGATGGAAAGGATGAGGGCGAGGGCAGGGGGTCGTCTCACTGCGCGCTTCCCAGAACACACACTCACCAGTAGTTTACTCACTGATGGGGCTCCTTGCGCTCTGTCCACGCCATCTTTCCCACGAAAGCAGTCTGCTTCCTTCCTCTCTTCTGTCTTCTCTTCATGGCAGCCAGACCCGGAGCCACTGTCCCAGTGATGGTTGGCCTGGTAGAGGTCTGGCTGTCCTCTCTTCCTGGTCCACCTTCTCCATGTGTAACTAGGTGTCTAGTTGGTAAACCAGCTTTAACCCCACAGCCTGAACCTGGGGAGGGAAGCTGGGAGATGAATCCCTGAGGTCCTTGACCCAGGCCCTCTTCTCAGTCAGGATCTGTCTTACTGGAGAGTCTCTGCAGTGGCTCAGATGCTAAGCCCCTAAGGCTAAGATTGATGAATACACTGGTCCCGTTGGCACTTGTCTTGTGTGTGTGCCCACCCCTTCTTCGGGAAACAGTCAGGGGGTGACTTAGTCACAGGTTCAGGTATCGAGCCTTCATCCCAACACCCTCACGCTCTCTGCCCCCAGTGGTGGGCTCTTTGCTTCTCCTGATCCTTGCTATCTGAGGCTATACTGGACAGCAGGCAGGCTCAAGATCACTGCCTGTGTGTTGAAACTGGAAGATGTGTAGGGCTGGCCACTTGAACAGGTCTCTCCTTCCCCATCTCCTCCTTCCTGCTCATTCCCATTTCCCTGTGCTGCCCTGGTGTTGGAAACAGCCTCCTCTGTCCTCAGCCATGATGCCTGCCCACCTGGCTCCATGTTAGAGGGGCACCTGTCTTTGTATCCCTCACTGGCAGGAAGTCCTAGTGACTCCTGACAAATGGGCTTGGCCCATTTTCTGCCCTTGGTCTGTGTCTGGCTGTGTCCTTATCCATTCTGCCATGAAGTGGGAAATAGCTTCCCCCACTCACCTCTTGCATGCTCCTGCTGCTGCTAAGTCGCTTCAGTTGTGTCCGACTCTGTGTGACCCCATGGACCCTACCAAGCTCCCCGGTCCCTGGGATTCTCCAGGCAAGAACACTGGAGTGGGTTGCCATTTCCTTCTCCAAAGCATGAAAGGGAAAAGTGAAAGTGAATTTGCTCAGTCATGTCCGACTCTTAGCGACCCCGGGGACTGCAGCCCACCAGGCTCCTCTGCCCTTGGGATTTTCCAGGCCAGAGTACTGGAGTGGGGTGCCATTGCCTTCTCTGTTGCATGCTCCTAAGAGATGTCCAAATACTCCATATGTTTTCTGTCTGCTGCAAGCAGTGCCTTGCCAATGGCTCTTCTGCAACCTACTCTTAATTAGCTGCAGACTGGGTGTGTTTTATATGTTTTGTTTTCTCAAAATCCTCACCCAATACCTGCCCAAAACAGAATCCAAAGTGTGAAGGAAGCATTTTTAAATGGAAGATAAAATCAGGGCCTCCTCCTTGGTGGTGGGATAGGCATGGGCCAGAGGCTCCCCACTGAACCAAGTCCCTCTTGGACTTCGTGGCTGGGCTCCTCTCCAGCCCCCCTGGCTGTCGCCCAGCGCCTCAGACGCGCCATGCAGCCCTTGCGTGTGCTGTTCCCTCTGCCTGGCTATGTGTGGTCTGTCCTTCAGGGTTCAGCATCAGCACTACTTCCTCTGGAAGTCCTTCCCTGACTCCTACTCTACGTTGGAAACAGGGCTCCTGTGCTTACTTTTCTCCCTTTGAGTCTGCCTGGCCAGGTGTTCAGAGCTCCTCCAGCTTCACAGGTGGAGTACATGGACCAGCGAGGGAGGGTGCAAGCCCTGTTGCCTGCTGAAAGGTATCCTGTGTGTTTCCTTTAAGCACCTTCCATCCTCTCTCACTGATATTCATTTGTGCAGTTGTCTAGTTTCTATAACCTACACCCAAATTTCAAATCTTTGAAAATGGAGGCCGTAACTCATTTCCCACCATCTCCCCGGTTTAAAATATAACACAGGACACACAACAGCTCCTTGAGACGCAGCTGGAGGGACAGAGTCAAGTGCTCCATCTCAGACTCTATAGGGCACTGTGACAGCATCCTTGCTTCTGACTCCTGACTTGTCATGAGCTGAGCAGCTGAAGCTGGCCTCCACAGTATCCCTGCACACCTATCCTGCTTATCATTTGCTCTTAAAAACTATCCCTAAACTTAGGGGGTGTAAACTTTTTTTTTTTTTAATATCTGATCTTATTTATTTGTTACTCTTAGAACATCTCATTTTTGACTGGACTCAGAAGGTCTCAGAGAGGACAGCCTCCGTCTCTTGGCAATCTGTTCCTGCCGTTTTTCTTTGGCCTCCTTCATTCTCTTGGTCAAAAGTGTAGCATATTCTGCAGCCTCTTCTTTATTTTTCTTAGTACACTGTTTCCTCAGAGCAATATGCCGGCGTTTGTGCTGCAGAACTCGTGGAGTCACGAGACGCTGAATCTTGGGTGCTTTAGTCCTAGGTTTCTTACTGTCTTTGTTTAGGGGCTTTCGCACAACATATTGGCGGACATCATCTTCTTTAGAGAGACCGAAAAGTTTGCGGATTCTGCCAGCTCTTTTGGGACCCAGGCGACGAGGCACTGTAGTATCAGTGAGTCCAGGAATATCCCTCTCCCCTTTTTTCACGATGAACAAATTGAGAACACTCAGATTGGCATCCACAATGCAACCCCATACAGATTTGCGCTTTCTCTCTCCAGTCCTCCTTGGTCTGTAACAGGAATGCCCCTTACTCAGAAGCAGGAGAACTTGGCCATGCGTCAAGACACCCTGCTTCATAGGGAAACCCTGCTTATCGTTCCCACCACTGATTTGGACCACATAACCCTTCCATTCTTCACCCAGAGCATCAGCAACAACTTCTGTGGCCATACGCTTCTCGTAGAAGGTACGAAGTTTTTATTCGTTCATCATCCACTTCAATGAGCTTCTGGCAGCCAGTGGCCAGGAAAGAGATGTTCAGCTTCATTCTGAAGCGGCCGACAGCTTCCAAGGCACCATGAAAAAGAGAGCAGGGGGTGTAAACATTTTATTTGCTTATGGTTCTGTGGCTTAGAACTTTGGGCAGGGCTCAAAGGGGCTGTTCTGTTCTGTGTGACATTGTCTGGGGTATTCACTCAACCACATTCGGATGGTGGCTGGGCTGGGCTGGAAGAATGTCCAAGAAAGACATTCACTGTGATGCTTCTCCATGTCTCAATGTGTTTCTCTCCAAGTGGTTAGTGGCTGTTCAATTTCAAATTCTAAATGTTCACTGATGGAATAAAGGAAAACACTTGACTTGTGTATATGAACTTTGTTTCCTGAAGCCTTGAGCTTGCTGATGGAGACAACCAAAGTCCTCAAATCCCAAGCCTTTTGTTCTTCTCAACCTTCCCAAGTAATCTTCAACTTTTGGAATACTGGAGAGTGCAGCACGTGTAGAAAAAGTAACTATTCTTTTGTAAAACTTTTGTTTCAGTTGTGCATAGGAATATGAATTCTGCATCACACAAAAAAAGACTATTTCTTACTGACTGTGTGTTTCAGTCAAAACACGTGAAAGCCCAAGGATTACAGATTAAAATTGGGCTTGGTTCAGCTCAGCCCCTTCTTCAGCACCTGCTTCCCGAAAACTTGTTCAGTGCTATCAGCTCTCTTGCCTTACAGGGTAGAGCAAGGCTTTTGCTACTGGGTTCAGTTTTCAACTGCTCTGGCCACTCAAAGCCTGTTGGATGTCTTTATTTTGAGACCATGAGGCTCTGTAAAAGAGGAAATCGACAAAGAGAATACACTCCTGGAAAGCAACTAAGAGTAGTTTCAGTTCAGTCACTCGGTCGTGTCCGACCCCAAGGACTGCAGCAGACCAGGCTTCCCTGTCCATTACCAAGCCTGGCATGCTGCAGTCCCTGGGGTCACAAAGAATGGGACAGAGTAGTTTAGGAGGAACTAAAAGGGCTAGGTCATGGCAGTTGTGCAAATTACGCGTTGACCTCTGGCCTTTGGGGTCAGGTAGAGTGAGTTCACAGGTTTGCACAACTCCGAAGTTTGTACAACTCCGTAAAACTCTATAGTTGACTATAACAAGTTCTGTTGTTCACTGGGCATCAAAGCCTTCAGTGAGGTCCAGCAGGTGTCTGGCATCTGAGTCGCTTAAAACTTGTGGCCCTTTACCAGCCTCAGCTTGATTGAAGGAAGCTGTGATGAAACCTAACAATTTTCCTCAGCAAGCTTCCTATGAGGAAAATTTCTCTTTTTCACTTTCTGGGGCCGCACCTGCTCCTCCTCCCTCTTTCCTGTCTCTGCTCCTTCCTACATAAATTTCATTACTGAGAGAAGGCAGAGGGCGATCCCTAGCCTGTCAGTCCAAGCTTCCATGGAGCTGTTTCTCTGCCAGCCAGCTGTCACTTCCAGGAACCAGGCACAGCTTGCACGTCCTAAGTTTGGTCTGGGAGCAGACTCTGACTCCTGTTCTGTTTGATGATAACCCGGGGCCCACATGAGAAGTATGGGCTCCTGCCCATTGCCTTTTTTCAACATCCGACACTTGCCACCTTTCAGAGTCACAGGGGCATAGTCCAGCCTTAAAATTAAGTTCAAACCCCTCGCCACAGTCTAACGCCCATTAGGACCTAATCCCTGCCTTCCTTGCCAGACTGGAGCCACCAGCTACTTCTTTCTCTCTCTCTCTGGGCTCCAGCCATAGCAGACTTGCCATGGACCTGCCTAAGGGTGTCTTCACTTTAGTTAGATCCTGTTTCTTCTGACTGACACATTCTTCCCCTCCTTGGATGTCCCCTGCCTCCTGGACTCCTTCCTAGCATGCTTCAGCTATAACTGGATTCTTGACTGTATAACGACCTGTTCTACACCTTTCTCTCTACCTAGACTATGCCTCCTGAGGTCAAAGACTATATTCGTAGTTTGTATCTCTACTGCTTCATAAAAAGCCTGACACATAGCAGGCACAAAATCAGTTTTTACTGACTGACTGACTGACTATTGAATGATAACTTCCTTTCCCTGTGACTGGCCCAGCAGCCTCCCTAAAATCATCTCAATGTTTGTTATGTTGTGAATAGTACAACAATTCACCCTCCCACCAAAACCACTTTTCCGACTACTTGTCTCAGTGTCTGGGTTCAGTCTTCATACAGATTTGGGGCAGTGAACTTGAACTCATCCCCAAAGCTCTGGCATCACCTGACACCAGTCTCTGTTCCTTCTTTAGACAGGGCTCATTTTGTGAGATGTTCACTGTCGAAAGAGTTGAGTTAAAAGTCCCTTCTCCAGGCAACTCCTTTGCCCAGCTTCTCCCTTGAGATTGCAGTCATCAGTAAGCCCTACATGACAAAGCTGATCACACCCACTGCTGTGCAGAATGCCCTGACAGCTTCTAGGGGCTTGTGGGGCTGCCTCAGCCCAGCTTGATCATAGCTCACTGGTATCCCACAGAACTGCAGGCATCTCAGAGAATCCTCATCCATCTTTACCTAACATCACATTGTCCTGCATGTCAATTGACTTCAATCCTAGAAGCAGAAACTACTTTACAGGGCAGACAAGACCAAGGGTTGTGAACATGAAACATCTCACCAGCCAGTGGGTCCTAGGAATGGTCCCTGGGGCAGATATTGTGGATCGCCCACCCAAAAGCCAAGGACAACTCCATTTTCCCTTGTTGCAAAGCTGGAACCATCACCTTTCCAGGCTCCCTTATAGTTAGAGTCATGTGGCACACATCCTTGCTGAAGTGCTGTGGCCTGAGGTCCTTGGAGGCCTTCCAGAATTCCCTGGTGGTCTGGTGGTTAAAAATCCACCTGCCAATGCAGGGGACATGGGACTTATCCCTGATCTAAGAAGATTCCACATCCAGCCAGGCATCTAAGCCCACATACCCCAGCTACTGAAGCCCATGTGCCCTAGAGCCTGTGCTCTGCAACAAGAAAATTCACCACAATGAGAAACCTGCACACTGCAACGAGAGAGTAGCCCCCATTTGCTGCAACTAGGGACAGCCCACTTGGAGCAACAAAGACCCAGCACAGGCGAAAAATACAACAAATAAATTTAAAAGTATGTAGAGCTATTGCATTAAAAGGAAAAAAAAAAAAAAAGCAAGAAGTCTTCCCTCCCTGAATAAACAGGTATGGTTCCAGGGTTTTTGGCTTTTCCCCCTAATCTGGGTGCAGAATGAGGAAGTATCTAGGGAAGTAGCCATCATCAGACATTAAGGGCAAAAGCCACATGCTGAAGGTGACAGAAAAGATAAGAACCACAGCCCTGATAAATTAGCCAAGCTGTCTTGAACTTCTTATTCTGTGAGAAACTTTAACTTCTAATTATTTAAGCCACAGCTGCTCAGGCTTTGTTACATGCTGCCGAATGCACTCCTAACTGACAGTTATTTTGACTGCTTGTCTCTATGCCCAGGATCATCGGATCCTGCCAAAAAAGTCCTTGCCTGTGTCTCCTCCTTACCCAGCAGCCATGCAGTGACTCCCATCCATAGCCACTTCCTCTGGGCCACTGCCTTAGTTCATCCACACCAATGCCAACTGTGATGCTTCCTATGGGGCTAGACCCACCCAGGCTGTCAACCCCTCACTGCTCCTGGTGCCTGAGGCTCTGTAGCCCGCTGACTCTGGGTCTCTGGCAGGATAAATGTTGTCTTTATGGTTCACACAGTGTGACCCAGGCTTGGGCTCCCCAAGGTGTAGGTGGCCCACCCCTCACCTCTGGACTGCCCCAGTTGACCCTTTTTTTGGTCTTGTCCCAAAGTGGAATTTCTTTGAACAATTTAGGCAGAGGGAATGGCCTAAATTAAGACTTAAACAGCATGATAGAAAGGGAAAAAAACATTCTAGTTTGCCCAAGACTAAGGAGTTGCCTGAGATGCAGGAGTTTCAGTGCCAAAACCTGGCCAGTTCCAGGCAAACCAGGATGGCTGATCACCCTGGTGGGATGCTCAGAGACCATCAGTAATTCTGTACAGCTGGAACGTGCAGGGTGAGCCATGAGGCTGGAGAGGTGGCAGGATCAACTCTCAGCAGTCTCCCTGGGCCATTTAATCCTGACCAGGAGGGGCCACTGAAGAGTTTGAGGCAGGTGTGTAAGCTTCCTAGGGCTGCCATAATAAATTACCACAAATTTGGTGGCTCAAGACAACACACATTTATTTTCTGGCGGCCAGAAGCCTTAAACCAAGGTGTCAGTGGGGCTGCATTTCCTCCAAAGGCTGCAGAGCAGAATAATGCCTTCTTCTGCCTTTCTCTTTTAAGGATACCTGTCACTGGATTCAGGACCCTCTTGGATAATCCAGAAAGGTCTTATTTCAAGATCCTTAACTTAATCCTATCTGCAAAGAACTTTTTCCTAAATAAGTTCACATTCATGATTGCAAATGTTAGAACATGGACATATCTTTGTCAGGGGAGTGGGCCACCATTCAGCTTGGACTTCCCCGATGACTCAGTGGTAAAGAAATCTGCCTGCAATGCAGGAGACACAGGAAACAAGAGTTCGATCCCTGAGTCAGGAAGATCCTCTGGAGGAGGAAATGACAACCCACTCCAGTATTCTTGCCTGGAAAACCCCATGGACAGAGGAGCCTGGTGGGCTATAGTCTATAGGATAGCAAAGAGACAAGACTGAGCAACTGAGCACGTGCACACACACACGCACGCCATTCCAGCCACTACAACAGGGAAACAACACGTTCAATTTTGGAATTAAAAAGGTAACTCTAGAAGCAGAGAAGAATATGGTTGAAGGGGGACTCTTTGCTGTTAAATATGAAATCACGGAGGCCTGGAGAGAAGCAAAGGGACGGGTATGTAAAGAGCAGTGTGGGAGCTGTGGTGGGTCCCAATGGGCACCTTTTTCTACCCCTAGGGCTGCCCACGTGATACCCAAACTTTCTCTGACCCCACTGTCCAGGCCTGCTCCTTTCAGACTCCAGTACCTTTTTGCCTAGAATTGGCTGATGGGCCCAGGGATGGCTGTACCCTACCTGGCCTGACTTAGAGCTGGTCTCTGGAGTCCTGATATACAGCCCTAGGACTGCCTAGTCTCTCTCAGGGGTGACAGACACCAGGAATGCTCACTCCCGTCCTGTAAGCACATGGGCTGCTCGACAAACCCATTCATTCATGGGACCATCCATTCATTCCTCCAATGTACATCAGTTCAGTGTGTGCTCTCTGCTGGAACCATGCACCAGACACAGTTGCCAGGAGTTTCTAGGCCAGTCTGGATGATATATGAGAAAGTAATTTCAGCACTACACAAAATATGCCCAGGTGTATCACGGGCAATCCAAGGAGGGTCACCGGGCCAGGGTGTACTAAAAAAGGGCCTCAAATGTGGATTTTTAAAAATTAATTTTTATTGGAGTATAGTTGCTTTTGGCTTCCCTAAGGCTCAGTGGTAAAGAATACACCCGTAATGCAGGAGATGTGGGTTCTATCCCTGAGTCAGGAAGATGTCCTGGAGAAGGAAACGGCACCTCACTCCAGTATTCTTCCCTGGGAAATTCCATGGACAGAGGATCCTGGTGGGCTACAAACAGTCCATAGGGCTGCAAAAGAGTTGGATCTGACTTAGCAACTAAGAAACAGTAGTTGCTTTATAATATTCTGTCTCTTGCTATACAGCAAAATGTACAAACCCTCTTTTTTGGATTTCCTTCCCATTTATGTCACCATAGAGCATTGAGTATAGTTCCCTGTGCTACACAGTAGGTTTCCATTAGCTATCTATTTTATACATAGTGTCAATGGGGTATACATGTCAGTCCCAGTCTTCCAATTCATCCCAACCCTTCTTTCCCCACTTGTAACCCTAAGCTTGTTCTCTATGTCTGCAACTCTATTTATACTTTGCAAATCAGTTCATCTCCACCATTCTCTAGGTCCCACATACAAGCCATATTTTATTAGTTTTTCTCTTTCCGACTTACCTCACTCTGTATGACAATCTCCAGTTCCTTCCACATCTCTGCAAATGGCACTATTTTGTTCTTTTTTATGGCTGAGTAACACTTCATTGTATGGATTTTTTTTTTTAATCAAAGCATAGTTCATTCGCAATATTATATTAGTTTCAGGGGTACAGCAAAGTAATTCATATATATGCGTGTGTGTATACATACACACACACACGTACATTTTGTTGTTTAGTCACTAAGTTGTGTTCAACTTTTTGTGACCCCATGGACTGCAGCATGCCAGGCTTCCCTGTCCTTCACTAACTCCCATAGTTTGTTCAAACTCATTTCTGTTAAGTCAATGAGGCCATCCAACCATTTCATCCTCTGTCATCCCCTTCTCCTCCTGCCCTCAAGCTTTCCCAGCATCAGTGAGTTTTTCTAATGAGTCACCTCTTTGATCAAATAGCCAAATTATTGGAGCTTCAGCTTCAATATCAGTCCTTCCAATGAACTTTCAGGGTTGATTTCCTTTAGCATTGATTGGTTTGATCTCCTTGGTGTCCAAGGGACTCTCAAGAGTCTTCTCCAGCACCACAATTTGAAAGCATCAATTCTTTGGTGCTCAGCCTTCTTTGTGGTTCAACTCTCACATTCATGCATGACTGCTGGAAAAAACATAGCTTTGATTGTAGGATTTTTGTCAGTAAGGAGTCAGGAGACATGCCTTACCTGCCTCCTGAGAAACCTGTATACAGCCAAGAAACAACAATTAGAACCAGACATGGAACAATGGACTGGTTCAAAATTGGGAAAGAAGTATGTCAAGTCTGTATATTGTCACCTTATTTATTTAACTTATACGCAGAGTACATCATGCAAAATTCTAAGCTGGATGAAATACAGCTGGAATCAAGATTTCAGGGAGAAATATCAATAACCGCAGATATGCAGATGACACCACGATGGCAGAAAGTGAAGAGGAACTAAAGAGCCTCTTGATGAAGGTAAAGGAGGAGAGTGAAAAAGATGGCTTAAAACTCAACATTCAAAAAGCTAATATCATGGCATCTGGTCCCATCACTTCATGGCAAATAGATGGGAAAAAATGGAAATATAGTGACAGTTGACAGATTTTATCTTTTTGGGCTCCAAAATCAGTGCAGCTGTAAAATTAAAAGATGCTTGCTCCTCAGAAGAAAAGCTGTGATAAAACTAAGCAGTATATTAAAAAGTAGAGACATCACGTTGCCAACAAATGTCTGTATAGTCAAAGCTATGGTTTTTCCAGTAATGAATGAATTTGAGAGTTGGACCACAGAGAAGGCTCAGCGCTGAAGAATTGATACTTTCAAACTGTGGTGCTGGAGAAGACTCTTGAGAGTCCCTTGGACAGCAAAGATATCAAACCAGTCAATCCTAAAGAAAATCAGTCCTGAATATTCATTGGAAGGACTGATGCTGAAGCTGAAGTTCCAATACTTTGTCCACCTAGTGCTACGAGCCAACTCATTGGAAAAGACTCCGATGCTGGGAGATTGAAGGCAGGAGGAGAGGGGATGACAGAGGATGAAACTTTGGCCTCATTGACTTAATGGAAATGAGTTTGAGCAAACTATGGGAGTTAGTGAAGGACAGGGAAACCTGGTATGCTGCAGTCCATGGGGTCAGAGAGTCAGATATGACTGAGCAACTGAACAACCAACAACCTTTGTCAGCAAAGTGACGTCTCTGCTTTTTAATATGCTGTCTAGGTTTGTCATAGCTTTCCTTCCAGCGAACAAGTATCTTTTAATTTCATGGTTACAGTCACTGTCCACAGTGATTTTGGAGGCCAAGACATAAACTTTGTCACTGCTTCCACTTTTCCCCCTTCTATTTGCCATAAAGTGATGGGACTAGATGCCATGATCTTAAATTTTTGAATGCTGAATTTTAAGTCAGCTTTCCCCTCTCCTCTTTTACCCTCATCAGGAGACTCTTTAGTTCCTCTTCACTTTCTGCCATTAGAGTGGTATCATCTACATATCTGAGGTTGATGATATTTCTCCCCTCAGTCTTGATTCCAGCTTATGATTCATCCAGCCTGGCATTTTACATGATGTACTCTGCATATAAGTTAAATAAGCAGGGTGACACTTTACAGCCTTGACATATTCCTTTCCCAGTATTGAACCAGTCTGTTGTTCCATGTCTGGTTCTAACTGTTCCTTCCTGACCTGCATACAGGTTTCTCAGGAGGCAGGTCAGGTGGTCTGGTACTCCCATCTCTTTAAGAATTTTCTACAGTTTGGTGTGATCCACACAGTCAAACACTTTAGCATAAAGCAGAAGTAGACATTTTTTCCCCCTGAAATTCTCTTGCTTTCTCCATGACCCAACAAATGTTGGCAATTTGATCTCTGATTCCTCTGCCTTTTCTAAACCCAGCATGTACATCTGGAAGCTCTTGGCTCTTGTATTGCTGAAGTCTAGCTTGAAGGATTTTGAGCATAACTTTGCTAGCATGAAATAAACGCAATTGTATGGTAGTTTGAACATTCTCTGGCATTGTCCTTCTTTGGAACTGGAATAAAAACTGACCTTTTCCAATCCTGTGGCCACTGCTGAGTTTTCCAAATTTGCTGACATATTGAGGACAGCACTTTCACAGCATCATCTTTTAGGATTTGAAATAGCTCAGTTGGAATTCCATCACCTCCACTGGCTTTGTTTGTAGTGAAGTGAAAGTTACTCAGTCGTGTCCAACTCTTTACGACCCCATGGACTGTCCATGGAATTCTCTAGGTCTGAATACTGGAGTGGGTACCCTCTCCCTTCTCCAGGGAATCTTCCCAACTCAGGATCAAACCTAGTCTCCCTCATTGCAGGCAGATTCTTTACCAGCTGAGCCACAAATACTTCCTAAGGCCCGTTTGACTTCATACTCCAGGATGTCTGGTTGTAGGTGAGTGATCACACCATCATGGTTATCTGGGTCATTAAGACCTTTCTTATGTAGCTCTTCTGTGTAAGCCTGCCACTTCTTAATCTCCTCTGTTTCTCTTAGGTCCTTGCTGTTTCTGTTCTTTATTGTGCCTGTGCTTGCATGAAATATTCCCTTGATATCTTCAATTTTCTTGAAGAGATCTCTAGTCTTTCCCATTCTATTGTTTTCCTCTATTGATTTGCATTGTTCATTTAAGAAGACCTTCTTATCTCTCCTTGCTATTCTCTGGAACTCTGCATTCAGCTGGGTGTATCTCTCCCTTTCTCCCCTGCCTTTTGCGTCTCTTTTTCAGCTATTTGTAAAGCCTCCTCAGAAAACTACTTTGCCTTTTTGCATTTCTTTTTCTTGGGATGGGTTTGGTCACTGCCTCCTGTACAATGTCACAAGCTTCCATCCATAGTTCTTCAGGTACTCTGTCTACCAGATCTAATCCCTTGAGTCTATTCATTACCTCCACTGTATAACCATAAGGGATTTGATTTAGGTCACATCTAAATGGCCTAGTAGTTTTCTTTATTTTCTTCAAATTAAGCCTAAATTTTGTAATAAGGAGTTCATGGTCTGAGCCACAGTCAGCTCCAAGTCTTGCGTTGTACAGAGCTCCAAGTCTTAACTGTATAGAGCTTCTCTATCGTCAGCTACCAAAAATCTGATTTTGCTACTGACCATCCGGTGAAGTCCATGTGTAGAGTTGTTGGAAAAAGGTATTTGCTATGACCAGTGAAAGGAGAAGAGGGTAGCAGAGAAAGAGATGGTTGGATATCATCACCGATTCAATGGACATGAACTTGGGCAAACTCTGGGAGATGGTGAGGAACAGAGAGGCCGGGTGTGCTGTAGTCCATGGGGTAGCAAAGAGTCAGACGTGACTTGGTGACTGAACAGCATGATCAGCACGTTCTTTTGATGAAACTGTTAGCTTTTGCACTGCTTCCTTTTGTCCTCCAAGGCCAAATTTGTCTTTTATTCCAAGTATCTCTTGACTTCCTACTTTTTCCTTCCAATCCCCTAGAATGAAAAGCACAATTTCTTTGTGTGATAATTCTTCATAGAACTGGTCAGCTTCAGCTTCTTTGGCATTAGTGGTTCGGGCATAGACTTGGATTACTGTGCTATTGAACGGTTTGCCTTGGACATGAACTGAGATCATTCTGTCATTTTTGAGGTTTCACCCAAGTACTGCATTTCAGACTCTTGCTGACTATGAGCTATTCCATTTCTTCTAAGGGATTCTTGCCCACAGTAGAAGATATAAGGGTCATCTGAATTAAATTCACCCATTCCTGCCCATTTTAGTTCACTAATTCCTAAGATGTTGATGTTCAATCTTGCTGTCTCCTGCTATATTCTTTTTCAAAATTCTTTTCTATTATAGGTTATTATAAGATATTGAATGTAGTTCCCTGGGCTATATAGTAAATCCTTGTGTATCTATCTTCTGTGTGGTAATATGTATCTGTTAATCCCATACTCCTCATTTATTCCTCCCCTCCATCTCTTATGGATTTTTGACATTATCATTTAAACCTATTTAGTGGCTCAGAGGTTAAAGCCTCTGCCTGGAATGCGGGAGACCCGGGTTCGATCCCTGGGTCGGGAAGATCTCCTGGAGAAGGAAATGGCACCCCACTCCAGTCTTCTTGCCTGGAGAATCCCATGGAGGGAGGAGCCTGGTGGGCTACAGTCCATGGGGTCACTAAGAGTCGGACACGCTGAGCGACTTCACTTTCACTGTCACCATTTACAAAGGCACAGACATACATCCTGACAGGGTTGAGTGTTTAATTGCAACAGGTTTTGTATACCAGCTTTTGTTTGTTTTGCCTTTTTGTTTTAAAAACTTGACCTGGAACCCCCAGGGTGATTTTGGCCTCCCTCCGCTTCTGAGGTCAGGAAGGCTTCCTAGAAGTTGCAGCTTCCGAGAAGCTTGGGAAGCAGTTGGCCAGGATCCGACGGAACGGGTCAGGGGAGGAAAGTCTTCCTTGGGGAGGACAGCATCCACATAGCTTAGAGGGAAATCCTGTGTGGAACTTTTAAAGACTGAAAGAGCAACGTGGCAGCTTCCAGGATTTGAGAGAGAAGGGAGCACCATAAGATGGAGAAGCAAACGGAGGCGGAAGTTCAGGGTAGTACAGGCTAAATGAAAGTGGAGCAGCTGTCTTTAAGCCGGAGGTCTTGAAGTAATGATCGTTCCGGAAGGGGCCTGTGTCTCGGTCAGCATACATTTTGTGCTGTTGGAAAGGGAGCTGGGGCTGTGTTTGGTCCTAAAGGATACATGCCCCTTGGCTCAGCAGAGTGAGGGTGAGCAGAGAGAACCGAATCTGAGCCGTCCCTTCTTCTCTCTCATCCAAAAGCAGGAAACAGTGAGGCAGACAGCGTGGGAGTGAGGAGAGTAGAGTAGTCAGGAAGCTTTATGGGTAGGCGAGACCTGAATGGAATGGGGGCCATGCCCCATTTTAGTCTCATTGCTGGAGCCCCAGGCCCTCACTCTCCCCCAGCAGAGTGGAGAGGTGGAGCCCCGCAGCCTTCTGGCTCCTTCCCTCCTGTGTTTGTCTTGGCTGAGAGCTGCCTGAGGATATTTGAAGCCTGTTCTGTCAAGGCAGAGCTGGAGGAGTCAGGACGAAGGATCACAGGGGAGGGAGAGGGAAGGGGCCTGAGGGGTTTGTTCAAGGGGTCCTCTGACTCCTTGCATGGTGCTCAGCCTCAGCACCATGGAGCCTCCCAGCGAAGTGTCTGAAATCCCCAAGCTCCTTGATGCCCATTTGTTCCAGGAAGGCATTCAAGGACTCACAGTTGCCAGAAGGGTCTCCTGTTCTTGCGGTATGACCCAAAGATCTATTCAGACCCTGGCACTCAAGCTTCCAGGGACTTGGCCCCACTAGCAGGCCCCCTGGACTGGACAGGCTGTAAAGGGGCCTGGCTGGCCCAGAGCACTGGCCAGGCCACGCCAACGGCCAACCTCGTCATCCTCAGATCCTGGTTCAGTGCTGCCTCCCCCGAGGCCCAGGGTGGACCCTCGCATGTCCTGCTCTGCACAGATGCTGGCAGGTCACGTGTCCCACAGCTGAAGGTCTCCCCTGTCTACCTCCACCATCTGCTGAGGCCCCATAATTATTTCAAGGCCAGTACAGTCTCACTCTGAGGGGAGAGTTCACACAGTCCTGTAATGTAACCCAGGCCCTGGGCTGCACAGGCAGGGGGTCCCCAGCTGCGTAATGAGCCGCTGGCTTTATTGAACTCCTTGGCTTGGCTCTGACTAATCACCGCCTTTAACCAAGGCTGCCTGGCCTTCTGAGAATCCATTTGAGTACCATTGCTGAGGACCTCCTTCTCCCCAGCACCCCAGTTCCGGCGCCTCAAATCTTTCCTCCTCCTCAGATATGTTTAAATAACCACGATCAGGGCAGGGAGGCTCCCAGGGGGTTGGCCTCTCCCATCCATCTGGGAGAAAGTGTGACTGCCTCAGGTCTGGGAGCCCAAGCAGGATGGACCAGAATGGGCTGCTGCTCTGACTCCGCTGGGCCACCTCAAGCAGAAGCCAGACCCACCGCTCCCACCCCACCGCCTTTCCTAAGTCTTTGTACTTCCCTCTCACCTCTGTTCTGGAGGCCTATGCCCCTGGTAGGAGGGTCTTAGCTGAGGAGGCATCCAAGAAGAAGTATAGGAGATAGGGTCCTGCTCAGGCTTCAAGACCCAGCCCATGTCACGGGCCCAACAGCCACCCCAGGCTTCTCCCTCCTGCCTGTGCCTCGGCTTGTAGGGACCCCCAAGCCTGAATGCTTCTCTTACGCTTTTGCCCTCTCTGTGGACGAGGGCTGCCATCTATCCCTATGTACCCACAAATTAGCCCACAGCAGGCGCTTTAGAAAACATCAAGAAGGGAGCGGGAGGAGACGCTTCAGGAGGTGAGAGGTTTGGTCTCTGCCTGAGGGACATGGCATCTGGGACGCTGCTTGGCGTCCCTGTGGTCTCCAGGTGTCCCCACCGTGTTTACAGCGGAAGTCTCTGGAGGGCGGAGACCTGGCCCATTTAGGAAGCAGTGTCCGTGTGCTGTCAATACTCTAGTGGTTTGGGAATTGTTCTGCTAAGGGTGATCTTGAGGTCAAGGGTCATCCAGAATTCACTGTCCTGGGTGGCTTCCTACTGGCTGCACCTAGAGTAGGCTTTGAACCTGTCCTAGAAAGTATGAAGGGTCCATGGGGCCTCTGCCTTCCCACAGTGGTAGGGCTCTTCTGAGACGAGGTCAGGATCCAGCCCCTTCCAGGCAGATCTGCACCTGATTCCTTGGGGAGGGTGAAAGGCAGAGGACACCCGCCAGTTCAGGCCCCTTCTCAGGCTGCCCCACCCAGACTCCACTTCCCAGAGGCCTGCGGGGGTGGGAACAGACAACGGAGCCCTCAGCTGTCCCAGGGAGTTGGTGAACATGGCTTCCCCGCCACCCTCCAGAGAAGGGCATGAAGGGAGCAGAGCCAGAGGGAGCCAGACCCAGGGACTGTGCAAGAGAAGGGCCAGGGTGGGGGAGGACTTCAGAGCACTCCCTGAGCAGCTTATAAACAAGCTGAGCTGGTGAGGCGGCCAGCAGGGGCCCTTCTGGAGGGGCTGGAAGCATGCACGGGGTTGTGTGAAGAGCAGAGGACGGGGTCAGAGAGGGGAAGCAGGAGCCTGGAGACCCCAGCCAGGCCCACCTCCCTTCTCTGTGGCTGGCTGGCTTCTCTCATAAAACTGAGCTCGCAGCCACACCTGGGTTCCCTCGGGGACGGGCGTGAGGGTCAGCAGGACAATGTAGGTGAAAGTGCTGTGTGGGCGCCAAGCCCTGATCAGATGTTATTTATTATTCTGAGCTGTGTTTTGGTGGGAGACTTGGAAGGGCTAAGAGGGAGAGCCGAGTGTACTAGGGCCCCTTCTTCCCCAGTGCTGTTTTGAGAGTTCTCAGAGCAGAATGGCCAGGAGTGGGGCCTGGGCAGGGGAGGCCCACAGCTCTCAATAGGACCAGGCCGGGTGGGGACTTCCGCTCTCCTCCCCCACCTCTGGCCTGTGCCCCTCCCCACTCACCTCCCTCCTAATGCTCTCAAGTGACTCCCAAGAAATCAGCCTCCTTTTCCTAGATACCTGTCTCATGTAATGGGGCTGTGACAGTTTTTCTAAGTCCCGCTCAGAAGTGTGTCACTGTCCGTTTCCCTTTGTGAAATCGAAGGAGGCAGCACAAACCATGTTCACCAAGGGCTATGCTGAGGCCCAGCTCGGAGCAGCTGGAACACGGGTTTATGAAATTACAGGGAATTCAAAGCAGCCGGCGTCGCCCGCTGTCTGGCTTCATTACTGGGACCAGCCTCGGAGGGAAGTTTATTCCAATAATTTAGGGGATTAGGATCTGACACCCTTCATTAGCTCTTGGACATAAGCAGAAAAGACAGATCTTGCGGAATGACCCACAGACAGGAAGGAATTGGCTCAGGGGAGGAGGCAATACCCTGCCTGAGAGGAAGAAGCAAAATCTGCAGGGTGGAGGGAGGGGCACGCCCTTCTGCAGAGCAGCTGGAGATTGAGGTCTGGCTTGAGGGGAGAGTGGTCCGGGCTTGGCACTCAGTATCCCCATCTGTGAAAAGACTGGGGCTGCACCCCTATCTACTGCCCCTGGGACACAGCAGCTTGGTTGCTGCTCCCCAAATCCTTTGCAGTTGGCCTTGAAAAAGTAACCTTTCTCTTCCCCACCCCCTGGCAGCTTCTGGCTCTTTTCCTGGCTCCTCCTTCAATACTGTCCTTGGTGTTTCACCGACTTCTTGTCCAGCTTGTAGAGACTAGAGTCGGGTTGCCCCTTGACAGCAGTTTGACAGCTTGGTGGAGAGGGGTGATTTCAAAGGCCCTGCAAATTAGGGTCCCTGCATTAATGGTGGGGTCACATAGCTGTGTGACGCAGGGCAAGTTGCTTACCCTATCTTTGCCTCAAATCTAAAACGAAGGCACAGTTTGTCGTGAGGATTAAATGAGACAATGCACACAGCCTGGCCCACGTTATTATGACCCCAGGAAATACCCTACTGCTGCTCACCAGGGGTGACCTTCTCCTTCATAAAGTGGGGAGACGACAGCCAACTGGCTCTTCCTGGGCGAAGGCTTCACGGTCGTCAGCGAGGCAGCTCGGCTGCCCAGCACTGTCCTGAGACAGTGTGACCGCGTAGGTTCTCTTGGAGCGGGGAGTGTGTCAGTCGAGGAGCAGGAATGTGATACGTCCCGGAGCTGGGGGAGCTGGAGCATAGCTGGTATGTGTCTCTGGAATGATTTGGGGAAAATTCACCGAAGTTGGAACTTGAGACGCAAACTGCCCAGGATAGAGAGATAGGGGGCTGTCCACACGCACCGCCCCCCCAATCCTGGGACCTGGTGCTGGGGTGGGAGTCGGCTTACACAGCACAGGCTGCTCAGGCCCGCCCTGGAATGGCCGTGAACTTGTTGTTTTTCCACGTCATTTGCTCTCAGATGTACTATCGGGCCGGCGATGCTAACCCTGCGGCTGCAGGTCCCTCCTTGTAACAAGTGAGTGTGTGTTCTTCGGAGGTGGCCAACGGGAGGAGGGGGCCCGGCTGAGAGGTGGGGGGAAGGGAAGCAAGCCTCTTCATGTAGTACAGTGAGCTGGCGTGTCCTGGAGCCAGCTCCCCTCAAGGCACATGCCATTTCTGGCCCCCGAAGGGGTTAAAGGCCTCCTGGAGTCAAAAACAAGCAGGTGTCCCACCGTGCCAGATACGCCGCCTAAACTGCTTCCAGCTTTTTTTTTTTTTTTCCTGCAACAAGTCTGTGATCAGCCACAGGACAGAGGAGCCGGCAGCCTGCCTGTGACAGGCGTCAGGTTAGCTCGCTCCCACTCGGGTGGCGTGCCCAGGACATAAATCCAGGCTCTGGCCCCGGTGCGGCTCCTCTCCCGGCACACTCCGGAGAGGGAGCTCCCTTTATCTGAGGCTCCACAGCCCGGCGGACTCCACAGACTCGGTGGAGGCAGCCTCAGCAGCCGCAGCAGCCCACGGAGGCCCACTGGGGTCGGCAGGGCAGGTGTCTGCAGCCCTGAGGAGCAGAAGGCCCAGGGGCCCAGCCCTGGCGTCCTCTCAGGGGAGGTCTCTGGCCGCTGCAGACCTCGGCATGTGGGCCCTGCGGGGCTGCCGTTCCTGGTCCCGCTGGGGGCAGGGGGCAGCCCTGCTGTTGCTGCTGCTTGGGGTGCCCCCTCGAGGCCTGACCCTGCCGCCCCTCCGATACTCTCATGCCGGCATCTGTCCCAACGACATGAATCCCAACCTCTGGGTGGATGCCCAGAGCACCTGCAAGCGGGAGTGTGAGACAGACCAGGTGAGTGTGAACCCAGAGGCCTGAGCCAGGCCAAGCAGTCTTGTTGGCGAGGCAGAGTGGGAGCTGGGTGGTGAGAACGACTCAAAACAAGAAAGAACCTGGCCCCTGGCCACACGGGCATAAACAGGGTGTGATGTCTTAACTTCGAGTCCTGGAAGAAGAGATGAGCGTGGTGTGGGAATTTCTCAGGGACTGGAAATCCTCGGGTTCCTGGTCTCAGGTCTGCTGAGGGCTGCTCTGAGCCAGCACTATGCCAGGCACATCAGAGAGACTGGCACAACCCACCTGCAGCCTGACATCAGGTGAGAGAGAAACTCGGGACACTGCACGGAACAGCACAAGGCTCCAGGGCCAGGGAGGTCAGATCCGCGTCCATCTGACCACAAAGCTGATGCTTCATCCAGCCTCTGGGCCAACTCTGGGGGTTAGGACCCTGACCCTGAGATCAGTGCAGGCTGATGGGAAGGGTGGGCAGGAGTGGATCTGAATAGAATGTCTGGGTGTCTGTGAGAGGGAAGTGGACTAGGTTTCAACCTGGGTGATCCCTCAATCCTCCCAGTGCTCAGAGCAGGCCTGGCTCTACCTGGTTCTAGGACAATTCTCTCCCTGCTCCTACATTCAAGGGTTGTTCCTGTTACTTTTCCCAGGGTGAAGAGCCTGCTAGTACCTGGCACCTGCCTAGGCAGAGGTAATTCCCAACAGCCTGGCAGCTGCTGGGCTGGGGCCGGTCTGGGCATCACCAGAGTGCTCCCTCTGCCAAATGTACATGACCTATGAGAGCACAGACTGGTCCTGGAGAGAGCGGCCTGCCCCTCGGAGAGCCCAGGGGACAGTCCCAGCCTCTCGCTGTTCATGAGCAATGGGGGAGCCGAGGAAAGGAAGACAAAGCCTGGGCAGGGGTGGAAAAGTGTTCCTATCAGGCTGAGATCAGGCGGCTGGTTGGCTACATTTATAGGCAAGGCTGTTTCAGGGGCACAGCCTGGCCTGATACATCAGGTGGGGCTTGGAGATAGTGAGACTCTGGCTGATTTTATGTCTTGGGGAGAAGTTCCTCTGTGCGGCTGGGAATTTAGCCTATGGATACATTCTGAGCCCTTAAGCAAAAACCTTTCTGAAAATTCCCTCCAGGTTTTCTGTGCCCAGAAGTACCTTTCCCTTTTCCCCAAGGGCCCAGTCTTTCATGGACCTCCAAGTCCTGAAGGAGATTCCCAGGCCAGAGTCTTCAAGGAATCGAGGGATGCTCGGGCAAAGAGCAGGTTCTCCTGCTGCTCAGCCCTCTCCTACCCTCAGCCGCACTAGGTCCCTCTCCCTTAGGAGCCGGCTCTGAGATCTATCCATCCCTGCCCTAGAGCCTCCCTGGTGTGGCCTAGAAGCCTATGCCAAGCAAGGGCTGCAAAACAAAGTCCCCATTCTGAGCCGAGAGGGAAAAACAGTAAACAAGTCTAGCAGGCAGGCTCCACGCAGCCCTCAGCTGATGCAGCCGCATGAGGCCAGCCCTGGTGGGGAGCGGCTCACAGAGCTGTGACCAGGGCTCAGGATTAGGGGCATTGCCCACATCCTGGAGAAAATGCCACGTGAAATCCTTGTTTGTGTCAGCCCCAGAGCATGTTGCTAATTTTGAGGAATTAGACTAATGCCTTTCATGGCTCCAAAGAGAATCAGAAGGAATTACAGCCTGGCAAGTCCTCGATGACGGCCTGGCTGACCTTTGCCACACAAGGGAACTTTTTTCTTTTTGCTATTGATTTCCCCATGCAACGTCTCACATGTTGGAACTAGCACAGCCCACAGTGGTGAGACCTGATGTCCTGAGCCTGTCTTGCCTGCCCTTCTTCCAGGCTTTGGATGAACAGGGGCCAGTGTGAGAGCTACCTGGTGTGTACACGTGCGTTTCTTGTGTACATGCACAGCTTTGAACAGCTGTCCCAGCGGTGTCTGACTTTTCCTTTTTCGCATTTGGCCAGGGCATTCCCAACGGAAAAGACACAAAGGCGGGCTCAATTGTTCCAGGTGACACCTCACTGTGGGAATGATAAGTTGCAGGCAGAAAACTCTCATTTCTGAATCCCATCACCTGGAGCTTGAAGTCCTTTCCCACCAGTTCCCAGCTCCGAGGGCTTGACTGTCACCTCACTTAGTCTTCACGTTCTCATTTCATCTCATGCTAGAAGGAAGACTTTTCCTCGCGGGGTATGTGATCTGCCTCTTCCCACACTGCAAGCTGCGTGACCTTGGGCAAGTTGCCTTCTCTCTCGGTGCCTCAGTTATCAGTGCCTGTGAAGTGAGAATGCTGGTCACCCCCACTGTAATGAGCATGAGATAAGCTGATGGTTGTAAACATTTTTAGAAGGCGGCCTGGCAAATAGTGGGTGCTATAAATATGTTAGTTATTCTATGAAAATGATTTTCTCATGGTAGGCGAGCACATATTAGTCCCCTTCCCTGTAAACCGTGGGGGACGCTGGGGGAGCCTGGGCTCTCTTCCTTCCCCTCCGTGTTCAGACCTCTCCATCTGGCTCTCCCCAGGAGTGTGAGGCCTATGAGAAGTGCTGCCCCAACGTGTGTGGGACCAAGAGCTGTGTGGCGGCCCGCTACATGGATGTGAAGGGGAAGAAGGGCCCCGTGGGCATGCCCAAGGAGGCCACATGCGACCACTTCATGTGTCTGCAGCAGGGCTCTGAGTGTGACATCTGGGATGGCCAGCCAGTGTGCAAATGCAGAGATCGCTGTGAGAAGGAGCCCAGTTTCACCTGCGCCTCCGACGGCCTCACCTACTATAACCGCTGCTACATGGACGCGGAAGCCTGCTCCAAGGGCATCACGCTGGCTGTTGTCACCTGCCGCTATCACTTCACCTGGCCCAACACCAGCCCCTCCCCACCCGAGACCACTGTGCATCCCACCACGGCTCCCCCGGAGACCCCTGGGCTGGACGCCACGGCTCCAGCTCTGCTCAACCACCCTGCGCACCAGTCAGTCACTGTGGGTGAGACAGTGAGCTTTCTTTGTGATGTGGTGGGCCGGCCCCGGCCAGAGATCACCTGGGAGAAACAGCTGGAAGACCGAGAGAATGTGGTTATGAGACCCAACCATGTCCGCGGCAATGTGGTGGTCACCAACATTGCCCAGCTGGTCATCTACAACGCCCAGCCCCAGGACGCTGGCATCTACACCTGCACAGCCCGCAACGCTGCTGGTGTCCTGCGTGCTGACTTCCCACTGTCGGTGGTCAGTGGGGGTCAGGCTTCAGCCACCGCAGAGAGTAGCCCCAATGGCACGGCCTTCCCCACAGCTGAGTGCCTGAAGCCCCCTGACAGTGATGATTGTGGTGAGGAGCAGACCCGCTGGTACTTCGACGCCCAGGCCAACAACTGCCTGACCTTCACCTTCGGCCATTGCCACCACAACCGCAACCACTTTGAGACCTATGAGGCCTGCATGCTGGCCTGCATGAGTGGGTCACTGGCCGTGTGCAGCCTGCCTGCCTTGCAGGGGCCCTGCAAGGCCTATGCGCCCCGCTGGGCCTACAACAGCCAGACAGGCCAGTGCCAGTCCTTTGTCTATGGTGGCTGCGAGGGCAACGGCAACAACTTTGAGAGCCGCGAGGACTGCGAGGAGTCCTGCCCCTTCCCTCGGGGGAACCAGCGCTGCCGGGCCTGCAAGCCAAGGCAGAAGCTTGTCACCAGCTTCTGCCGGAGCGACTTTGTCATCTTGGGCAGAATCTCCGAGCTGACCGAGGAGCCCGATTCAGGCCGGGCCCTGGTGACTGTGGACGAGGTCCTAAAGGATGAGAAGATGGGCCTCAAGTTCCTGGGCCGGGAGCCGCTGGAGGTCACGCTGCTCCACATGGACTGGGCCTGCCCCTGCCCCAACGTGACAGTGGGCGAGGTGCCGCTCATCATCATGGGCGAGGTGGACGGCGGCATGGCCACGCTGCGGCCCGGCAGCTTCGTGGGGGCCTCAGGCACCCGGCGGGCGCGGAAGCTGCGTGAGGTCATGCGCAAGAAGACCTGCGATGTCCTCAAGGACTTCCCAGGCTTGCAGTGAAGCCCTCTGCCTCTCCCCAGCCCTCTTTCTGATCCCCTTCTATTTACCCATTCCAGGTGACCCTCAGTCAGCAAACTGGGCAAGGTCGGATTAGACAGTCTTAAGCCAACAGGGGAATAGCGGTCAATGCGTCAGCAAAAAGCCCCCAGAGGATCTTAAATCAGCTTCCATTCTTTGGGTTTGATAATGGGGGGGGGGGGACAGAAGAAGTCACCCAACATTTGCAGGTTATTCCTGATGGCCAGGCTCCTCTGATTTTGTTGTCTTCTTTTGGCTGACCACTCCCTCCCCTGGCTCTCCCAGACTCCCTGCCCATAGCCAGACTCCCAGGCAGGATTCTAGAGATGGCGGCTGGCTGCAGGATGGTCACAGAAACAACTGAATGAACTGGTTTGCTAGAAAGGTAGGTGGGGATAGAAAGGAGGGCCCAGAGACTAGTTGGATAAACTCCCCACAGCCCTCCAGAGCGCTATGAACAGAGACCACCTCATGGTGAGGGTTGTGGGAAGCAGGAAGCAAGAGGCATGATCCAGCCCAGGGCACAACTTGCCTTAAGTGGAGGCTGCCAGACAAGTTCTTTGGGTGGTGGCCAGCCTGTGCTTTGATCATGTTGGCCTAGCAGTCTCTGAGGCCACCACAGCACAAGCAGAATATGTTCGTCATGCTGCTTCTCCCTGGCTTTATTGATTGGTTTATTGATTTATTGATTCAGTTTTATTCAGTCCAAGTCAGTGGAAATTTCCTGAACACTTACTGGGTGCCAGGTGCTAGGACCACAGAGAGATGTTAGCTACTGCCCAGCTCACAGTGATTGAACACAAATGTCCAGATCCCAGGGCTCTCCCAGAAGCAGATTAATGCCTGGTGCTCCCAGCTGGCAAAAGATCCCTTTAACACATAGTGAGCTCTCAGTTGCCACTCGCTTCCTCAGACATAAAGTCAATAGAAGCCCCAAGATCTGTTTTGATGTGAAGAGAAGTAAAGGAAAAGGAAAAGCAAGGTAGGGAAGTGGGTTGCTGAAAGAAGGAAAGAGGAAAGACCGGGAGGTAGGCTTGGGAAGGGAGGGGAATCCTGCTCAATGCTCCCATCTGGTGGTGGTCTCTGGAGCTGCAGGGACCTGGAGGGAGAGACTAGGTGTGGACTGGGAGGGCCAGTTTGAGGATGTGGCAGCTTGTTGATTTCTGTTTCTGGACTTCCAGGACAAGTCTGCTAGCCCACTACTAGATTTAGGATTTGAGAAAGCCACTTTCAGCTCTTCATCTCCCCCTCTTCAATCCTCCTCAGCCTTCAGTATGTCTATGCCCCTCCAAAGCTGAAGAAGATCACTGTGGGGCATTCTCGTTTCTTCCTCAAATGTAGGGGGAAGATACCAATTAAAAGCCCATAGTATCGACAGCCCTTCCTGTGTGATTCACTTGGGCTAATGTGTAGGTGGGAGAGGGGAATGGTGGGCAGTGTCATTTGCTGTGGTGACCTACCTTGGGGGGAGCACAGGGGGAAGCTAGCCAACTGGATCCCATTTGAGTGATGGAGAGACACTGCTAGCACTCGGCCCATTTTGCAGCTCCATGACTCCTTACTGCGGTGCTCACCGTAGCTTCGTGCATTAGGCACAGGAGAGCTGAGGCCAGGTGACTCACCCAGGAACTTGGGCAGGAAGGCATGGGGCGGAAGCCCAGGTGTTCTGCTTTGTATCCCAGTTCAGGCCCCCACCCTCTCACAATAGCACAGTGGGTCAAGGTGCATTCCAGACCCCACTGTTGATGAATTTAGGGCCGTGAAAGTGGGGGAGACAGGAGTGGGCAGGGAGACCTTTCTGTCTGGCTGTGACTCCCTAGGGGGGGTCTCTGGGCAAGGCCTGATCCCAAAGCCTTGGGCGCTCAGAGCATGTGACCAGGTTTCCAGGCTACAGCAGCAGCAGCACCTTTGGTCTCAGGGGCTCCTGGCTGCTCCCCTTCCCAGAGACATGCTCAGGAACCTGCAGCCAGGGCATGACCCCAGCTGTCTGTCCCCTAGGCTGGAAGCCAGCTCAGCACGAGGGACACCCGACCCCTATGCATTTCCCTGGTCTTTCCAGGCCACAGCCCAAAGGAAGAATTCAGGCTCAGTTCTGCCCAGTCAGGCCAACCCCTCTTTAGAGATAATTCCCTGCAATAAGGAGGGTTGGGATCGAGAAGACAAGCTCCTCCCTGAGAGAGGAGAGGCCAAAGGAATACGAGCTGCTCAAGGCACCATCAAGAAAATGCTGAGCAGAGAACTTAGCCAAGAAGGTGTGAGCACAGGCTCAGGACCCACCCATGCCGGTCTTGAAGCCTGGGAGTGAGGGCTTGGCTCCTCACCCTCCCTCAGAGTAGGGACATACCACTGTACCTGCTTCTAGGTCGAGGTGCCCTAACAATAGCACATCACCTTCGAACCTGAGGGGGTAAGTGCCACATGCCAGCATCGCTCACCTCCCCACTTCCCTCCACTTGTGCAGATGTAGGGCTGAGCCCTGGGACTATGTGGTGGCAGTGTGAGATTCAGGGGTCCAGTCTCAGGCTTCCTCTCACAGGCTCGCTGCTGACACATAGCCACAGACTTAGGGTCCCTGCCACACTCCGACCCCACCTTGGCAGGGTGAGAAGGCCCAGCCTGTGGAGTCAGACCCACCTAAGGCTGACTCTGGGCTCTAACACACATCTGCCATCTCTCTGAGCCTCAGTTTTCTCGTCCGTAGGACAGAACACTTCATGGAGACTTGGGGAGTTCGACCCTATTAGTGTCAAACTGCAAAGCCTAGAAAACAGAACCTGGCACAGATGGCTGCCCCTGGGTCCCCTTCATGCTCTCAGCAGCTCCCTGGCTGAGAGCAGGCCCCAGGACCTAAGCCCTCCCCTTGCTCTTCCATCCAGATCTTGGCTTATGCAGCCTCAGAGACCATATAGTTTCAAATATTGTACTCTGCTGCTCAGAACTGACTGCTCCACACAGGCTGACCTGGAATTTGTAAAAACATAGGTACCTGGGGAAAGGGTGGTATAGAATCAGTCATCCTTGTGGACCTACCACATGGTGTTTGTTTTCTGTCCCTGAAACCGGTCTGTGTCACCCAGGTCTTACACAGGAACTGACTTCTGAAAGGTGCTCAGTGCAGGACGAACTCAAGAGGCTGCCCCACTGGGAGATCTGGCCCCAGGACATAGGGGGATTGAGTCCTCCTTCAGGTCTGAAGTCAGGTTCACCTGCTTTCCTGTCTACACTGGACAGTCATTCCTCCCCTCCTAGCATCTGTCGTCTGCCCCCCCACCCCCACCCCCTGCATTTGCCTTTTCAGAGGCTTGTTCTGGTGCTGGCTGTCTCCAGACCAGCCCTGAGGCCTCTGGGGCATGGCAGCTTGGCTTTTTCCACCCTCTGCCTCCCCCAGCACCTCTGATCTCCTAGGACACTCTGTTCCATTGTCTGCCCAGCTGCTCCATAGTCTGATGTCATCCCCTGGAGAGTGGGGCCAGCGAGCGGGGACTAGGGGCAGAACCTGATGAAGAAAGGGGGGAGTAAACACACAGCCACACAGCAATTGCCTCAGGCTGGGGAGGATGCCCTGCGTCCAGCTGTCCCGCGGAAACATCAACTCGAGTGGGCGGTTGCACAGTACAGGCACTCGGTGTCTTGTCATCTCCAGCGCAAACGTGGGAGACAGAATGCTATTTTGTAGGTGGGAAAACTGAGGTGAGAGGGGAGCAGAAACTTGCCCAAGATCACCCAGCCGTTAAGGGACAGAACCAAAATTTCAACCCAGGCAGTCTGATTTCTAGGCTCTTTGTGCTCATGCTATGCTGTTTCACCCAGCATGTCACACACACACACAGCTCTGGGCTGGGCAGTGTGGAATCCCATCAGGAACTCAAATGTCTCCAAAGAGCCTGCCTCATGCACGCCACCCCATGCGTATGATCCTACGCGTCACATGGTGTTTCTATCACACGCAAGAGCGGTCATGGCCTAGATTCCTGAGCCTACTCATCCTTCAGGGCTCAGCTCCTTGGGTGCCTCCATTGTCCCCAGGCTGCACATACACTCTTCTCCAAGTTTCTGTCTCCCTTTACATTCGCACTGTTCCCTGGCCAGAGTCACTGCTTTGGGCTCTGGGAGGCCTGTGGCCCCAGCTCACAGAGTTCCAGAAGGATTCATTGGATGAACAATGACCCTGGGACCAAGGGCCGTGTGGTGCACGGGACAACTGCAAGGGTGAAGGGGCTCCTCTGGGGTCTTCCCTCCTTTTTCCCAGCTCTGCTTCCTGATACTGTCCCTTCCTCCTTCTCCCACCTCTCCAAGGAGCCTGAAGTCTCCCTCTGGCTCTGGGAGTATGTGATTAATACAGGCAGGATGGAGGGCAGGGTTCCCCGGTCCTATTCTCGGCTGTGACCTCATTCTGGAATGTGCCCTGAGGTCAAGCGACACTCCTCACTCAGGTGGTGTGTTAGGAGGAAGGAAGCTTAACCCTCCAGCTGGCAATGCCCAAGGGAGAGGGGAGGGGAGGCAGGTGGGCAGCCCACCACCCTCTCCTTCCCTCCTCTCTAGCTGCTGTTCCAGGGTTGGGATGGAGTCTCCGTGTTCTACCCCAACTTACCCTAGGATGTGGAGCTCTGCCATCCAGGTCTCTAGCCACACCCTGGCCTCCCAGACAAGGGGAGAACCAGCCTCATCCCCAACACTTCGAGGACTGGACCCTCCCATTGGTAGGGCCTCTTCCCAGCGCATCTGTTGGGGTGAGATGAGGTATCTGGGTGTTTCCTGTCCTTCTCAAGTCTTTAGGATGCCACCAGAGACCTGACGGGATGATGATGTACCCATCCCAATTATGTTTTCTGTCTTAGTGTGAGGCATACACCCAGCTCTGGCAGAGGATGGTGACTGTTTTGTCTTCTTTCTGTGTAAACATCCAGGAAGTAGAGACAAGGCCTGGGGTAGAAGTGAGGACCCCCAGCAGTGGGGGAGCACAGGGCTAGAAGAGAAGACGTGGGCATTTGAGCAGGAACAACTCTTTTTTTTTTTAAGATTCCAAGGGCTGCTAATGCTGCTCTTCAGGGACCACTTAAAAAAAATTTTTTTTTTCTTTGTTGTTTTGGTTGCACTGAAGTTTTGTGGGTGTGAGTGGGCTTTCTCTGGTCGTGGTGAGCACAGACTACTTTTCACTGTGGTGTGTGGGCTTCTCACTGCGGGGCCTGCTCTGTGGAGCACAGGCTCTAGGTACACAGGCTCCGGTAGTTGCAGCACCCGGGCTCGTTAGTTGTGGCTCAGCGGGCCCTAGAATGTGGGTTCAGAAGTTGTGGCGCACGGCCATAGTTGCCCTGCAGCATGTGGGCTTTTCCTGGACCAGGAATCGAACCCATGTCACCTACATTAGCAGGAGGATTCTTATCCACTGCACCACCAGGGAAGTCCATTTTTTTTTTTTTTTTTTTCTGCATCACGGGACTTGTGGATCTCTGTTCCCTATCACGGATTGAACGTGGGACCCCAGCAGTGAAATCACTGCTAACCACTGGACCACCAGGGAATTCCCAAGTGCGAACAACTCTGATCAGGCACTTTACATTTGTTGTCCAGTTTAATCCTTAATCCTTTAATGTTTAAAGGAAACTTGCCCAAGAGCCAGGATCTTTCTGGATCCTGGGTCTGTCTGACTTTAGTTCCCATATTCTTTCCAGGGTGACATATATATTTTAACCATTTGGCTTAAGGCTGAAGGCCCCTAATGGCCAACCCCCTCCTGAACATCCATAACCACCACTTCTACTCCTCCAGGAGTGCCAAGGCTGTACAGAAAGTTATAAAACTGCACCCTTCAATACTATTGGATTCATGTAAATGACTTCATAGGAAATAATGATAAAATTAAAAAATCCAGTTCCTCAGCCTCCTGTCTATAGTCCAAGTGTCACATGTCGTGTGTTTGGTGGCTACCATATTGGACAGTCATCACAGAAAATTCTGTTGGATAGGACTGTTATACAAAGGAATAAACTGTAATTCTTGTTTTCTTAGAAATCTTGTGTAGGGGTGGGGTCCTGACTCTAGGCTCCTGCCCTGCCAAGGACTCCAGGGATTCCTGCTTTTTTAGGCAGATCCTGGTTTCAAGTCTCTTGGGTCCTACTGCCGCAAGGGCTTTTGGAATTACCCCACTGTCTCTGGACTCTGATCTCAACCTCCAAACCCCCCCTCATCTTCTCTCACAGAAGTCTCCCGTAGGCCTTCTTGCAAATAAAGTTCCTGACGGCCTTTCTCAATATCCCAGTGTTCCTGGGACTTCCTGGTGGTCCAGCGGTTAAGAATCTGCCTTCCAACAGAGGGGACACAAGTTTGAGCCTGGTCGGGGAATTAAAATCCCACGTGCTGCTGGGCAACTGAACCCGTGGGCCACAACGATTGAAGCCCACATGCTCCAGAGCCTGTGCTCTGAAACGGGAGAAGCCCCCAGGCACCAAGACTAGAGGAAGCCTGCAGCGGAGACCCCCCACCCGCCACAGTAACCCCAGAATAGGTACACAAAACAGGCACACGAGAGCGTCCATACACACCAGGCCCCAGCAGTGTGGCACTCAGGGGAAGATGAGTTAAATATGGTGGAGAAGGGCTGCTGATAGGAGGCAGACAGCAGGGGCTATCGACTAAGTATGCTCATGGCATGACACGGCACGCAAGGCAACTGTGAAGTGCTCCCGCTGGTGGGCCAGGTGCTCAACAGGTCTTCAGAGATGCCATGGAAGTGCTGGCTCAGGGTCTAAGAGTCATTTTGTTACGGTCAGTGCTGTTAGAACTGGATTGCCTAAGACTTTTATTAATAAAAGAGGCACCAGATATTTTAGGCCTTCGGCCCTCCAGTTTCCGGACGGAGGGCAGGGTCACGGCAGACGGAGCGTGGGCTCTTGAGTCAAACTATCTGGGCTCAAACACTGGCTCTGTGACTCTGGGTCAGGTAAGCTCTCATGCCTCAGCATCTTCATCTGTAAGTAATGAATAATAGCTGCTCCCGCGGTGCCTCTCTACTAGTAGTCAGCCCTGGGCCTGGTAGCTCCGGCTGGTTGGAGATAGTTGCTGTCGCATGTTCCCACTCGTGGCTGGAAAGAACCAGGAGATGAGAACAGGCCCCTCTCCCCAAAGCTGCCCTTGGAACGCAAAGTAAGAACAGATACAGTCTCCTTTGCTGACAAAGAGTCTAGGACAAGGGTAGCCAGAGAAGAGAGGAGAGAGACAGACACACCCTGAGTTGTACTGGAAGCAGTGAGAGATAAGTGTAGCAATGGGGTAGAGACGGGGAACAGCTGGGACCTCCATGGAGGCCCTAAGAGCATTTCCCTACCATCCCCAGCTCTAATACCTTCAAGCATGGAGCTGAGTTCTTACTGATCCCTTATTTCGAGCACTACTCGCCTTCTCAACGCACCGAAAAGGACAAAAGGATAAAAGGGGAAACAGCCTCAGAGTCTTGGTATAACCAGTAATTCAGACTCAAAGCAATCTTCTCAATCATCACAACCAGCTATTTCACCTGTGACCCTAAGAGGAAAGGCCGGTGTTCGTGGATGAGCAGAGTGCAGCTTCAGTGAGCCTTACGCAGGTGGTGACCCATCCCCACCTCAGGCCTCACGGAAGGTACCCCTGCTCTTCACCACCTAGAAGCCGTGAGAGCAGGGTTAGTAGTTTCCACTACCAGTAGCCTGCAGTACCTAGTATGTGCTCAACACACACTATCTCATTAAATATTTACAACCCTGTGGTATGTATGTCACCCATTTCAGAGATGACGAAACTGAGGCTCAGAGAGATTGAGTAATTTGCTGAAGGCCCCCTGGCCAAGCACGAAACCAAGCCTAGGTCAGTCTCTGTGACTCCAAAGCCCATGCATTGAACCACATGTATAATATATTTCACCACAGTTAAGAATAGTGAAGTACGTTTGTTTTCTCTTTCACTTCCTCCCGTCTCCTTGCTAATCCACCAGGAAGTTTCACTGTGTAGAATTCTCATGAAAAATCACGTTTAAAAGAGGAGAGGATGTAAGCCCCTCTCACAGAAGAGTAGAGAGTATTCAAGTCATTCCCTGTGGGGAGGAGGGTTACAGTCAATGCTTCGTGTCCCTTAGTGGCCCTCACACTAACTGTAACAAGCAGGCTTTCTCAGATAGGAAACCTGAGGCTGAAAAAGATTCATGGGGCACAGCTAGTCCAAGGTGAGTTTGGGATTCAGTTGGAAGTCTGGACCATAGGGCTGTCTAACCCTAGTGACAGGGTTACCAGGAGTAATTTTATTTGGAGGCGTAATGAAGTCCCTACACTCCTACAGAATATTACTTAGCTCTTAACAGTTACCAAGGAGTCTGGAGGGAAACCTGTGGGGCCTAGAACTCTATCTTCATACTGGTGATGTTGGGGTGAGACTGATGTTTTCTGTTCCAAAGCAAGAGCCAAACTTTGTACAGAACAGTAACGTTCTCTGGACAGTCCCACGGCATGGGAAGGGGCTTGGCCAGCATGTGTGGTATTTTCAGAGGATGAGAGAGTGCTTAGCCATAAAGGGAACTTAGGGGAGACTCGGCAAAGGCATTGGTCAGGGAAAGTGACACAGGGGAAATGTTATTTGCGGCTATTAATCTCTTGCTTAGATATTATAAAGCTTCCTCACCAAAGCCTCTTTCTATGATTTATGCTCAAACTGGAAGATATTATAAGCAAGCAAAAAGCCAAGCTGGAAAGTGAAACAGCTGAGCTCTGAAAACACAAGCTACCTTGGCCAGGAGTACAATGTGGTGATGGGAACAGTGAGCGGGAGTGAGCTGGGGGTGTCTGGATTTGTGCAGTGAGCACACATTCTACCCACTCTACCCATTCTACCCACTCCAGCTTCTGGAAGGACGCTACCTGCTCTGAACCCTGATAATTACAAAAACCAAGAAATTTTGTCTCTAAAGGTGGGAAAACAAATGAGGTGACCCCTAGAGGGAGCTTCTAGCCTAAGGTGGTTTTTAGGATACGCATTTAATATAGTTTCCCTTCCTGTGCATTCTTTTCCTCACTACCACCACTTCTACCCTGGACTTCTTCCATCATCTCCCCATCTCACCCCTGGGTCTCACAAATAAATAAATTTTAAACCACCTCTCTTTCACAGTACTTCTGTTCAAAGCTTGGAACAACGAAAAAAAAATGACAATATCCAAAGTTAAAAGCAGCTTTTCCTAGGAGTGTGGGGCTGGTAGCAAGCCTTCTAGTTCAGATTCCTCCGCTCTTTTCCCTAAGAGTTAGCACAAATTCTCCCACTGTGGACACATCAGATAAAGCAAAAGAACCGGGACCAAATTTTTCCTCCACTGGGGCTGGGAATTTGAGAGAGCCCAAAACGAAGATCATGGCATCCAGTCCCATCACTTCATGGGAAATAGACAGGGAAACAGTGGAAACAGTGTCAGACTTTATTTTGGGGGGCTCCAAAATCACTGCAGATGGTGACTGCAGCCATGAAATCAAAAGACGCTTACTCCTTGGAAGAAAAGTTATGACCAATCTAGATAGCATATTCAAAAGCAGAGATATTACTTTGCCGACTAAGGTCAGTCTAGTCAAGGCTATGGTTTTTCCTGTGGTCATGTATGGATGTGAGAGTTGGACTGTGAAGAAGGCTGAGCACCAAAGAATTGATGCTTTTGAACTGTGGTGTTGGAGAAGAGTCTTGAGAGTCCCTTGGACTGCAAGGAGATCCAACCAGTCCATTCTGAAGGAGATCAACCCTGGGATTTCTTTGGAAGGAATGATGCTAAAGCTGAAACTCCAGTACTTTGGCCACCTCATGTGAAGAGTTGACTCATTGGAAAAGACTCTGATGCTGGGAGGGATTGGGGGCAGGAGGAGAAAGGGACGACAGAGGATGAGATGGGTCGATGGCATCACTGACTCAATGGGCGTGAGTCTGAGTGAACTCCGGGAGTTGGTGATGGACAGGGAGGCCTGGCGTGCTGCGATTCATGGGGTCGCAAAGAGTCGGACACGACTGAGCGACTGAACTGAACTGACTGAACTGATGCTTCCCTAGGTGACCCATTCTTCATAACCTGATTACTCCTCCCCAGGCTAGAACCCCTCAGACGGATGTCATCTCTCTCCGTTTTTTCATGCCTCCACATTCTCCTGTGTTGATCATTTGGGTGTGTGTGTGTTATTATTTTCTAGAGTATAAGCCCTTGATGCTGCTGCTGCTGCTGCTAAGTTGCTTCAGTCGTGTCCGACTCTGTGTGACCCCATAGATAGCAGCCCACCAGGCTCCTCCATCTCTGGGATTCTCCAGGCTTCTAAATGTATCACCAGTTCCTAACCCAGTATATGCTCGATAAAAGTGTTGATTGGGTGAATGTAGGGGCTCTTTTAATGCTACCTCACTTTGATACAATTTAAGGACTTGAATGGAATCTGACTGTCAAGTCAGCCTGACCCTTTTGCTATCTATTGTAAAGACTAGTAAAGCCCAGGACCAAAGACTTCAGGTATGTGAAGTGCCTTAAAGAGAATCTGAGCACCCAGACAGCAGCAGGATGTGGATCCTGAAATCTAGCCCATGACATGCAGACTCTTACAACCCACTCCCTGCTGTATTTCTGCAGCAGATTTGCTTTTCCTAACTATACCTGGCAAAGGCTAATATTAACACAAGTTTAGGGTTGCTGAGCAAACGACCACGTAAAGGACCACGCCAGGTGTTTGGGGAGGGAAATGGCACAAAGTATAGTTTAGATACTGTCTCCCATGTAATCAAGTGTGGTTCTTTCATAAAGCCTTCCTATGGGAGTCAAAGGGATAGTATAGTATAATGGTTAAGGATCATGGACTTTTGGAAATAGACTCCCACAGTTCGAATCCTGACTCTACTGGCGATAACTATGTCACAAACTCCACTTCCCTCCATAAATGAGGAAAATAGCATAACCTTCAGAAGCTTCTTATGATATAAATATGAGCTAAAATGTACAACTGCTTAGAACAATATTCTGCACACAGTAAATACTATAAAATGTTGATGATTATTATTGACCTTCTGAGGTTGGTTATGACTTCAGTTCCATAAGACTTTTGATGACACCACAATCGCTCAAATAGGTAGCGTGCAAAGTACTGGTGCGGCTACCTACTGATTGTTAAAGTCTGGAAGAAAATTTGTAAATCGTCAGGAGGGTGTGGTGTACCTGGACTAGGGGACTTGTCCTGGGTCTCCAAACTTCTGCAAAATAGCCATCAAGGGAAACGGTCTTCAGGAGGAGTCCCGCAGCTGCACACACACAGGCTGTCTTACTGTGTTTCACCTTTCCCACACCTGAAGGAAGGGCAGGTACTTAAGGGATGTTTGTTAACCCTTTTCTGTCTGCTGTTGGACTCTTTTCCTCTGGCAGAAGCTCCAGACCTCCGGCAGACCTGATGATGAGGTCTTATTTCTCTATTCCTTTTATACAGAACCCCAAAAGTTCTTTGAACTAAATAAGAGTCTCCTTCCAAAAATATTTCTACCTAAGTTCCAAAAAAAAAAAAAAAGATTCTCCCTTTCTTCCAATATATTTTCCAATCTATTTGTAAGATTCAAAAACATGAAATTTCTCCAGGTAAAACTCTTTGTGTGGCTCAGACAGTAAAGAATCTGCCTGCAATGCAGGAGCCCCGGGTTCAAAACCCTTTATATCCTTATGGAAACTGGGTTGTTCTCAGTCTTTAGTTAAATGGCCTCTGGTGACAACCTTAGTTTCTAGAAAGGCTGTCCAGGGATTGCAGCTGTCTTAAGCATTGGATTGAAATGGTTTAGGGATCCCCATCATGTTTCCTGGAAATAGAAAGGAATTAGCAGAAAGTCAGTCACAGAACTCTATAGAACTTAAAATGAATTGGGGCTTGCCTGCAGCCCTGTGATTAAGACTCCACACTTCCACTGGAGGGGGTGTGGGTTCATGCAAGGTGCAATAAAAAAAAAAATAGCAGGTAGTGTACAAAACAAGGAAGATTCTTGTTCTTTTTTTAAAAAAAAGAGCTCTGAGATCAGTAGGCAGATCTGAAGAATCAGTGAAGAAACAGCAGACATACTCATTACAAAACAAATAAAAATCCAGCCTCCATCCTTACTAGAAATGAATCCATGTTTGGTTGGAGAGGTGGCCAGGAAAAGCCATCTGAAAGGAGTACTTGCATTCAGTTCAAAACAGAAAAAGGAATTGACCCTAGAACTACTGAATTCACGTCACAGAGCATCTGAACTCTGGACTAAAATAGACAGTTGTAGGGCCCTATGATTCCATTTCTTAAACCATACTGATGGAAGGAGTATCAGTATTCCTGTCTATTAGTGTCCAGAAGTCACCAACTTATACTCACCTGCTAGAAACCCCAGCTAGACAACGCCATGTCCATGTTTGTCTTACCTTTCTAGGCTAAAGGAGGTTCAAAATTGTTTTGAATTAGTATCCGGTTTGGGGAAATAGCACAACCTAGCTTTCATGCTCCAAAAGAGGCTATGGAACCATATTCTCCCAGCTCTCTCAACAGCACTAAGGAAGGAAAAGGAGACTCAAAAGCTGTCAAAGGGCATGTGCAGAGCTAGTGTTTAAAAATAACTGCAACCTGGTGGCTGGGATAGAAGCTTAGGTTTGACTTTAACATTTTGTACCAAAAAACCCATAAAAGAAATATCTTATTTTGTTAATGTGGCTTTTCCACATTATTTTTGAAACACTTGAGTGTATAGACAGAAGGGGTGCGGCCTACAGCATATGCCAAGATTTGTCTAAAAATATTTTACACCTGTTCTCTGTTTTGCACACTGGTCATATTTTATCAGTGAAGTAAAGTACTCACAATGCCAGATGAGGAATGTGTTTTTCCTTCCAAGTCCTCAATGTTTTTCCCTTCTGTAAAGCAAACCTCCACTTCTTTTCTACCTGCACTAAAATAAAGCCAGAGACATTATCCACACGACCCATCTACCCTCAAAGCTACGTTTTAACTCTTCCTGTTCCTGAGCAGTACTCTTTAGGAACAACCATTTCAATACTTTTCACCACAGTGTGGACACTTCAGCAAACATTTTTGACTGCTCCCAAAGGAATGCCAACTTGTACACTAGGTTTAAATCAACTTGCTGATTGTATAAAAAAGAATGCTGAAACACGGGTTTCCCTATCAGCAACTCAAAACTAGAAATACAAACTCAGTGGTATTTATTATGGAAACATGGATAAAATAGCTTTGGGGATATTACTGTAGAATCTTCATTTAATTTTCTGTTGATGCAAATAATAGACTGGACAACAAAATGTTGAATAAAGACAGTTGTGGTTTTAATTTATATTCTTGCTTTCAAGGGGCAACACAACAAATATGAATAAAATTCTGGACCTTGTGGTTTCTAAGAATGCATTATAATTCTTGATAGAAGGTGATTATTTCCTCCTCATTCTCTGGGGAAGTATATGATATCATTGTACTTACTTTGCAGATGAAGAAATTGAGCCATCTGAGTCAAATTTCTTAATGAAAGGAACTAGACTCACAATTTCCAATGGCCTCCAGACATGAGCTTCTTCCCAATATCCTTTTTTCTAAGCTTTGCCTAATTTATAAGATGATCTCAAAGCTTCACTGGTAGATTATATGTATAAAGCAAGTCTTCTTAAATATAAATCTTAAAACTCAAACACCAAGAAATGGTTAGTAGAGGTTCCACTATTCACAAGTCAAATACCATTACTGACAAGACTTTTAGCCCAATCTAAACCTCCATAAGCCCATGTAATGGTTCAGAAATATTTGGTCCAATTAAGTTTAACCCCAAGTCAAAATACTAGGCATTTAGTATAACGTTTAGTATAACAAGATTTAATACATATAGAAAGTATAGAAACTCTTCTGAGCTATTTTTTAAGTGGGCTTTGTGTATTGTGCAGTTTAAACATGTTCAAAATGAATAGCAACCATAAAGGGAATATATGCAGCTTCCCTAGGGGTCCAGTGGTTAAGACTCTGTGCTTTCAATGCAAGGAGCATGGTTTCAATCCCTGGTCAGGGAACTAAGATCCCCCATGCTGCAGAGCATGGCCTAAAATAAAACACACATACACACAAAAGACAATAAAGGGAATATAAGTTCCTTCATAATGGCTTATCCTTCTAAAAGGTAACCACTTCTTATTTAAATAACCCTAATTTATCTATTTTTGGTGGTGCTGGGTCTTCAGTGCTGCTCAGGGTTTTCTCTAGTGGTGGCAGTTGGGGGCTGTTTTCTAGCTGCAGTGAGCCAGCTTCTCTTCTCAGCATGGGCTCAGGCTTCAGCAGCTGCGGCTTCCAGACTATAGGGCACAGGCTCCGTAGCTGTGGCACATGGGCTTAGTTGCTCCACGGCATGTGGGATCTTCCCGGAGTAGGGATCAAACCCGTGTCTCCTGCACTGGCAGGTGGATTCTTTACCACTGAGCCACTGGGAAAGCCCCCTTTCTTATTTTAAACCAAAATATATTGATCTTTTTAAAGATCAATTTCCTTAATCAATTTCCTTAATGTTTAAAAATAAAAGCAAAAAGACTAGTTATCACAACATCTATACATACAGAAGTCATGTATCCTACAAAGGTATGCCTTAAGATAGTTTTTCAAAGTAACTTAAATCATGGGTGCTAGAAACGTATTGTTGAAGACTATTTTGATAGCTTACTTGGTCTTTCCTTACGTTGTTTATCAACAGCACAGGTAAGGAATGTGTGTGAAAATAGCTACAGGAGACCAGTGTTCACAATTTTTCTTAGAAGTGATACAGCCCTTACTCAATTTGAAGGAATCATCACCCAGTGGTTCCAAAATAAGAGAAGTAAACACAACTAAATTAAGAAAATCAAAATTATAGAATTGATATAACAATGATATCTAAAAACATGGCCAGACAGCCTGTGACTATAGTTTATGGCTACTGGATTTCCAAAGTATATCTTTCAAGACATAATCATGACTTTGGAGTATGGTTAAGAGCCTTCCACTAGCCTCTTCTCACTGACACTTTTGTACAGAGATTCTATGAGTGATGTGGCTAATATATCAAAAAAGATCTTATTCCTGTAACTTCAAATCAGAATAGCAACCAGTGAGAGGGAAGAAAGCATAAAGCTTAAAGAGCAAGAACTCTGGAACAGACTACCTGAGTTTGAATCCGAAGCCTGCCACTTATTGGCCATGCAATATTAAGCTGTGCCTCAGCCCTCCTTCGGTCTTCCTGGAGGACTCAGTGGGTAAAGAATCCACCTGCAGTGCAGGAGACACAGGTTTGAGCCCTGAGTCGACAAGGTCCCCTGGAGGAGGGCCAGTATTTTTGCCTGGAGAAGCCCATGGACAGAGGAGCCTGGCGGCCTACAGTCCACAGCATCACAAAGAGTCGAACACAACTGAGCACATGGCATAGCTGGCTTCTGTAAACTGGGCTAGAACCGCGAGCAGCAGAAAGTGATATATGTGTCTGTTAACTTTAAAACATTAAAAAAAAGCATGTGTTGTATTAATTTTCCAACTCTTTGCACATTGGTTCTAGGTCCTTTATTCCCTAGGTCTGCCAGGGAATTCGTGGAGCATGAAGATATCTTCCTATGGGAGTTCCCTGATGGTCTAGCGGTTAAGATTCTGAAGCAGTGTCCTGGGTTCCAGTTCAGTACTTGGTCATGGTATGGCTAAAAAATAAATGCATAAATAAAAAATAATTAAGAAAAAAATTAAGATGCTTGCTCCTTGGAAGAAAAATGATGACAAACCTAGATAGCATATTAGAAAGCAGAGATATCACCTTGCCAACAAAGGTCCATATAGTCAAAGCTATGCTTTTTCTAGCAGTCATGTAAGAATGTGAGAGTTGGACCATAAAGTAGGCTATGTGTCCAAGAATTGATGTTTTTGAACTGTGGTGCTGGAGAAGATGCTTGAGAGTCCCTTAGACTGCAAGGAAATCAAACCAGTCCATCCTAAAGGAAATCAACCTGAATATTCTTTGGAAGGACTGATGATGAAGCTGAAGCTCCAATACTTGGGCCACCTGATGTGAAGAGCTGATTTAATGGAAAAGACCCTGGTGCTGGGAAAGACTGAGGTTAAGAAGAGAAGGGGGTGACAAAGGACGAGATGGTTGGATGGCATAACTGACTCAAAGGACATGAGTTTGAGCAAACTCAGGGAGATAGTGAAGGACAGAGAAGCCTGGTGTGCTGCAGTTCATGGGGTTGCAAGGATGGTCGGACATGAGTTAGTGAGTGAATAACAAGAAAAAAAAAGATATCTTCTTAATGTAACAAAAAAACTGAAGAACTCTGATCTAAAGTGAACTCCTGGATCAAATTAATTAAGCATCAGCTGATTGGCATACTGAACAATAGAATGAGTTTTATTACGCAATGGTAATTTTACACCCTTGTCAGACTTTCCTTATCTGATCTTGCCCTGGAGTATTGTCATCCTCCTTCTGACAGGTTTATCTATTCTAGTCAGGCAATGAAATATATTTGATGTGCTGTGCCTACCCTGTGGCTTCCCAGGTGGCTCAGTGGTAAAGAATCCACCTGCCAATGTAGGAGACAAGTTCTATCCTTAGCTCGAGAAGATCTTGTGGAGTAGGAAATGACAGTGGATAGGAAATGGCAACCCACTCCAGCATTTTTGCCTGGAACATTTCCATGGACAGAGGAACCTGGCAGTCCATGGGGTTGCAAATAGTCAGACATGATTGAGCAACTGGGCACACATACTGAGCAGGCACAAATGTCTATGCTATATTGTTTGTGTCGAAAGGTCTCCAACCAGCGTTTTACTTCATTAGCTTAAGTACGTGCAAAAAGAGGTACAGTTTATCCTTGAACAGTATGGGCTTGAACTGTGTGGGTCCACTTATATGGGGGATTTTAGTTTTTCAATAGCAAATATTATAATACTACATGATCTGCAGTTGGTTGAATCCTCAGTGTAGAACTTGGAAGGACTGACTATAAGTTATACATGGATTTTCAGCTGAGTGGAGGGTGGTTGCTGCTTCTAACCTCCATGCTGTTCAAGGGTCAACTGTACTTCATTTTCTCTGTGCTTAACACTGACATTTAAAAATAACCTAAGTTCTGGACATTTGTTAGATTAAGTCAATTATAATATGGGTAACATAGGCGAGTAACACTGATACACATTTTAAACTCAAGATACCTTTTAGTTTCACCTTCACAAGTTAAGACATTAATTACAGTAAACAAAGATTATTATCTTTGTGTGTGTGTGTGTGCTAAGCCTTCGAAGATGTGTGAGGGCTTTCTCTAGTTGCACCAAGCAGGGGCTTCTCTGCAGTTTTGATTCATGGGCTCCTCATTGCGGTGGTTCTTCTTGTTGCAAAGCACAGGTTATAGGCTCATGGGCTTCAGTAGCTGTGGTGTACAGGCTTAGTTGCTCCTTGGCATGTGGGATCTTCCCCCACCAGGGATCGAACCTGTGTTCCCTGCATTGGTAGGCAGGTTTTTATCTACTGTACCACCAGGCCAAGTCCAAGATTATTATCCTTAAGGATGCATTTTGGCAGAAGGCTTCATTTTGCCATCTAAGATAGGTTAAAGTTATCCAAAGGAGATTTAACAATACACCTGATTTTAGAAAATGGACAATAAAGGAATATTCTAAAAATCAGAGAACTACTTTTTGGAATCATCATCTTCACTCATCAGTGATCTATGTACTTTGTAAAGCAGCATTTTAGACACCAAGATAGGGCTATTCAGAGGCTACCACAGTATACTTATTGAAGAGCACCCCCCCCCAAAAGGGGAAAATCTATCAATATAATTAACTCAGCATAACTGTCAGCTAAAAGTCTCCACACATAAGGTCAAAAAATGTGATGGCAGTGGGGGAAAAAAGACTAAGATGTAAACTTTTCTAAACTTTTCTAAGTTGTGCTAAACAAAAGCACCTTTAAAAATTTCCATTCCTCATGGACAAAAAGGGCATGAAAACAGAGAGCCTTTGTTCATTCTTAAAAAAAAAAAAAAAAGACCTCAAGGATACCAAGCTCAAATCAATTTCAAATCAACTCATTTTCTTGAACCTAATCATGATAAAATTGAGATAACATTTTCAGCACCAAACCAATGTGTGCACCAATATGAAATTTCCCTTGGATTTTTTGTCAGTACACGCATACCTAAGATCTGAAAGATAGTCGTACATTAAATTCAATTATTTAAAATATGAATACATAAGTATTGTGTGTTAGTTGTATCTGACTTTGTGACCCCATGAACTGTAGCCCACCAGACTCCTCTGTCCATGGAATTCTTCAGGCAGGAATACTGGAGTGGGTTGCCCAGGGATCAAACCCTGGTCTCCTGCATTGCAAGCAGATTCCTTACCATCTGAACTACCAGGGAAGAAGCCCTGAATATGTGTATTAGTGTTCTTGATTGTTACAAACTCTATTTTGTGTCTACTGGCCAGTTGCTTTTAGAAAAAGTTAACTTGAGCCTTTCTTCATTTATAAAAAAAACAGTTTTCTTTCAAGTTAAGCCTGTAACTTTACCTAAAAGCTTCTAGCAGAAACTAGTATTTAAAACTATTACTCTGTTCGTTCTTTTACAGGTTTTCAAACTCTATCACAAAAGCACATAATTGATAGCATATGAAGAAAAATCTCTCCCATTTCCAGTCACTATCTCAATACTTCTTCATAACCTCATTCTGTCCACTAATGGACAAAGGCCTCACCATAGAGCTTGACAGAACAGCTTAGCTCTGCTGTTTTCAGGGCTTGTTTCCTTAAAACTTTTTATTCCTCTAAACTACAAGGGTAACAAACAAAAGGCTTCTGTAGACTGGTGTCTTAAAAAAAAACTCATTTGAGACCAAATTTATTTCACAAGCAGCCTGGACAGTGCTGCTGCTACTAAGTCACTTCAGTCGTGTCCGACTCTGTGCGACCCCACAGACGGCAGCCCACCAGGGTCCGCCATCCCTGGGATTCTCCAGGCAAGAATACTGGAGTGGGTTGCCATTTCCTTCTCCAATGCATGANTCACAAGCAGCCTGGACAGTGCTGCTGCTACTAAGTCACTTCAGTCGTGTCCGACTCTGTGCGACCCCACAGACGGCAGCCCACCAGGGTCCGCCATCCCTGGGATTCTCCAGGCAAGAATACTGGAGTGGGTTGCCATTTCCTTCTCCAATGCATGAAAGAGAAAAGAGAAAGTGAAATCATTCAGTCTGGTTTCTCACTAAAAAAGCAAAGAAAGTTATTCCAATTCAAGACAATTTTCTAATGTCAACACTGTATCAATGGATATTCAAACAGTGAAATGACTCATTTACTTTAACAATGTGTCTCACCCTTGCAACTTGTGAGCTAAAAAAAAAACAAAACCTCCCTCCTTAAGGAGCCACTACAATTTGACACATTATGACTAATCTTTGAAGTACCAAACCAGGAAAAAACCAACCCAAAACCTGTGTGTAAACTTTGATGGGAGAATGAACAGAAATACTAATACTTAACAACCTGTCCAATTTTGAATAGATGTTAATCATAAATTCTCCAGTTACAATGACTAGTCTTTAAGTGTAAGGATCAGTAAAAACAGACCTAAATCAACTTTAAGCAGCCAGGTGAGCTGCTTTGTCAAGCAAGTTTTCTGAGCTATTATCTCCCATGCAGAAAAAGAAAACTGATCCGATGATTTCTTTCTCCATATACATTTCAAATAAATTCTCTCAGTTTACTTGAGAGAATTTCATCACCTGACTCTGTCTTAGATGTTAGTATGACACAATTTTAATAAGGTTGACTTGCCTTAAGCATACCACCCTTGTTGCAGCGAGACATGTGGGCTGAACAGTTAGTTGCTAAAAACAAAGCTGTCCCAAGCGTTGCTCAGGTTAAGCACAACTTTTTATATGGTAAGCTATTATCTGTGCCCTAGTAGAGCAACTGCTTTCCATTACAACTTTGTGATTCAATGAGTCAGATCTTTCTGCTGTATCAGCATTTACAACATAATTCCAGAATTAGATCTTTGGCAAGGACTTAAAAACAAAGACCACAATAAATGTTTTTAATTTTAAAGAATTTTAATACAAACTTAATATAAACTATTTCAGTCCCTCTTAACATGTAAGACACTGACTCAAAATACTTTTATACCATTTTTTCAAGTATTGCACAATATAGGTACAAAATTAATATTTACGATTACATTTTCTTCCATAATATATAGCAAAAATTTTTAAACCTTTAACAGAAAATACTTTTTTTTGAAAAAGCAAATATTCGTACATTTTAATTCCACCACTAAAGGAGTATCCTGTACACAATTTTTAGAATAGGTGATGTCTTTGAGATGGATATTTTACAATTTCAGTAAAAAAAATACAACATGAAGCTGCTGTCACAGATCACTGTAGTAAAAAGATATAAATGCAATACCATGTCGTAGAAACAATATATATATCCTCTGATATTTTACAAACTTTGTACTAAATTAAATTATACAATTAGAAAAGACCAATAAACCCACTTATTAGTGCCAATTTTTTATAAAAAAAAAATCAGCCATGTCCTTGCTATATCTTAAATACTGTAAGAGGCCATATCTGAGAGTATACTTTAAAATATACAGTCAGTATAAAATAACTTTGTGCTTGGTTGGCAATGAAAAATGATGCATGTTTTATTTTTGTAACCAAGCTTGAATGTATCCTTACTATAAGCTTTTTTAAAAAAAAAAAAACTCAAGGAGGTTATTAAAAAAAAAATCCCCCTTGGGCCCAACCATTTTAACTTGTACATTTTTTTCTTTTTTTAGTTAGCCATAACAGGCTGGAATTGCTGGTTAGAATACTGCATATTATTTAAGCTAAAATTCAAGCCATCTACAAAAGACTTCTCGTTGAGGCCTCCATAGGCCGCAAATACATCAAAGGCATTACTGTACTGGAGAGGACTGAGGTTAAGGGGGCTGTCACCTGGGAACATTCCATTGGTACTACTACCTTGACCCTGCATATTAGGAAAAATAAATTCCTTGGCATTAGGAGAAAGAGCAGAGGTTTTCTGCTGTTGCTGCTGCTGCGGTGGTGGTGGTGGCTGGGATGGCTGCTGCTGTTGCTGCGGCTGCTGCTGGTTACCCAGGCCAAGCCCATACAGAGAGTGCATTGAGGAAGAGATGGCTTTCTGCTTCAAGAGGTCATTCACATTCAAGCCGAGGTTAATAGGAGAAGTACGTGCAACCTTGTTGCTGCGGCCACTATTCTTCATTTTGGTAGAGCCAAACTTGGTGGCAGCGAAAGTGGCAGTAGTAAAGGTTAAAGGCTGAGTGGACCGGGGCATGAAGGTAGGGCTTACAGCAGCAGAGTGACCAAAGGGAGGCGATGGAGAGCTGGACACTGATGAGGCTGGGTCACTTATGGGCATAAAAACCTGGGCCTCTGGGTTAAAGCTGTTTTTGATCTCCTTATCCAACTCGCATCCATTTTCATTATTATCATCCACATAAAGCACCTTCACTGGTCCCTTTTCACCAATTTGGTAGGAAACCTCAAACGGGTCGATCCAAACACTAAGATCCTGTGGCAGATTGCCACGCACATCATCAATGTCCAAACCACTCTCTTTGGATGCTTGTTCAATCACTGGGTCCACTTTCTCCCCTATGTGTATACATCTAAACCCTGATCCTTTGTATGGCTTTTCAGGATACCAGTGTCCTTCATATTTCTTCTTAAGAAGTCTTTCAAGCTCTTCACCAAAAATGTTGACACGTCTTCTGGGAAGCTTATTATACAGATATGAAATAATAAAATTTAGTGCTACTTGGATTTCAAGCTGCATAGCTGCTATGCCACAAAATTAGGTTTGTGTTTCAACTCCCCCCCTAGACACACACAAAAAAGTTCAGTTTGTGGCAGAGAAACAAATTTTCATTCAAAGTGCTGGTATTAGTAGATATCCTTCACCTCAAGCAGTCTTGTTCCTTAAAGAAAACATAGAAAACAAAAGAAAACATGTCCACGTAAGATAAACGTTAAGTTCCACAACCTTTTTTTACCCCCAGAGTAATTTCAGTTTTGAAAAAGTCTTTAATAAGCTAGAAAGTCTGAAAAATCTAATCAACACAAAACGTACGAACTTACCAATAGAAAATTGTCTATTGAAGACCAAAATCTCGGGAAAACAAGATCTACAGTTTAAAATGTGCAAAATAAAACCCTATTATTTACTTTGTTTCTGAATAGAGTTCTAAGAGGAAAAACACTTTCAGAATATACAGCATATTCCTTCTTTCTCTTCTTGCAGTTCTCAAAAGAATATTTAAATGTTGGTCATACTCCTATTCACTAGCTTAGAAATGAATTCTGTATTTCAGTTAATTTTGGACATATACTGCTTAAATCTGCTTTATTATCAAACAATCCCAAAATGTGAGATGTAAGGGAAAATTTCAAAGTACATGATACAACCTCTTCTCTCTACTATTTAATGTGTATTCTTCTAAATCTGAAAATACTTCTTGTTCATCAGGTATAACACAAGAAACAACTAACTTCAAACTCTATTGATTATTCTGTTTAAAGGGTAGGGTTTCTGAGTTTTATTCTGATTTTCAAAACCAACTCCCTCTCTCGTGAAAAGAGAACAGCCGAAGAGGCATGTACGATAAGGTCGACCTTTAAACGTTTGCTGGATCAGCACTGGGTGGGGATAAGAAAAGATCAAGGGCAAACAAGATATTTGCAAAAGAAATCTATCTGTACACTNAAGAATACTGGAGTAGGTTGCCATCCCCTCCTCCAGGGGATCTTCCTGACTCAGGGATTGCATCCATGTCTCTTATGTCTCCTGCACTGGCAGGTGTATGTGTGTGTGTGTGTGTGTGTGTGTGTTTTAACTACTAGCACCACCTGGGAAGCCTTCTCCAGTGATGGAAAGATGCTGTATCTGTGCTGTGCAGTATGGTAGTCCCTATTCCCATGAAGCTGTTGTGCAGTTGAAATGTGTTCAGTGTGACTGAGGAAATGAAGCTTTTATTTTATTTAGTTTTAATTAAATATAAATATAAATAACCACATGTGACCAGTAGCTCCCGAATTGGACAGTATGGATCTGGAGGCTTCTTCACTTACATGTCTAGCATTTGGGCTGGGATGACCCAAACCTAGGCTCAGTTGGCACTGTTGATTCGAGCATGTACACATGGCCTCTGAATTCTCCCTGTGGCTTAGGCTTCTCACAGCCTGGCAGCCGGTTGTGAGAGAAAGTATCCTAAGAGAGAGTTTCTGGACAATGAACATTCTAAGAGAGCCTCTTGGAAGCTGCAAGGCCTTTTATCAACCAGCCTCAGAAGTCATCAAGTACCACTTTTGCTATAGTCTATTGGTTGAAGTAATCATAAGCCTGCCTAGATCCAAGAAGAAAGCACATAGACCCTTACCTTTCAAGGGGGAAATGACAAATAATTTAGGATCTTTTTTTAAATCACCGCTGGGACACTGTCTACTTTCTCCCTACCTTAACACGAGTCTGATGTTAAGTCTGATGTTAAGACACTCAACAGCCTTCTTATAAAACTGTGAAGAGAATGCAAGATAATCACAGAGATAAAGGCTCCAATCAAACCTAGTAACTGCCTGGGTTAGGTCTGCTTTTTAATCCACATTAAATGCTCCATGATTTACAGCTGAGCATATTCTCAACAAAAATACCAATTTAACATCTCTTAAGGAAAGCTGAACTTGATTCTTAAAAAACCAAATGTTTTCAAGTCTAAAATATCAGGGTTTCTTTCTCATTATAAAACCTTGAAATGCTCATTGTAGAAAATTTGGAAAACAGAAATAAGAAAATAGTAATCATCTTTAATCTCAGCATACAGTGATAACTATTGTAAGCATTCTGCTCCACTTCTTCCTGAATGAGTTTCTACTGCATATACAGTTTCATATCTGCAGTTCATTTAGCATTACAGTGTTTCTAATTCCTCCTGACATTCAGCATTGTCATGGTTATCATTGTTAATGACTGCATTCTATGATTTAGGATAATTTAGTCATTGCTCAGAATGTAGGATGTTGAGAATTTTTCTGTATTAAAATAATCATATTTAATCAAATATTTTTATATATGTCTTTAACTACATTCCTGATTATTTCCTTGGGATAGTTCTATAAGTGAATTTACTAGGTCAGAGAGAAGTGATTTTTTTTTTAAGGCTCTTAATACATAATTTTCCACTTTCCTGAAAGATTATATTAATACTCCCAATGTATAATTTTGCCTGTTTCATACATTTTTTTTCTTTTCTTGGAAAATTTGATAAAATGGCATCTCTTTGTTCTAATTTGCATTTCTTTGAATATATGTAGGATGCACATATTTTCACATTTTATCAGAGCCTGTATTACTCTTTTGGTGAATTTTCTATTCATGCCTTTGCTCTGTGTTTTCATTAGAGGTCTTTGTTTTTCTCTTTAATTTGTATGAGCATTTCACATACTATGTGCCAAATACATGGCTGAACATGACTCTAACTTAAATTTCAGTCTAGAAATTGCCCAAATGTTTTAAACATGTGATTTATTTTGATGCCTACAACTTTGATTTCCAGCCTATCGCTTAATTTTTTAACATTTTAGTCTGACACAAATGCTTAAAAAATAAAAGGCAAAGCAAAACAGTTCTAGCCATCTTTCCTCAGTGCTTACCTTCTCCTTGACCTGTCACTTGCTATTTGGAATATTCCCTTTTGACTTTTCATGGTCTTTCATTGACATAGAATGTACTCAACTTCCTATCTCAGCTGTAGTTGAGTGTAGTAAAAAAATTATGAACTTGAGACCAGACGATTTGTATTCGCATCCTGTTCTGCCAGATATTTTTAATAGCTGAGTATGGCTGTGCTGAGTCAGCCTTTATGTAATAAATAGATGCAATAATTGCCCTCCGATCTGAGAATCAAATGAAATGATGCCTCGTCGGTGTGGCGAAAATTCTTTGTGAACAGTAACACCATACATAGATGCTCACATTGTCTTGCTTTCTTCCTTTCCTCTCACCTTTCCCCTCCTTTCTTGACCTTTCACTTCTCCTCCTCCTCTTTAATTCTTACAGCTGATAAAAATTTGATTCAGCTCAAGTAAGAAAATATGTGAAACTACTTTTAAGCTATAAACAAATATTATTAACACACTCTTCTCTGAGATACAGTCACCCCTACCTGTCATTCTCACCTTCAAAATGTCTTTCAAATCTCATGCCTTGCTGTTCCTTAATTCTTAGGTTATGTAACTTCCCATGATTGATGTCCTGTCTCCTATGTTAGATTAATTCCAAGTTTTTTATTTTTTATTTTTTTAGGGCAGGTACCATGTCTTACACTTTTTTTGTATCTTGGCACATAAGCTCTATAGTGTCTTCTAGTCAGTTGACATAGACTGATTGATGGCTTTGCTCTGCAGTCGGCTAATCCAAGGAAAGAACAAAGACTATTGGAGAGAGGANATTCCAAGTTTTTTATTTTTTATTTTTTTAGGGCAGGTACCATGTCTTACACTTTTTTTGTATCTTGGCACATAAGCTCTATAGTGTCTTCTAGTCAGTTGACATAGACTGATTGATGGCTTTGCTCTGCAGTCGGCTAATCCAAGGAAAGAACAAAGACTATTGGAGAGAGGATACGTGGTTCAGAGTGGCTGGTGTTTAAGTTCAGAAGTTGAGAATCTAGAGAGACGGCTGGGTAGGCAGAAGACTGATAACTGAGGGCCTTGGGTTAGAAAGTTGAGATTTTGCTTTGATGGATGGGAAGATATTGATTACTTTTTCAGTTGGGAAATCTGTTTGGAACCTGTCTTATTAAGCCCCGAACCCCAGAGCCCAGTATAGTGCCTGTCACAAAGGACTGTCTTGTCAGTAGGTAAGCAGTTGCTTTGATCATTCCACAGAGTAGGATGCTCTTCAATTGTTTGGTTACTCTGAAGATGAAATAGTTTGTCTTTTAGGAAAGAAATAATAGGCCTTGCCTGTAGACCAGTATTTCTATCCACCTTGAAACAAGAGTTCTGTGGCATGGTATAAGCCAAAATCTTTTGGTTTTGGAAAAACCTAAAAACTCCCTGTGGAGAATTCTACTGGGGCTTCAGGAAGGCTCATTTCCTTTATCTCTGCCTTTCCTGTCTCTGCTGCATGTTTGTTGCTACTTTAAACAGCATTCATTCTATTCCTCCTGCAATAGCCCCGATTTTTGTTTGAGCATCCATCCCTCTCCCACTCTCTATCCTTGTAGACCCACTATTTAGTTTAAAAGTAGGATATGGCATTCTCCTAGCCACTGTGATGGGTTCAGGGATGGCCCTATTAGGCCAATCGAAACCAATAACCTTCAGTTCTGTGATTTCTATCTGAGGTATGAGGGATAAGGACTCTTTCCCATGAAATACGAACCTAGAAGGTTCATATGTGAGGTTCCTGAGGCCATCTTACTGCCATTAGGAGAGAGCTGTCAGAGGATGCCAGTAACCTAGGCAAAACATGGAGAAAAACCAAGTCCTGGAAACAAGCTTTGTGGCCCTGAATCACCCCTATCTGGACTTTCAGCTTCAGGATGTCTAAGCAGGGTTCTCCCAAAGAGCAGAGCTAAAAAGCTTTGTGTTATCACTTTAATTGGGAATGAAAGCTCAAGGAGCAGGAATGAGGGACGAGGGAAATCAGACAGGGGAGGAGGGAGAACAAATAAAATTTTGCATTGCTGAGCCAGCCAGTCCTCTAAGAAGCTACATAAATTGCATTCCAGGACAATCTATTTGAGGAAAGAAAGGGTGAAGAATTTATGCACTGCTTGCTATCTCCCACTGATCAAGATTCGTATCATGGCACATTAACTCTCCCTTATTTCTGGTCCTAGACGTTGGAAGCCGTGCACTTCAGTGGCAACTGGGAAGTCCCTAGGCAGGAGGCAAGGGACACAGTGTGAGGTGAGACGTCAGACTGTATCTGTGTGATGTTAATCACAGCCTGTGCAGATCTAGTCACAGCAGTGACAGCTGGAAGGAGAGAAGGTGAGGCTAAGAGGACCTGAGGTTGTGCCTAAGAGGTATCAAATACTCATGAACTAATAATAAGTTCCTTTTTGGCTAAAACCAGTTGGAGTTAGGTTTCTACATAAGCAATCTTGTGTCCACAACCCCCATCTGCCCACTCCCTGGACTGCAGTAGTGCCTATTGTCTAGGCCATTTATTTTGGCATGAAAGTGTGTGCTGCCTTTTTTTGTTACTTATCTCTCTTGCGCTGGTGTGTGTCCTATCTCTGTAAGGGATCTGTGTTGCCATGAGAGCAGGGAAATAGCTTCTACTATCTGTGCCTTTGCCATTCACAGGGTGCTTAATAAACACTTGGCTAAGCTGACTTTACAAGTTCATAAAATTCAGTATTCTGCTATTGGGTGATTTGCATCCCAATATATGCTATTCTTTTAACTTATTAAATTTTACACAATAAATCACAGATGAGTTCACATGCTCACTAGCATCTGGATTCTAAAGTTAAATCTGTGCTTCTGCTCTCAAGGTGGTTAATATGAACAAATACTAAATGACATGTAAAATAGCTCTATTAATTTTGATGTTGACCTAAGTAGGAATTCCAGAAGTTATGAATGGAGAGAAATACCAGAAGGGAATAACTGAATTATAGAAAAAGTATAATATTTCTTTACTTTATATATTGATTAAATATGTGCTCTTACAGGATTTTCCAAGAACAGACATTCTTTTCAAATCTCCATGGAATAATTTTAAATTGCCTCGGTTATGTATTGCAAAGAAATTTTCACAAATATGCCAAAGTAGAAATTTTATGACCTAAATTGTCTGTAGAACATTACCCCTAGAAATTAACAACAAATATGGCAAAAAATTCAATTCACTTTAAAAGTAATTTAAAAACACTTTTTGAAATAGCTTTTACATTAAAGAGGAAGTCAAAGCTGAAATTTCATAGTTTGTATTTAAATAGGAAAGTAATCAAGGGCATCACCGATTCAATGGACACGAACTTGGGCAAACTCCAGGATTATGGTGAGGGACAGGGAAGCCTGGCATGCTGCTTTCCATGAGGTCCTGAAGAGTCGACACGACTTGGTGACTGAACAACAACAAAAGGGAAAGTAAAAGTGAAACAACAGATTATTTTAGAGTAATGACAATGTGGATGTCACATACTAAATTCTATATATGAATAAAAATGATAAGTGGGGGGAAATTTATTAACTTAAACACATTTATTAGAAAATAAGAAAAACTGAGACTGAAGTTATTGGAGCATAAAACTAAGGATGCTAGAAAAAGAGACTCAAAACAGACCTAAGTAGAATATAAGATTTCTCATTCTTTATAGATACAACAGAAATGGATAAAATAAATGTCAAGGTGTCCAAAATCAAACGCTGATGATTGACCTATAAGATAAAAATTTTACAGTCTATTCAAGGGAAGAGTACTCCAACTGACAATATTAGAAAAAATAGAACCACAGGTTATTAAAGAATTAAGATAATATTGTGTACAACTGGATTAAATCTGGATTAAACTTAGAATTTTCAGGGAGTATATAGATTATCTTAATTGACTTAAAAATAGTATCAAACCTAAATAGACCACCAGCCATGAAAAAAATTTAGAGAAAAAGTAGCTTAAGATTTACCTGCAGAAAAGAGACCAGGGTGGTTTTATGGTAAGATCTAACAAACTCATGCCACAAAGCTGACATAACGCTGATACTATTGTAAACAAGCATAGGACAATAGCAAAAAAAAGAAAACCAAAGGCTAAATTTGCTAATAAACATAATTTTAAAAATTCTAAATGAAATAGCAAATTGAATCAGTGTACTAAAAGTGATGCAAAGATGATTCAAATATCAGTAATGCAAGGATATTTGTTGATGCATTTCATCACATTGACACACCAAAGAGGGAAATGATCATTTCGATGGATAAAAAAAAAAAAAAAGCCTTTGATAAAATCCAATACCTTTTCATGACTGGAGACAGCAACAATTACTTCTTTTAAGTGAAGTAGAAAAGGAAACATCCTTAACTTGATAAAGTCTCCATCAGAAACCTACAGCAGTATTAGTTAAGTATTACTTAACACTGAAGTATTAAAAACATTTTCTTTAAAGTTAGGATTGTGATAAATCGAGTTGATACTATTGTTATCATTAAACAAGCCTGTTCTACCCAGTCACTATCATAAGAAAGAAAAGGAGGGCTTCCCTGGTGGCGCAGTGGATAAGCATTCACCTGCCCATGCAGGGGACATAGGTCCAATCCTTGGTCCCAGAAGATTCCACGTGCCTCGGGAGCAACTAAGCCCATGGGCCCCAACTACTGAAACCCCATGCCCAGAGCCTATTGTCCACAAGGAGAGGAGCCACCACAATGAAAAGCCTGCACGCCTCCATGAACAGTAGCCCCTGCTCACCACCACTAGAGAAAGCCCAAACAAAGCATCGACAGCCCAGCGTAGCCAGATACAAAGAAAGAAAAAAGATAATCCAGAAAAAAATAAAGAGAAGGAAATAAGAGGTGTACATCAACATGCGAAGGGATAAATGGCATTAATTACCAGTGATGTCAATGTTTATCCAAAACATCTAATACCAACACCGTAAAATATGATTGCGGCTTATGAAAGATAAATACGATCATTAGAAAATATTGTCGTTCAGTCACTCAGTCGTGTTGGACTCTTTGCAACCCCATAAATATATGAAAAATTTGATAGCCATTCTGTACAAAAACAATAATAAATTAGGAAATATAATAGAAAAAGGATGTAATTTACATTAACAAAAAATCTATAAGGCAGTTAGGAATAAATGATCAAATATTATAATATACAACAGGAATTTGGTCAGCTAGAGTCCACAGGGTCCCAAAGAGTGGGATATGGCTTAGCACCTGAGCACACACACAGCCTATAATGAAGAAAACTATGAAACTTTATTGAAGGACATGCAAGTATTGAATATGGAGAAACAGTTTATATTCCTGGATGAAAAGTTCAATATTTAAAAGACACTAATTCTTCTTCAAATTAATCCCTATTGACACACTGCCAGGACTTTTTATGGATATACCGATTCCAACATTCATGTGGAAGAGAAATACATAAGAATTGCCAAGAACACTTTGAAATAGAAGAATGATGAGAGGAGTACCTCCTGTTATATATCAAGACATACAGCAAAGATATTAAAAAATCTAATAATAAAAACTGTGATGTTGATGTAGGAAAAACCAAATGGATGAGAACAAAACAGAGTCCTGAAATATATATCCTATCTAAACAGGAACTTGGTTTATAATAATGATTTCATATAATAATAAATATGATAATATATTTATAAATATAATAACTTGTGGGGGAAAATGGTGTTAGGACAACTGACTATCAAATTTAGGGGGAAAAAGTTATAACACATCATACACAAAATTTCCAGTTAAAGATTAAAATATTTGTAAAGCCTAAAACTCAATAAGAAATAAACATACAAACTTTTTGAAAATCTCAATTTGAGTAGGCCTAAGGAAGGTGATGGCACCCAACTCCAGTACTCTTGCCTGGAAAATCCCATGGATGGAGGACCCTGGTGGGCCGCAGTCTATGGGGTCGCTGAGAGTTGGACATGACTCAGTGACTTCATTTTCACTTTTCTCTTTCATGCATTGGAGAAGGAAATGGCAACCCACTCCAGTGTTCTTGCCTGGAGAATCCCAGGGACGGCGGAGCCTGGTGGGCTGCCGTCTATGGGGTCGCACAGAGTCAGACACGACTGAAGCGACTTAGCAGCAGCAGCAAGGAAGGTGCAGATCCTAAAAAACCACAAAGATTATTAGAGAGACTATGGACAAACAGATTTATCTCTTAACAAAAAGATTAACCAATAAGCACTTAAATCTTTGGTATAACTAATTTTGATAAACAATGCTAAAAGACGGATGGCCAACTGAGAGAAATTGTTTGTACCTTAACCAGAGAACAAATGATTAATATTTATAATACGTAAAGAACTACAAATCAACAATAGAAAGATATATAAACTCAGTGGGAATTGACCACAGTAAAATAGAACCAATTCACTGAAGAAAAAAAATACAGCTTATTAATAAACACATAAAACGGCATTCACTCTCACTAATAAATGGAAAACAAAAATGAAAACAGTGAGATATTTTATCTTGTCCTAAAAATTGCTAATTGTTGGCCAAAGAAGTGAGGAAAAGGCACTCGAATGGAAATTCAAATTCAGTATGAGAGTGATGGTGAAAACTGATGCCATTTTGTAGTGAGAACAAAAATGCCCACGTGTGTGCAGAAAGATATACCTTTAAAGATACTTACCATTTAGAATTGCAAAGGAAATGGAAGCAGCTTAAATGAACATCAATAACAGATAGTTGAATAGTGCTGATAAATCTTGTACTTTGAAGCTGTCGATGAGACGGAGTCGTACAGATGGGGGAAACATAGTATGTACTAAGTATTGGTCTCTGTGCTTTACATCGATTTAATCCTCACAGAATCCTCTGAGGAAGACACCATAGTTTGTGCTGTTTCACAGATAAGGAGACTGAGGCCACAGTGGGATAAATCATCTAAGATCAAACTCGTAGCTCAGTGGGTAAAGAATCTGCCTACAATGCAGGAGACCTGCGTTCAATCCCTGGGTCGGGAAGATCCTCTGGAGAGGGAAATGGCAACCCACTCCAGTATTCTTGCCTGGAGAATCCCATGGACAGAGGAACCTGGCAGGCTACAGCCCGTGGGGTTGCGAGAGTTGGACACGACTCAGCAACTAAACCACCAACATCAAACAGCTGGTAAGTGGGAGAACTGGATGTGAACCCTTGTGATTTGGCCCCAGAGCCTGTGGATTGACCTTGACCCTCAATCATGTTTTCATATGACTATGACTGAGAAGATAAGCAAGCATGGAAGAATATTGAATAATTTCATCTCTATTAAAAGTGGAAAACATTTTGGTACAGAGGAAAAAGTGGTTAAAATCGGAGTTGGGTGAAGGAACACTTCACTTTAATTTCATTCTTTACATATTGCTTGCGTTTTTCACAGTGAGCAGTTACTTTTTCAATTAAAATATACATTAAACATATTTTAATATTTATTATAGATTTTATATGATTTATATTTGAATTATTTTTACATTTGTGGCTTACTTCTTTGTTTATATTGTGCTTGTTTCCAGACGCTTCCTTCAGTTCAAACTCTTATCTTAAAAATAAGAACCGAATGTCCACGCCTCATCTATCTGCCTACATTCCAAAAGCATTAATTTATCACTTTGGAAGAGATTTGATTTTGTGCATTTTTAAATATCTATTTGTTACAAGAATTTTGTAAATGGTCTGGCTGAAATTTAACATCCTCCCGAAGAGAGCTTGCCTTTTTCTTCCTCGCATCTATATTTCCCTTCCACAAGTTATTTGTCAGATGCCATGCTGGGTACAGGGGCCATAGGAATGAGCAAGGCCCAGGCTAGTGGGAGCTACAGATACTTCCCAAGCTAGAAACTGAAGCACCATCTTGGACACCCTCTTTGCTCACCTTGCCTTTATTTCCAACCTGCTGCTGAGCCAATCTAGCCCAACTATCACTTTTCAGGCCACTGAGCACCCCTTCCCTGAACTACTTCAGCATCTTGCTGACCCTCCCACCTTCACTCTTGTCCCCAGGGTTAACCCATTCTCCACTGCACAGCTGAGAGATGGTCATAAAAAGCAAAGAGGCCATGTTCCCACTTCGCACCCACAGCAGAGTAAATCCAGCAGTGTTTCCCATTTCTCTCAAGAAGAGGACCAAAACTCACTGCAGTCTACAAGGCCCTTGGAGGACCCAGCCTACACACCCAGCCATAGCCCAGGGCTTGCACAACCTTCCTACACCCTCTTTTACTTCCTCAAATATGCCAGATTCCCTCCCACTTTGCTCAGTACTAGTCCTTCCACCTGGGGTCTCTCACCATACCCCCACAGCCCTCTCTGCTGCTTTCCCTCGCTCATTAACCTCTACTTAGCTTCCAACTGTTATTTCTCTTCTTCCAGGGAAGCTGTCCCAGCCCTCACTATTAGAGCAAAGCCCTCCTCTTTACCCTCATAACTCCTGTGTAGCTAATTACTCAACTGCTGTCTGTAAGGTCTGTAAGGGTAGGAACTGTGTGTATTTTGTTCCCTCTGGTATCCCTGGAAACAAGCACAAAACCTGGCTCTGAGTGAGCACTTGAGTGAATGAATGCATGAGCAAATGAGTGATTTTGCTCCCTTACCAGACAGAGTGTGGGGCTGTTGGCGCTTAGCTAGACTGTCTTTGCTTGGGAGGAGGGGGAGGTATCACAGAGAAGAAGGAGGCCTTGAAGGATAGATATCACTTTATGGGCAGGGAAGGGTAAAGGATATTTCAGCTTATAAGCTGCAGAAGCCTGATGTAGATTCCACTGTGTCTGTCAAGTCAGAGAGAGGAGAGGCAGAGATAAGGCTGAAAATATGGGTGAGCTCAGCCTGGGGAGGGCTTTGCATGCCAAAAACGGGCCTGGCCTTTATTCTGCAGGTAATGGGGAACTGGGAAGGTTGGTAGGCAGTGTTTCCCCTACTCCCTTTCTTTTCCCATCCCTCCTTTCCTGCTCTTCCTTCTGGAGACAGGGCACCTCCAAGTGCCAGATAGTAAGGCTTTTGATGAGAATAAAGTGACAAGCGGTTGTCAAGCCATTTGGCTCAATGGATCACTTTTTGGGGCCCTATCTCCAGATGTACAAAGCAGAACTAGAGTAGTAGAAAAAGGGAAAGTCATTTCACAGGGCAACCATATTCACACAGAGAGGTGCCTAGGAGCCTCTGCAGCACCCAGGGCCCTGACCCCAAGAGTGGAGGCTAGAGGGAGGAGCTGAGAGGGCAGGTGCCCATCGGTGAGGATGACAAGTCGATGCAGCCACTGCCAAGTGTGTGGGGAAGGTCCCTGAGGACTGCCATCATGCAGTGTGTCTCCCGCACTCGAGACTTTGCCTCAAGATGGCTCAGGGGCTGAAAGCCACAGCTCCCGGGCTCGGGCTCTGGGGCGCAAACAAGTCTCACCGTGTGCTTCTCTGAATAGGGTTGGTGAGTAAGGGAGCTCAAGGTGTTACCACAGTCTGAGGATTTGTAGCCTCATCTTGAAGTTACCAGTATCCCAGGTGAGTGCATGAGCTCCTGCCTGAAGTGGGGTTGGGGAGAAAAGTGTCTGGAGGGTCAAGTCTGCAGTCATTTTGAGAGGTTTCAGATCCATGCTCCCCTGACACCTCTGCGGACATTTCAAACCCTTCAATACTGAGTTTGAATTTTTCTTCAACAGCATTAATTGAATGCCTGTTCTCTGCAAAGCCCTGTTCTAGGCTCCCAGTCGTGAAGATGAATAACTCGTGATCCTTGCTCTCAAGAGGCTTCCAGTCTAGTGAGGGAAACAGAAACCTTCAGAGCAATGTAAAGACCTCAAAAGAGGTCAAACACTATGGAATCCACATGACTTTTTACTATCTTTACGTAACTGCCATATGTAACACATGACCTAGAGATATGACCCAACATTTTATCGTCTTTGCAATTTTTATTTACTGCCCCTCCAGTACCTCATTTGTGGTTTGAGATCATTTTGCTTTGTTTCGCTACAAAGAAGATTACATATGTCCCAGCGTCTCCTCAAAATTTCCTCTGCATCGTTGACCAGGTCAGTCTCCTGTGAGTCAGGGTGTGCACCATCCCCTTCTCACCTGAGAAAGGCAGGCCTCTAACAGGTAAGGTGGATGCTGCTTAAGGAAGTAGCCGCTTCTGAAGATCAGGCAGGACAAGGTGCGTGGAGGTGGGGGAGGGATTAGATTGGGAGTTTGGGGTTAGCAGATGCAAACTATAATATATAGAATGGATAAACGACATGGTCCTACTGGATAGCATAAGGAAATACACTAAATATCCTGTGATAAGCCGCATTGGAAAGGAAAATATGGAAGAGAATATACATATATGTATACATATACATATATTATGCATACATACGTACATATGTATAGGGCCCTCTGTCCATGGGGATTCTCCAGGCACGTATACTGGAGTAGGCTGCCGTTTCCTCCTCCAGGATATATATCTATATCTATATATTGTGCACATGCTCAGTCATGTCTTTGCAACCCCATGGACTGTAACCTGCCAGGTTTCTCTGTCCATGGAATTTTCCAGGCAAGAACCCTGGAGTGGGTTGCCATTTCCGACTCCAATATCTATATATAGATGTATATAAATTAGTTTGCTGTATAGCAGAAATCAACACAACGCTGTAAATCAACTATATTTAAAAAAAGAAGAAGAAAAGCAGGCAGGAGGGTCCTGGCCATAAATATGACTTGATAATGTCCTAAAGTTTCACTTTTAGAACTTTATTCCTTTGAAGATGGAAGAGATCTGGGAGGAATGACACCTTAAATGAGTCTTGACTGTGCGTGCATGCTCAGTCACTTCAGTTGTGTCCAGCTCTTTACAACATTATGGACTATAACCCACCAGGCTCCTCTGTCCATGGGATTCTCCAGGCAAGGTTACTGGAGTGGGTTGCCATGCCCTCCTCCAAGGGACCTTCCCATCCCAGGGAGCGAACCCAAGTCTCCTAAGTCTTACCCACTGAGCCACCTGGGTAGCCCCTAGGATTTATCAATGCTAGAGGGGATGTTGGAGAAGGCAATGGCACCCCACTCCAGTACTCTTGCCTGGAAAATTCCATGGACGGAGGAGCCTGGTAGGCTGCAGTCCATGGGGTCGCGAAGAGTCGGACACGACTGAGCGACTTCACTTTCACTTTTCACTTTCATGCATTGGAGAAGGAAATGGCAACCCACTCCAGTGTTCTTGCCTGGAGAAGCCAAGGGACGGGGGAGCCTGCTGGGCTGCCGTCTATGGGGCTGCACAGAGTCAGACACGACTGAAGTGACTTAGCAGCAGCAGCAGAGGGGATGTATCCACAGCAGAGAGAGGCATTCAACTTTCCAGGCTGTCTGCATTCTCTAGATTTTGAGATTGTTTCAGGTAGCTAACAAACTGCAGCAAAACTTGGTGGCTTAAAACACTGGTTTATTGTATCTCACATTCCGTGAATTGGCTACTTGGGTGGTTCTACTAGTCTCACCTGTGATCATTCATATGGCTTCAGACATCTGACTTGGGCTGGACGGTTCAACATGGCCTTATTCACCTCTCTGGCAGTTGATGCTGGTTGTTAGTCCTCCAAATGGCCTCTCATCCTTCAGGAGACTGACTGAACTTCCTCAGGGTGTGGTGGTTGCAAGGTCATGAGAAGGTGACTGTAGAAGCTAGAAGACCCCTTAGGCCGACGATCCAGGATTTGTCCATCATTTCTGCCATCTTCTGTTGGTCCAAAAAAGTCATGAAGCCAGTTCATATTCAAGGAGATGTAAGAGCAGATTTGACACTGATAAACAACAAGATCCTACTGTGTGGCACAGGGAGCTATATCCAATATTCTGTGATGAACCATAATGGAAAAGGACACAGAAAAGAATGTATATATGTATGACTGAGTCATTTTGCGGTACGGCGTAATTAACACAACATTGTAATTCAGCTATACTTCAATAAAAGTAAATTTAAAAATACAGACTTGAACTCTAGGTGGAGGATCAGCAACATCACACTCCACAGGGGTAGAGACATGTGGGGAATGACTCATGAAGGCCATTATTCTAACCTCTATCACAGAAGCCTAAAAGATGTGAAATGTTCACTTCAGGACAGCAGGGTAGAGGAGCTGAAAGTCTTCTATTCTTTTCTTTCCATGATCTTGCCTAAGATTCTATTGTCTTTTGCCAGCAAGAATATAGCCTACAAATCCAGTTCTCTTGACTCCGCAAAGCCTGTCAAACTACGCAGCACTATTGGACCCTCGTGGGTTGCTAAAGCACGTTCTTCACATTGCCCAGCAATGTGCTGGTAAACGGGCTGGGGTGGGGGAGTCCTGACTTGTAGCATTTGCCAGTTTCTGGGCTTCTCTAGTGGCTCCGTGGTAAAGAATCCGCCTGCAATGCGGGAGGTGCTGCAGACGTAGGTTCAATCCTGGGTGGGGAAGATCCCCTGGAGGAGGAAATGGCAACCACTCCAGTATTCTTGCCTGGAGAATCCCATGGACAGAGGAGTCTGGCAAGCTACAGTCCATAGGGTCACAAAGAGTTTGAAACGACTAAAGCAGCTGAGCACGCAGGCCACCTGATTAGCATGTACACGAGTTTCTGTGGTTTACATACTCCTACCGTGGCTGATTTCAAGCTGCTAATGTGACATTACTAAGTGAAGAGTTTGGAAAAGATATGCATAACTAATTGTCAGCTCTGTACAAGCCAGCTGTATACCTGTTCCTTATCTCTGGAATTTTCTAGAAAAAAATGAATTTTTAAAAACCACAGAACACCAAAAAGCATAAGCCTCTCTTGATGCCAAAATAATAAAATGTGTTAAGACAGCATCTTATCTTGGAAACTGAGAAATTACACAGCTATTAGCAGTCTGTAATGGCAACCCACTCTTGTATTCTTGCCTGGAAAATTCCATGGACAGAGGAGCCTAGAGGGCTACAGTCCATGGAGTAGCAAAGAGCTGTACACGACTGAGTGACTAAGACAACAATAGCAACCTTGGAAACTATAATAGATAAGATTAAAACATACCTGGTGATAACCTTTGTACGGGCATAGACAATTTCTGGAAGGTTGCTCGTGCAACTAGAGTGGTTGTTTCTGGAGGTGACGGTGGGTGGAGGTGAGGGACCTATCTTGATATATTTCGGTACCATCTTCACTTTTTTTATAATGAATTGCATTAATTTATAATTAAATAGTTAAATTTAAATAAGCATACATAGTATCATTGAACGTTGATTCAGGGAAACATAATCCCAGAGAAGTTAGGGTATTTGTCATGGTTAAGACTAGAACCCAGGTCTTCTGACTTGGGAATTCAATTCTTTCTCTCAGCCCAGTCTGCCTCCACTCAATACAGCTATAAATGAGTAAGAAAGTGATAATGCTACCTACCACCAGAAGGGTGTGGAAGTTTGAAGAGCTTTACTCTGAAAGACTGCGCACAGCTTGGAAGGCAGCCCACTAGGAGTAGCTTCCTGGCTTGGCAGACCACCAAAGGGCAACAGCGCAAACCCCCCTGAGGGTGGACATACCCTGTGGCCCCACAGAAGTCTGACTCACTGACCGGGTCATTTAACAGTGAGGTACACAGCAAGTTACGGAAATCCCTGATCATTGGCCTGAAAGATAGATACTCCTACCCAAACTGCTCTGGATTCTCTTCTTGGGAAATTTCATCACTGGTAATAAATCAGCTGATTTTTTTTTTTTTTTGGAGAGGTTAGTGTTTCTTTGATTTGTTTCCTCCTTTTTTGTGCTCATTTGCTTAAACAAGCTTCGAGCTTCAACAAAGTAAGTACAAGGCCAATCAAATGCAGTATAAAAAATAAGCACCAATAAATTAATGAAAATAATAATTAATAAAGGGCACCCTTATCTTGCAGTTGCTTTGAAGAAAAGGTGTTGTCTTATTTAGGATGAGTGTGGGAGTAAAGTCAGGGAGAAGGAGTGCTAGCTGACCCAGGCAAATGAGGAGCTGAAGGGGAAAAACCTCTCTGGAAACAAAACAAATCACTGCTAGGCTCTCAGCTCAGAGCTGCATTCATGTGCCACTGGGATGTGGTTGGAGCCCCAGTAGGGAGATTTCTTTTTCATGGCTGGGCTGACACAGAGGGACCAAACCATCCAAGCACTTGGAGGTAAAACCAGTTCAGCTCAGCCTTCCTGCTCTTTTGGAAATATTATGTATTTCCTACTTCATTCTTAGTTCTGTGGGTGTGCACCCTCCTCCCTATTGGGTGGAAGGCTCCTTGAGGGCAGTGTCCATGTCTTACTTCTTAGTATTTCTCCAAGTGCCTATCAGAATGGCTCATTCTTGGCAAGTGATCAGTAAATGTATGTTAAATGAAGGAATCAAATTCAAGGCAACATTTGCAAGGCATCTATTGCAAATGGACTTGGCTAGTTAGTTTTGGGGGCAGTATTGGGCATGGGGGGTTGGGGGTCAGTAGAAAATAAAATATTAAATGTGATCAGAATCTGTCCCTGTCTCAGAGTTTCCAGACAAATCCAAGAGACAGTCTTCAACACAGATGTGGGTTAATTACTCATGTAGCTTCTTGCCCTGGAGCCTATTAGTTTCTACTAATTGTGACCAAACTTGAGACTCAGACTTCTCTGTTCCTCATGCCAATAGGGCCTCTCCAGACCAAACGCAGGAGAACAGAAGAATGTGGTGGAAGAAGTGCTGGATCAGAGGATGCAAAGGCTGATCTGAGCTCCAGTATTCCATGAAGGTCCTCAGCAATTGAGGACAAGGGCCAAGGCTGAGGTCCAAGGGAAGGGATGGGGCAGGGTATCTACTTAAGGACCAGTGGGAGCAGGGGGAGTCAGGAGGTAGGTTCCAGCCAAGGCCCTTAGAGAATTCCAAAGGTCAAACTGAAGAGCGAGAACTCAGGAGTCAGTTCCAAAGGGCAAGAGGAAGGTTGTAAGTGGGAAGGGACCCAGGTGGCCCTGGAATGGAGTGGGAGCGGGCTGGGCAGGAAGTAAGTGTCCTGGAGTGTCTGCACAGGACTTCAGAGATGCCAGTGAAGATGTGGATGGCTTCAGTCAGCGCGACAGCTCAGGGCCAGCACAGACAACTTGCTCGCGGCCATAGAGTCTTTGTCATGTTCCTTGTAACCACGCCCCCAAGATGGTCCTGGCCCTAGGTAGGGGAGCCCTGGCCATGAGTATATTCTAAACTCTCCCCTGCCCACCACCCATGCTCTGGGCTCTATCAGCTGCCCTCTGAGAAAAAGACAATGTAAACAAGCACTTTGTTAAGTTAATTTTTATTTCCAACTTAAAAGGCTATTTTGAAATTACGTCTGTCTTACTTTTGGTAAAAAGCCTTTCTTTTATGAAACCAGAGTGATGGTGGGTGATAAGTTTTTGGTTGTTTGAATGGCCTCACTTGGGTACATTTAAAAGTTGGCAATACTGGTCCCAGCCTTATGGGGGAAAAAAAATTATAAAGCATCAAAGCCCACTCTGATTACTTCTGCTCTAAGGAACTGAAATCCTGTTCCTGAACCCCAGATCCTGGCTACCAAAATACCATTACCATCACCACCACCACCGTGTGTGTAAAGTACTGTCCTAAACCTTTGCATATGCTAATTAACTCCTTCCTTGTTTTGACAGCACGCTCACCTGCCTCATGCTTGTATATGGCTCTCCCTACTGCGTGAGCTTCTCTAGTGGCTCAGAGGGTAAAGCGTCTGCCTGCAATGCAGGTAGACCTGGGTTTGATCCCTGGGTCAGGAGGATCCTCTGGAGAAGGAAATGGCAACCCACTCCAGGACCTTTGCCTGGAAAATCCCATGGACAGAGGAGCCTGGTAGGCTACAGTCCACGGGGTGGCAAAGAGTCGGACACGACTGAACGATTTCACTTTCTCCGACTGTGACCAAGCCACTGTCAACTGAACCCCAGTTCTGATGGCTTCCCTACTATAGGTTTCACAATCTTTTCCCTGACCCCTGGCCACCTAGAAAGTAAACTTCGGTCTCAAAATTCCTGGCCACTGGTTGTATCTCTACTCCCTGCTACCAAACCTGGCCATACTGACTGTGGTTGGACTCCTATCAGACACTGTCAGACTCTGAATGCTGAGCTCCAACGCTGGAAGGAGAGCCACCTGCTGCCCAACTGTGCATCTATTGTAAAGCGTTTGCGGCTGATGCAGATGAACGGAGATTTGAAGCATGGACTCTGGAGTCTGGCTGCCCAGGTTTAAGTCCAGATTCCACAATAATGTCTGACTTTGGGCACTTTTCTCCAAGCTTCAGTTATCTCCTCTTTAAGGGGAATGGCAATCATAATAATACCTGATGATGGCTCAGCAGCTAAAGAATCTACCTGCAATGGAAGAGACCCAGGAGATGTGGATTCCATCCCTGTTGGGAAGTTCCCCTGTAGGAGGATATCCACTTCAGTATCTCGCCTGAAAAACCCCATGGACAGAGGAGCCTGGTGGGTGGGGTTGCAAAGAGTCGGACGTGACTGAGCGACTAAACGTGAGCACGTGTAGGGTTGTTGTTATCTGTCTATCTCTTATCCATGTGTAAAGCCCTTAGAATAGTGCTGGCCACACACAAGCTCGACAGGAGCGTGCACGGCTGTTAGCCTCTAGGCTAAGAGAACTGGGATGTTACCACCACTTCACATTTAAGGAAACTGAGACGCCAAGGAGTTGAATGAAATGCACAATGTCACACGGCTTTTGTGAGGTGGACCCAGAATAGAAGTTCGGAGCCTCTGGTGGAAGACTTGCGAGTTCCTTCATTTCTTCCAGTAGTTTCTTATTTTCATTTCTGATACAACTGCAACTGGCCCTGCTCCCTAAGCCACCAGTTTCTGTCTCATTCATGGGCTCCTGCAAAGGACATCGCTACTGTTCAGAGCAGACCTGGGCCGATTCAGCAGCTGTCCACCTACACATTGTCACCAGAGTGCTGGCGGGCAGTGGGGAGGAGCATTTACCTCCTTCAGGGGCTGAACATTCGCGATGAAGTTGAGACTGTGGCCTGCCCAGGGCTGGCTGGTGTTGTCTCCCCTGTTGTACTGGGTGGAGGCTCTGTCCTGAGAGCAGCTCAGCAGCCATATCGCAGTGACTTTGAAGCAGGTGCTGGGGCAATGAAGACTGAACAGGTTAATATAATTCTGCAGTGACTCATCCTAGAAGACCTATGACGGATCATTAAGTTGTCTTGGAACTTATTTCAGGCCCACACCCCCAGGGTGAACAGTCTTAATTTGTTTATCGGTCTCCAACAATAAGCCACTATTCTTCCCCACAACTCAGTTACACAATCCCTCCCCTCGTGTCTTTCAGCCTCCTACTGAAAATCTGCCTGTGTTGAGCGTGCGCGCTCCCCAGCCCTCTACCAGATGACTGACTGGTGTGTCATCCTGCCTTTGATGGGTAGCTCACTGTCTTCTTGCTGAGCTTGACTCTGCTCACTAGGATTCCTCTACAGTGGAGGTGCTTATTCTCTTGCTCGAGCAGATTTTGTTCTTTCCCTACTAAATTTTCTCTCCTTCATAGACTCCAAACTGTTTGTAGACTTCTGAAGTATCTACCTTCTAGTGCCTAATGAATGTCCTGGATCTAGGGTTGATGTATTTAAATTATTTAATTCTTTTTTAAAATATGTAAATACCTCATGTTTATTGTAGGAAAAAAGAATACTACAACTCTCCCATCATTCTGCCACCTAGAAATAACCTCTATAAATATTTTGGGGAGTACATCCTTTTAGACCTTTGTTGTTCACTTGCCCAGTTGTGTCCAATTCCTTGTGACCCCACAGACTGCAGAGGTCCCTCTGTCCCTCACCATCTCCCAAAGTTTGCCCAAATTCATGTCCATTGCACTGGTGATGCCATCCAGCCATCTCATCCTCTGACGCCCTCTTCTAATTCTGCCTCAGTCTTTCCCAGCATCAGGGACTTTTCCAATGAGTCGGCTATTCGCATCAGGTGGCCAGAGTACTGGAGTTTCAGTGTCAGCGCCAGTTCTTCCAATGAGTACATAGGGTTGACTTCCTTTAAGATTGACTGTTGATCTCCTTGCGGTCCGAGGGACTCTCAGGAGTCTTTTCCAGCACCACAGTTCGAAAGCATCAATTCTTTGGCACTCTGCCTTCTTTACAGTCTAGCACTCACAATTGTAAGTGACCACTGGGAAGACCAAAGCCTTGACTATACAGCTCTTTGTTGGCATCTGCAGTGATTTTGGAGCCCAAGGAGAGGGAATCTGTCGCTACTTCAACTTTTCCTCTTCTATTTGCCATGCAGTAACGGGGCTGGATGCGTTATCTTAGTTTTTTAATATTTAGCCTTAAGCTGGCTCTTTCACTGCTGTCCTTCACCCTCATCAAGAGTCTTAAGTTTCTCTTTGCTTTCTGCCATTAGAGCAGTGTCTGAGGTTGTTGATGTTTCTCCTGCCTATCTTGATTCCAGTTTGTAACTCATCCAGCCTGGCATTTCTCATGATGTGCTCAGCATATAAATTAAATAAATAGGGTGACAGCAGACAGCCCTTTCGTACTCCTTTCTCAATCCTGAACTAATCAGTTGTTCCACACAGTGTTCTAATTGTTTCTTCTTGATGCACATACAGGTTTCTCAGGAGATGGGTAAGATGGTCTGATATTCCCAACTCTCTAAGAGCTTTCCACAGTTTGTTATGATCCACATAGTCAAAGGCTTTAACATCAATGAAACAGAGGTAGGTGTTTTTCTGGAATTCCCTAAGTTTCTGTATGATCCAGCGAATGTTGGCAATCTGATTTCAGATTCCTCTGCCTTTTCTAAACCTAGTTTGGATATCTGGAAGGTCTTGGTTTGTGTAATGTTGAAGCCTATCGTGCAAGATTTTCAATCATGCTCCTTGACTAGCATGGGAGATGAGTGCAACTGTCTGTTGGTTAGAACATTCTTTAGTACTAGCGTTCTTGGGAATTGGGATGAGGATTGACCTTTTCCAGTCCTGTGGCTACTGCTGAGTCTTCCAGATTGCTGACATATTGATTGCAACACTTTGATAGCATCATCCTTTAGCGTTTTGAATAGCTCTACTGGAATTCCATTGCATCCACTAGCTTTATTAACAGCAGTACTTCCTAAGGCCCACTTGACCTCATACTCTAGCATGTCTGACTCTGGGTGACTGACCACACCATTTCAGTAATCTGGTTCAGGAAGATTTTTTTTTTGTACAATTCTTCCACGTATTTTTCCCATCTTTTCTTGGTCTCTTCTGCATCTACTAGGTCTCTACCTTTTCTGTCCTTTATGTGCCCATCTTTGGGTGAAATGTTCCCTTGATATTTCCAATTTCCTCTTAGACCTACCTCCCCACAAAATTGCCTCTGTGCCCTTCCTTGTAGGGGCACCTCCGATTGGTCCCCTAGCCTGTGTCCTGAAAGCATTCAGATGCCATTTCTTCACAAGCATCTACTGCAAGATAGGAAGTATTTGTCAACTTATACATGGATTGAAGTTGTGGAGTCAGCTTCCTCATTGTCTGGGAACAGCTCCAGGTGGGAATATCTTGTCTGCAATAACCTCCTCCTGGACTCCTGGTCTCCTGTCCTTTGGCCTGTCCCCCACAAGATCTCCAAAGTGAGCCAACCGAGACACTAATGCCGCCAAGTCCTTCTGTCTGCAGCTTTCAGCAGCTTTCCATCTTCTTCAGGATGGAATCAGGCCTCCTTAGCCTAGAATCAGTGGCTTCTCCTGACATGAGGCTGGCTTGCTTTTCCTGTTGCTTCACTTGCCGCCCCACTAAGGTACTGGTTCTCTACCCTTGTCAGGCAGTGTGCCCTTCCTCGCGTGGGATGGCATTTTGTGCTCCAGGATCTTTGTATTCACTGCTCTCTCTGCCTTGAAGGAGCTTCCCCTTCCCCTCCTCTGGATGATTTCTTTAGGACCGAGTTCAAGTATCATCTCCTCCAGAAGCCTTCTCTAACCACCTCCCCTCCAGTCTTGTCCCATCTCAGTTCAGTGCTTGGTCTCCGTGAGGACACATCGTGTTACCTGTGAACTTGACTCATGACCGAAAACCTGCTGTCTTGTTTATTTCCCTCACTAGATCACGAATTAATGAGGGCAAGGACTGTGGTTTTTTAACTGTTTTTTCTAGTCATTAACAAAATGTTTAGACCACAGCTCAATGGGTCTTTTTTTCTTACTAAAATATAAGAATGAGAAATATACCTGTAACTGCCCAGTGTTACTCTTGCTTAGGAACTAAGCTTTTTTTTTTTTTTTTTATCCAGGTACAGCATACATTTCAAAATTATTTCAGACTCTAATTTTGTACACACCTATGATCACAATGCTTTATATGTAAATTATCCCATTTAATATTATTTTAATCTCACAAAAACCACATGAGATAATAATTATTTCCATGTTATAGATCAGCAAGACTCAGGGATATATCAGCATCTTACGAACAGTAAGATGAACCAGAATTTGAACTAATATCAAAATAATCATCATCCTCTGAAGAAATGATTGATATTCAATTAGGGTTTTTTTGGATGTAGAAATTTGTTTCCTCATCTGGTTCTTTGTAATTTAGCCTCAAAGGCAGTGAAGGAATTTGTGGCTAACTCGTGGATTGATGGGTGACTCTGGCGTTTTCAGTATCACCACTATCATCAAGTTGCTCAAACCCTGTCCTCTCCTGTCCTTCTTCTCATAAGTATGTTAAAGCTTTTTTCGGTCATCTTTCTTTAAACCGACATTTTCGGCTCCACTTGAAGAAGTGGCAAATGGTTACCCACCAATGAATCATCACCGTGTAGGTGGCATAGATGGTACTTTGACCTGCCCTTAAGATCTGAATCGAAGGATTCTGATACTGAGTATTCCTTATAGGTAGAAAAGGGTCTTGTTAGACTCTGTAGACTCTCATTCATTCGAAAAACATTTACAGAGGGCCTAATAATCACAGTTACTAACAGTAGCTAACATTTGTGTGTGTGTGTGTTTGTGTATTCATTCAGTCGCTCAGTTTTGTCCGACCCTTTGTGACCCCTTAGGACTGTAGCCCACCAGGCTCCCCTGTCCATGGAATTTTCAAGGCAAGAATACCGGAGTGGTTTTCTATTTCCTCCTCCAGGGGATCTTCCCAACTCAGGGATTGAAGCTGTGTCTCCTGCATTGGCAGGCAGGTTCGTTTCCACCCCACCACCTGGAAAGCCCCAGCTAACATTTACTGGGGGCTTAATATGTGCTCCGTGCTCTTCACGTGTAGCAACTCATTTAATCCTCATTGGTGGAAGATTCCCTCGGGCAGGAACTATTATTTTGATAGTTTTATAAGTGAACAAAATGAGAGACAGAGAGGCTACGCAACTTTTCCAAGGCCACACAGCCTATGGTATATGACTCTCCTGCCACACACATTGTTCTCTGCTGTCTTGGGTACATGGTGGTGAGCGTGAGGCCCTATTCTCCAGGAACTTATGTGTTCGTGCATAGACGATACGAAGCCTATAGCTGCGATACTGTGACCCACGTGCGAGATGAAAAGAAGCATAAGAAAGGGATGCTTGGCGGCTAGTTGATGGCATCAGAGGAGCCACAGAGGAGGTGACATGTCAGCTGAGCTTTAGAGGACTCATGTGAGTTAAGGAGGTTGGGAAGGCTAGGGATTGTTGTAGAGAACAAACTTTGCAGTGGAGACAGAAGCCACAAAGGGCGGAGATGGAAGAATAACTTTCTTGAAGACAGTAAGAAGTTCCGAGGGGTTGGCTGACAGGATCCACAGGGAAATTTGATGAGAAATGAACTAGAAGAGTAGGTTGAACCAAAATCATGGAGAGTCTAGAGACACTGTACTTTATTTTGTGAAAAATGAAGATTTGTGGCAGGCATTTTAACAAAAGAATGGCATGATTATATTTGTGTTATACCTGTAAGGCTGAGCGCTGAAGAATTGGTGCTTTCAAACTGTACTGTTGGAGAACACTCTTGAGAGTCCCTTGGACTGCAAGGAGATCCAACCAGTCCATTCTGAAGGAGATAGGCCCTGGGATTTCTTTGGAAGGAATGATGCTGAAGCTGAAGCTCCAGTACTTTGGCCACCTCATGTGAAGAGTNCTTTTTTTTTTTTTTTTTATCCAGGTACAGCATACATTTCAAAATTATTTCAGACTCTAATTTTGTACACACCTATGATCACAATGCTTTATATGTAAATTATCCCATTTAATATTATTTTAATCTCACAAAAACCACATGAGATAATAATTATTTCCATGTTATAGATCAGCAAGACTCAGGGATATATCAGCATCTTACGAACAGTAAGATGAACCAGAATTTGAACTAATATCAAAATAATCATCATCCTCTGAAGAAATGATTGATATTCAATTAGGGTTTTTTTGGATGTAGAAATTTGTTTCCTCATCTGGTTCTTTGTAATTTAGCCTCAAAGGCAGTGAAGGAATTTGTGGCTAACTCGTGGATTGATGGGTGACTCTGGCGTTTTCAGTATCACCACTATCATCAAGTTGCTCAAACCCTGTCCTCTCCTGTCCTTCTTCTCATAAGTATGTTAAAGCTTTTTTCGGTCATCTTTCTTTAAACCGACATTTTCGGCTCCACTTGAAGAAGTGGCAAATGGTTACCCACCAATGAATCATCACCGTGTAGGTGGCATAGATGGTACTTTGACCTGCCCTTAAGATCTGAATCGAAGGATTCTGATACTGAGTATTCCTTATAGGTAGAAAAGGGTCTTGTTAGACTCTGTAGACTCTCATTCATTCGAAAAACATTTACAGAGGGCCTAATAATCACAGTTACTAACAGTAGCTAACATTTGTGTGTGTGTGTGTTTGTGTATTCATTCAGTCGCTCAGTTTTGTCCGACCCTTTGTGACCCCTTAGGACTGTAGCCCACCAGGCTCCCCTGTCCATGGAATTTTCAAGGCAAGAATACCGGAGTGGTTTTCTATTTCCTCCTCCAGGGGATCTTCCCAACTCAGGGATTGAAGCTGTGTCTCCTGCATTGGCAGGCAGGTTCGTTTCCACCCCACCACCTGGAAAGCCCCAGCTAACATTTACTGGGGGCTTAATATGTGCTCCGTGCTCTTCACGTGTAGCAACTCATTTAATCCTCATTGGTGGAAGATTCCCTCGGGCAGGAACTATTATTTTGATAGTTTTATAAGTGAACAAAATGAGAGACAGAGAGGCTACGCAACTTTTCCAAGGCCACACAGCCTATGGTATATGACTCTCCTGCCACACACATTGTTCTCTGCTGTCTTGGGTACATGGTGGTGAGCGTGAGGCCCTATTCTCCAGGAACTTATGTGTTCGTGCATAGACGATACGAAGCCTATAGCTGCGATACTGTGACCCACGTGCGAGATGAAAAGAAGCATAAGAAAGGGATGCTTGGCGGCTAGTTGATGGCATCAGAGGAGCCACAGAGGAGGTGACATGTCAGCTGAGCTTTAGAGGACTCATGTGAGTTAAGGAGGTTGGGAAGGCTAGGGATTGTTGTAGAGAACAAACTTTGCAGTGGAGACAGAAGCCACAAAGGGCGGAGATGGAAGAATAACTTTCTTGAAGACAGTAAGAAGTTCCGAGGGGTTGGCTGACAGGATCCACAGGGAAATTTGATGAGAAATGAACTAGAAGAGTAGGTTGAACCAAAATCATGGAGAGTCTAGAGACACTGTACTTTATTTTGTGAAAAATGAAGATTTGTGGCAGGCATTTTAACAAAAGAATGGCATGATTATATTTGTGTTATACCTGTAAGGCTGAGCGCTGAAGAATTGGTGCTTTCAAACTGTACTGTTGGAGAACACTCTTGAGAGTCCCTTGGACTGCAAGGAGATCCAACCAGTCCATTCTGAAGGAGATAGGCCCTGGGATTTCTTTGGAAGGAATGATGCTGAAGCTGAAGCTCCAGTACTTTGGCCACCTCATGTGAAGAGTTGACTCATTGGAAAAGACTCTGGTGCTGGGAGGGATTGGGGGCAGGAGGAGAAGGGGACGACAGAGGATGAGATGGCTGGATGGCATCATGGACTCGATGAACGTGAGTCTGAGTGAACTCCAGGAGTTGGTGATGGACAGGGAGGCCTGGCGTGCTGCGATTCATGGGGTCGCAAAGAGTCGGACACAACTGAGCGACTGAACTGAACTGAACTGATAGGGGAGGTGGACAAGTGGAAGAGTCAAAAAAAAAAACAAAAGAAGAAGAAGAAGCCAGGAAATTAGTCCACCAATTCCTGACTGGAATTACCCATACAAGAAACAGAGTCCCCCAAAGAAGGCATTAGTTGGAAAAGCATTTTAAGTAGCATCAACAGAACCTGATGACCTTATGCTTCTTGCTTGGGCCTTACGTGGATAGGATGACATTAACTATGGCAGGAATAAAGGACAAAGAACTTACTCATTTGTCTGCTTTTTTCATTCCGTACACACTTGATCAGAGAGCCAGGACCTACACCAGGAAGTGGAGATCCAGCAGCCAATCAGACATAAATCCACCCTTGCAAAGCTCACAGTTTAGTGGGTGAGGCAGACAAGTAAACAGACTGATTACAACAGGAGGGAGGAATGAACCACCCATGGAGTTGAGTCCTTGAAGTTTGATGATGAAGTCTTTCCAACAGCCTTCACTGGCATGATCCACCCCAGAAGCAGCACTAATTTCTTCTCCGTTCCTTTGCTGGGCTCTCTACTTCCCTGTAACTTGAGTTGTCCAGCCTGGCTTCCCTGAGGCAAAGGCCAAGAATCTGGTGTAGATATTTGGGGTTGGCAGGACTGGAGTCAAGGCATAGCTCCTTCTAAGGCAATGCAGAAACTGGGCATCCCAACGTGTGAGCCGAGTCAATGCCCATCTCAGAATGCCAAGAAGACTAGATAGAAACCCAAAGTCCAAAAGGCCAGGAATGGGGAGGCAGAACCAAGAGTCTGGAGTTGGGCAAACACCAGGCCAGAAGAAGCCAGAAGCCCCAGGATGACTGCCACAAACCCTGGGGAGATTTGCTGTTTTCCCTAGTGGGCTGGTAAGCACATGGCACACAGGTTCTGGGAGCTGGCAAAAGGGTCAGAGGTAGGACACCAACCAGTGTGCCCTTCCTACCTGCTGCAGAGAACGGCCCAGTCCCCACCTGCCGTTGGCCTCCCAGGTAACCCACGCTGATTCATCTGGGCCTGCCGTAGACTGAAGAGCAAGGGGCAGGCTGCCTGGGACCAAAGGAAGCAGAGTCAGGAGCCCACTGATTCGACAACAGGGCCTGTGGGAAGACTTGTTTCCCTCTCCAGTTCCCTTGAATGAGGTCCGCAAAAGCTGGAGGCTGTGTCTGAGCTGCCAGTGTTGCTGCGGAAAGCCAGCAGTGCCCGCTCACCCATTTGGGATGTCCCAAGAATCTAGGCCCTGTTCAGAACATTCAGATCATATGGAGGCAGGTAGAGAAGAAGACAGTGGGAAATGAGAGGAAAGGGAGGTAGGGAGGTCAGGAAAGGGAGCAGCAAAGGAGAACACAGATTGGAAGGAAGATAGCCACCAAGGCGCTGTTTCCTGTCTCTGATTCTTGGAGGTCTGCATACAGTGGCCTCATTCCACACTACACAGCCCCTTGGCAAGGGAGGCGGGCAGGGGGCATGTGGAGAGAGGGCCAGCCTGACCAGGGAACCCACCTGGGGCTCTTGAAGCCTGACAGCCCCGACAGGAGATGATAGCGGGTCGACTGAGTCACAGGGGATGGGAAACAGGAGAGGGGAAGGGCATGATGAAGACCGGGGCCCGCGATCGCCGCAGGCTCCTCTGCCGTCGACCGTGGCTTTTGGCAGCATGTGCATTGATTATTTGTTGCTGTCTCTTCATTTTATTAACTTTAATTCCTCACTGGGTTGATCAGCAGTTGTTCTTCCTGGAGGGTGTAATTAGGATTATAAATAAAGCCAAATGGAGAGTTTGGACGACCAACAGCTGTGCATTCTGTGTTGCAATGAGCCTGGGGGCCCCCTCCTACCCCCACCCCCGCCCCAGAGAAATCATTTTCCAACAATGGATTTGCTGCTTCGTTGGCTCAGCTGGAAAGCTGAGGTCTCAGGGAAGCCACACACTTCACTGTTTGGAAGGAATCAAGGTTGATGTTCCACAGACTCATTAGCTTGGGTATATATTGAAACAGCCTTTTGAATTGAGAGGCCATAGGAGGAATTCAATTCCAGAAGTCACATCTCCTACATGAAACCTCCCTGGGCACCACATGAAAATTCCCTTCCCACCTGCCTTACCCAGGGTAGACCAGCTGTCCCTCGGATCAAGTCCCTTTTCTCTGTGCCTATTGTTCAGGACAAGTCTTTTGCATATAGGTTGTTCCACAGTCCTCCTGGTTGGTCTCTCCATGTTATGCGTCTCACTTTCTCTAAGGTAATCTTTCCAAAATGCAAATCTCTCAATGTCTTGCCCTGCCTTCCAGGATAAACTAGATTCCCTTTAGCAGAGCACAGAGCCTTTCATAATCTGGCCTGTCTGGCCCCCACATTCCTGCCTTACCACTCTAAGACAACCCCAAACACAACCACCCCTCACACCCCTGGACCTTTGCACATGTAATCCCTTTTATTTGAATATCCTTCTGCCTCCTACACATGGAAAACTTCTATCTACCCTTCAAGGCCCAGTCCAAATACCTTCTCAAAATGAATCTTGTTGCACTCCTTCCAAAAGATACCCTTCCTTGGAGCTTCCACAGGACTTTAAATTCACTTCTCAGCGTTCCCTCTCTTTCTTGTATATATCCATCATGCTTGGTCTAAAATTTGTCCTCCAGCATCTTAAATCATTGTGTGTCATCGTATTACTCTGGAAATGCAGATGCATCTTTGGCAAGGATTGTACCTTTGAGGTCTTTTTTTTCTTTAAGGCCTTGCCCATTAGCATCCTGGTAGATGATGCAGGAAACTTCTGTGTGATAAAGCGAGTGCTGTTAAGTGTTTAAACCACTGTTGTCCACTAGAATTTTTGGTGATGTTGGAAATGTCCTACATCTACATTCTCCAACATGTTAGCTACTAAACCACTTGTGTCTACTGAACACTTGAAATGTGATTGATACAGTCGAGGAATAAAAACTTAATTTTATTTAATTTACCTTAATTATTTTAAATTTAAACAGCCACACGTGGCTAGTGGCTACCATAGTAGATAGTACAGACTTCAGTTCAGTTGCTCAGTCGTGTCCGACTCTTTGCAACCCCATAGACTGTAGCACACCAGGCCTCTCTGTCCATCACCAACTCCCAGAGTTTACTCAAACTCATGTCCATTGCTTTGGTAATGCCATTCAACTATCTCATCCTCTGTCATCCCCTGTTCCTCCTGCCTTCAATCTTTCCCAGCATCAGGGTCTGTCAAATGAGTCAGTTCTTCACATCAGGTGGCCAAAGTACTGGAGTTTCAGCTTCAGCATCAGTCCTTCCAATGAATATTCAGGACTAATTTCCTTTAGGATGGACTGGTTGGATCTCCTCGCAGTCTAAGGGGCTCTCAAGAGTCTTCTCCAACACCACAGTTCAAAAGCATCAATTCTTCGGCATTCAACTTTCTTTATAGTCCAACTCTCACATCCATACGTGACTTGGAAAAACCATAGCTTTGACTAGACAGACCTTTGTTGGCAAAGAAATGTCTCTGCTTTTTAGTATGCTGTCTAGATTGGTCATAACTTTTCTTCCAAGGAGCAAGCGTCTTTTAATTTCATGGCTGCAGTCACCATCTGCAGTGATTTTGGAGCCCCCCAAAATAAAGTCTGCCACTGTTTTCACTCTTTCCCCATCTATTTCCCATGAAGTGATGGGACCAGATGCCATGATCTTTGTTTTCTGAATGTTGAGTTTTAAGCCAACTTTTTCACTGTCCTCTTTCACTTTCATCAAGAGGCTCTTTAGTTCCTCCTCACTTTCTGCCATAAGGGTGGTGTCATCTGCATATCTGAGGTTCTCGATATTTCTCTTGGCAGTCTTGATTCCAGCTTGTGCTTCTTCCAACCCAGTGTTTCTCATGATGTACTCTGCATATAAGTTAAGCAGGGTGACAATATACAGCCTTGATGTACTCCTTTCCCTATTTGGAACCAGTCTGTTGTTCCATGTCCAGTTCTAACTTTTGCTTCCTGCCTGCATACAGATTTCTCCAGAGATGGGTCAGGTGATCTAGTATTCCCAACTCTTTCAGAATTTTCCAGAATTTTTGTGGTCCACTCAGTCAAAGGTTTTGGCATAGTCAATAAAGCAGAAGTAGATGTTTTTCTGGAACTCTCTTGGATTAAGTACAGACTTGGATTAAACTCATTCAGAATGAATTGGTGAAGATGGTGAAGGACAGGGAAGCCTGGTGTGCTGCAGTCTATGGGGTCACAAAGAGTCGGACACAACTGAATAACTGAACAACAATTTAGAATAAAAGTTAGCCTAAAGAGGCAACCTACCTGTATTAGATTCAGCACTTCATATTAATAGCTATATTGTAGCCTTTGAATAAAATAAATGCTAACAGTAATAATAATAAGGGGTCAATTTTCTTTTCTTTTTTGTGGCTGCCCTGGGTCTTCTTTGCTGCTCTCTGGCTTTCTCCAGCTGTGGGAAGCGGGGGCTACTCTCTAGTTGTGGCGCCCAGGTTTCTCATTGCACTGGCTTCTCTTGTTGCTGAATACAGGCTCAAGGGCATGTGGGTTCAGTGTGGAGCACAGGCTTAGTTGCCTTGCGACATATGGGATCTTCCAGGTCCAGGGATCAAACTCGTGTCCCTTGCATTGGCAGGTGGATTGTTAGCCACTGGACCACCAAGGAAGTCCTTGAATGGTATTTTGATAGCTTACTCTGGGGTGATATGACAATCATCTTCCCAGTCAAACTTCTGAGAGTCTGAGGCCATATCATCTGTGGACTTGATTAAAACATACAGGGACTGGCAGGATCTTGCCAGGAAGTGTCTTCTAAAGAGTTAGAGCTTGAAAGCAGCTAAGTGAGTGACTCCTAAAATGGGTAGTGATGTGCTTTCAAGCAGGGAGAAAGGTTTCTTAGGATAGTATTTTGAGACATATTACAGCCTGAGAGTCTTATGCATGTGTGCTCAGCCGTGTCCAACTCTTGGAACCCCATAGACTGTAGCCCGCTAGGCTCCTCTGTCCATGAAATTTTCCAGGCAAGATTACTGGAATGGGTTGCCATTTCCTAATCTTGGGGATCTTCCCGACCCAGAGATCGAACCCTCATCTTTTGGTGCCTCCTGCATTAGTGGGTGAATTCTTTACCAAATGCACCACCCTGAAAGCCCAGAGAGTCTTATAAAGAAGATCTTAATTTACCCTGAAGGAGCCAGTTATTGACCAGGGCCTAAAAACATTACAACAGGGGTAGACTAAGACAAGCCAGCAGATGTGCAGTGCCAGGCTTATAGGTTTCTTTGCTCCAATGGAAGATCTTTCTTTTACTTTCCCCACCTCCTGGCAGTTAGCAAAGAGTCTGAACTCAAAAAGAAAGCTTCATCCTTTCTCTTTGGACAGCTGCATCATTTGGAGTTAGGGGTGTCCAAAGCTCTCTGGTGACTGATGGCAAAGTAGAACAATGTGACAGGGAGATGAGAGCTGGGGTGGGACTGACAGCAAAAAAAAAANCTCTCTCAGAATTTTCCACAGTTTATTGTGAGCCACACAGTCAAAGGCTTTGGCATAGTCAATAAAGCAGAAATACACGTCTTTGTTTCTGGAACAAGAGTCTCTTGCTTTTTCAATAATCCAGCAGAAGCTGGCAATTTGATCTCTGATTCCTCTGCCTTTTCTAAAAACAGCTTGAACATCTTGAAGTCTATGGTTCACGTGTTGTTGAAGCCTGGCTTGAGGAATTGTAAGCATTACTTTGCTAGCATTTGAGATGAATGCAATTGTGCAGTAGTTTGAGCATCCTTTGGCGATGTCTTTCTTAGCGATTGAAATGAAAACTGACCTTTTCCAGTCCTGTGGCCACTGGTGCTTTTTCCAAATTTGCTGTCTGTTTGACTGCAGCACTTTCACAGTATCATCTTTTAGGCTTTGAAATAGCTCAACTGGAATCCCATCACCTCCACTAGCTTTGTTCATAGTGATGCTTCCTAAGGCTCTCTTGCACCCTGTCTCCTGTACAGTGTCATGAACCTCCATCCATAGTTCATCAGGCACTCTGTTTATCAGACCTAGTCCCTTAAATCTATTCNCTGTTTGACTGCAGCACTTTCACAGTATCATCTTTTAGGCTTTGAAATAGCTCAACTGGAATCCCATCACCTCCACTAGCTTTGTTCATAGTGATGCTTCCTAAGGCTCTCTTGCACCCTGTCTCCTGTACAGTGTCATGAACCTCCATCCATAGTTCATCAGGCACTCTGTTTATCAGACCTAGTCCCTTAAATCTATTCTCACTTCCACTGTATAATCATTAGGGTTTTATAACTAAATCTAGTTATAGATATTTTATCACATAACTATTTCACCACAAAGAGAAATCCAAATCCTAATGGCTTCACTAGGGAATTCTATCAAACATTTAAGAAGCAATTTATACCAATATTGCCCAGTTTTTTCATAAAAGAGAAGAGAGAAAAGGTTTTCCCAATATTTTCAATGAGGCCACAATTACCCTAATATTAAAGTCAGAAGGAAAATAAAGACCACAAGGAAATATATAAAGATAATATTAGCTAATAAAATTTAGTAATATAAGAAAATGATAATATACCAAGTAGGGTTCTTTTTAGAAAAGAAAAACAGCAACAGAAAAATAAAGAATTTTAAAAAGGACTTGTGATTGCTAGGGGCTAGAGACAGGGAGAAATGGGCCCACTTTGTTCCATGGGTGGGAAGTTTTAGTTATGCAGATGAGTAAGTTCTAGATACTTGCTATACCACATTCTGCCTATTGTTTTCAGTGTCTTGTTTATGTGTGGTAAATCACTTTGGTCATGTCCCACTCTGAAATCTCATGGAGCCCGCTATGCTTCTCTATCCATGAGATTCTCCAGGCAAGAATACTGGAGTGGGAAGCCATTCCCTACTTCAGTGGCATGCAGGTTCTTCACCACTGGTGCTATCTGCGGAGCCCTATCACTGTTCTACTGAGTATTTAAAGCAGTTGTTAAGAAGGTAGATTTCATTTTGTGTTCTTACCATGCACATACACTTAAACCACACAAATAAACAAAACTAAAGGGGCACTAGGCAACTTTTAGAGATGATAGATAGTCTTTTAACTTCATTATAGTGATGGTTTCACATTTGTATCTATATGTTTACACTCATGGTGTGTACGTGTTAAATATGCGCAAATCTTTCTAAATCAACTGTACTTCAATAAAGTTTTTTTTTTAAATAAAAGAAAAAATGGGAATGATGGCTTATCCAAGTTATATGTTTAAAATTTAAAAAAAAAATCCTGAGAAACTAAAGTGATAAATTCACAGAGATAAATTTCCAAGTCTTTGGATTGAATGTTGAGCCTCTAAGATGGATAACTATACATGAAAGATATACACAGTGAATGGTATTGCTGGAAAAAGAGGAAGGAAAAGATACATCTTGTTGAATCAAGGGAATACTAACATGACAGATATAGTAATAAACCAGCTTCATGAAAATTACTGTGGTTATATGCTCTGCAATGTTATTTTATTTAGGAATAATATTTTTGTCATCACAGGCTTTAATCATAAACATAATTATAATTATTAAATTGTAATTAATAGATCTTATATTACTTTATACTCAAATTTCATAGTACATTGGACCATTGTCCTAAAGTTGTAATTATCATTTAGTCGCTAAGTCATGTCTGACTCTTTTGTGACCCCATGGACTCTAGCCTGTCAGGCTCCTCTGTCCATGGGATTTCCCAGGCAAAACTGTTGGAGTGAGTTGCCATTTCCTTCTCCAGGGGGTCTGCCTGACCCAGGGCTTGAACCCACGTCTTCTGCATTGGCAAGCAGATTCTTCACTGCTGGTCACCAGGGAAGCCCTGTTGTCCTAATCACAGTAGTTTTTTTTTTTTTTTTTTTTAATTTTAATGAAAGTTTTTTAACTTAGGGATTTATTGTGAAACTTTTGCCTAGTTTGTAATTCTCAGGTATTCTAGTCAAAATGTTTACTTAAAAAGGCAAAAGGAAAGTATTTGATATAACTTTATTAGTTAATGCATAATTTTTACATTCTATCCTCCCTTAAAAATACACCAATAGCAGAAATTAAATGATTGTAGTGTGTCCAGTATCACTCTGTTTATGCTATAATTATTAACAGACTAGCTGGCAGGAACATATTTCTTAAGTTATTATTTTCTCCCCTGCAGACTGTCTTTGATGCATACTGCTTTCCAAAGGAAATAGTTACATGTGTTTAATAAATTTCCTTCTGGTGATCTTACACCTACTTTGTTAACAAATTTTTTCATGCTTTCATTTGTCACTAACTGTTAATCATAACTTTTGCACCACAAAAAGAATTGTGTAGTACCCTTTTATTTTCTGCTTGTGATTTTGACATGGGTTATTAGGTCTGTCACTTAGACAATGACAAAAATAACAGCTGTGAAGTTTATTGTGCTCAGAAGTCATTTTTTTAATATTACTTTTGGCAATGTCTATTAAAAGTCTGTCCAATGTCTGATGGGAAAAAATAATAAATTCTCTTGTAAAAATAATTTAACTATTACAGAGAGGACACAATTATGAAATACATTACCATTAATCCTTTTCTCATATCCAAAGTTCACAGTCATTTGGGAGATATTTGTTAGAATGATGTATGTGTTTAATTTCATCCAAATTAGTCTAAAAGAAATTTGAAATCCTTAGAGTACATTGAGAATTTAATTCTGCAAAAGAGTTGTGATAAACTTGGAAACTCATGCTTTATATAATAAAAATACTTTTAATTATTGGATTTCTATTATTGATGTGGAACTGGGTATATCTTCATTATGTCAGTGGAAACACTGATCACCTTGCTTCTCCATCACTTTGGCAGTTCCATCAACTTCCTGTAATATAATCTCAAGTCAAGCAGCCATAGGAGATTGATGTGTAAAATAAGAACTTCTTAGGATTGTAAACCAGCTCTCTTGAGCTCCATTATCACATTTTTCCTCCTATAACAAGGAAATTATGAATACCTCTGTTATGACTGGATAAGTCAGGCAAAATCTATATTTCAAGCCTTAACCTTAACAGTTTATACAACTTCTGCATTGCCAAATTCCAGGCCTCACCAATATTTTGTCTTTTGGCCAGAGGCCTGTGCCAAACTAATTCAAAGTAGTGTTTTAATTATAAGCATCCTTATGTTACTTTCCTTGAGTTATTACTCATTTGCTTAAGGAAGACTATATATCAAAATTTTCATCCATACATTCTCGAATTGCAGCATTCTCCTTGTGTCAGAGGTATCTAGATATTTGGAAAAGATCTGTGTCCCCTTCCACAGTTTACGGTTTTCCCTTAAACTACTGAAAAAAACAAGGACTATATTTCTTATTCCTTGTTTCTAAGTAGGGTGACTTGTCTCATACTGAAGAGTAAGCATCAGAAATGTCTATTTACTGTCCGAAGGTGATAAGATGTGGATTTGTCTTCTAATATCCCCTTCTGTGCCCACAGGATGTTGATTAAAATAATCTAGAAACCATATATTTAATATATCAGAAATTCTGAAATCGTGGTACCAAATAATTTGTGTGAAATAGAGCTCATTAGTTTTCTGCCACTCTTTTTTATTTTATTTTTTTATGAAAGGATAATTGCTTTTCAAAATTTTGTTGTTTACTGTTGAGTATCAACATAAATCAGCCATAGGTATACATGAATCTCCCTCCCATTTCCCACCCCATCCCATCCGTCTAGGTTAATGCAGAGCCCCTGTTTGAACCATACAGCAAATTCCCCTTAGCTATCTATTTTGCATATGATAATGTAAGTTTCCATGTTACACTTTGCATACATCTTGCCCTTTCCTCCCCTCTTGCCATGTCCATAAGTCTATTCTTTATGTCTGTTTCTCCACTGCTTCCCTGTAAATAAATTCTTCAGTACCATTTTTCCAGATTCTATGTACATGAGTTAAAATATGATATATCTTTCTCTTTCTGATTTACTTCACTCTGTATAATAGGTTCTAGGTACATCCACCTCTTTAGAACTGACTCAAATGTGTTCCTTTTTATGGCTGAGTAACATTCTGTTGTACATATGTATCATTACTTCTTTATCCTTTCATCTGTCGATGGACATCTAGGTTGCTTCCATGTTCTAGCTATTGTAAACAGTGCTTCACTGAACAATGGGATATATGTGTCTCTTTCAATCTTTATTTCCTCAGTGTATATTCTTAGGAGTAGCATTGCTGGGTCATATGGTGCTTTCATTTCTCGTTTTAAAGGAATCTCCACTCTGTTCTCCATAGTGGCTGTACTAGTTTGCATTCCCACCAACAGTGTAAGAGTGTTTCCTTTTCTCCACACCCTCTCCAGCATGTATTGTTTGCAGACATTTTGTTAATAGTCATTCTGACCAGTATGAATTAATATCTCATAGTTTTGATTTGCATTTCTCTAATAATGAGCCATGTTGAGCATCTTTTCATGTGCTTGTTAGCCATCTGCATGTCTTCTTTGAAGAAATGTCTGTTTAGATATTTTCCCCACTTTTTGATTGCATTGTTCGTTTTTCCGGCATTGAGTTGTATGAGCTGTTTGTATATTTTGGAAATAATAGTTTGTCAGTTGTTTCATTTGCTATTGTTTTCTCCCATTCTTAGGGTTGTCTTTTCACCTTGCTATAGTTTCCTTTGCTGTGTAAAAGCTTAAACTTAATCAGGTCCCTCTTGTTTATTTTTGTTTTTATTTCTGTTACTCCAGGAGGTGGGCCATAGAGGGTCTTGCTTTGATTTATGTCATCAAGTGTTCTGCCTACATTTTCCTCTAGGAGTTTTATAGTTTCTGGTCTTACATTTAGGTCTTTAATCCATTTTGAGTTAATCTTTGTGTATGGTGTTAGGAAGTGTTCTAATTTCATTCTTTTACATGTTGCTGTCCAGTTTTCTCAGTACCATATATTGAAGAGGCTGTCTTTGCCCCATTGTATATTCTTGCCTCCTTTGTCAAAAGTAAGATGCCCATTGGTGCATGGGTTTAATTTTGGGCTTTCTATCTTGTTCCATTGGTCTATATTTCTATTTTTGTGCCAGGACCATACTGTCTTCATGACTGTAGCTTTGTAGTATCATCTGAATTCAGAAAGGTTGATTCCTGCAGCTCCATTCTTCTTTCTCAAGACTGCTTTGCCTATTCGGGGTCTTTTGTGTTTCCATATAAATTGTGAAAATTTTTGTTCTAGTTCTGTGAAAAAATGTCATTGGTAATTTGATAGGAAACACACTGAATCTGTAGACTGCATTTGGTATTATAGTCATTTTCACAATATTGAATCTTCCTACCCAGGAACATGGGATATCTCTCCACCTGTTTATGTCAGCTTTGATTTCTTTCATTATTGTCTTATAATTTTCTGTGTACAGTTTTTTCTCCTTAGGTAAGTTTATTCCTAGAGATTTAATTATTTTTGTTCCATTGGCTAATGGGTATTATTCTTTTATTTATCTTTCTGATTTTTCATTGTTAGTGTATAGAAATGCAAGTGATTTCTCTGTATTGATTTTGCATCCTTCAACTTTGCTAAATTCACTGATTAGTTCTAGTAATTTTCTGATATTATCTTTAGGGTTTCCTAAGTGCTGTATCATGTCATCTGCAAACAGTGAGAGCTTTACTTCTTCCCCGATTTTGATTCATTTTATTTCTTTTTCTTCTCTGATTGCTGTAGCTAGGACTTCCAGGACTATGTTGAATAATAGTGGTGAAAGTGGACATCCTTATCTTGTTCCTGATCTTAGAGGGAATGCTTTCAGTTTTTCACCATTGAGAATAATGTTTCCTGTAGGCTTATCATATATGGCCTTTACTATATTGAGGTAGGTTCCTTCTATGCCCATTTTCTGAAGAGTTTTAATCATAAATGATTGCTGAATTTTGTCAAGGCTTTTTCTACCTCTATGGAAATTATCATATGATTTTTATCTTTCAATTTGTTAATATTGTGTATGACACTGATTGATTGGTGTATATTGAAGAATACTTGCATCCCTAGAATAAATCCAACTTGATCATGGTGTATGAGCTGTTTGATGTTTTGCTGAATTTTCTTTGCTAAAATTTTGTTGAGTATTTTTGCATCTATGTTCATCAATGATACTGGCCTGTAGTTTTCTTTTTATGTGTTGTATTTGTCTGATTTTGGTATCAGGATGATGGTGGCCTTGTAGAATGAGTTTGGAAGTGTTCCTCCCTCTGCAATTTTTTGAGAGACTTTTACAATGTTAGGCATTACCTCTTGTCTAAATGTTTGATGGAATCCTCATGTGAAGCCATCTGGTCCTGGGCTTTTGTTTTTGGGGGGATTTTTGATCACAGCTTCAATTCCAGTGATTGTAATTGGATTGTTCTATTTCTTCCTGGTTCAGTCTTGGAAGACTGAATTTTTCTAAGAATCTGTCCATTGCTTACAGATTATCCACTTTGTTGCTATATAGTTGTTCATAATATATCATATAGTCCTTTGTAGTTATGCATCATCTGTTGTAGCCTCTCCTTTTTAATCTCTAATTTTATTGATTTGATTCTTCTCTCTTTTTTTCCTTGATGAGTCTGGCTAAAGATTTGTCAATTTTTTTTATCTTTTCAAAGAACCAGCTGTTGGTTCTTTCATTTCTTTTTCATTTATTTCTGCTCTGATCTTTATGATTGTTTTCTTTCTACTAATATTGGGGTTTTTTGTTCTTCTTTATCCAGTTGTTTTAGGTGTAAATATTCAATGTTTTTCTTGTTTCTTGAGGTAGGATTATATTGCTATAAACTTCCCTTTTAGAACTGCTTTTGCTGCATCCCATAGGTTTTGTGTTGTTATGTTCATATTGTCATTAGTTTCTAGGAATTTTTTGATTTCCCATTGATTTCTTCAGTGATCTCTTGGTTATATAGAAATGTATTGTTTAATCTCCAAGTGTTTGTGTTTTTTACATTTTCTTCTTTTCTTGTAATTGATATCTAGTGTCATAGCATTGCAGTTGGAGAAGAAGCTTGATATAATTTCAATCTTCTTAAATTTACTGAACTTTAATTTGTGACCCAAGATATGGTCTATCCTGGAGAATGTTCCATGTGCACTTGAGAAGAAGATGTATTCTTCTGTGTTTGGATATAATGTCCTGAAGATATCAATGAGATCCATCTCATCTAATGTATCATTTAAGATGTGTTTCCTTATTAATTTTCTGTTTTGATGATCTGTCCATTGGTGTGAGTGGGCTGTTAAAGTATCCTACAATTACTTTGTTACTGTCAATTTCTCCTTTTATGTCTGTTAGTGTTTGTCTTATGTTTTGAGGTGCTCTTCTGTTGAGTGCATCAGTTCAGTTCAGTTCAGTTGCTCAGTCGTGTCCGACTCTTTGCAACCCCATGAATCGTAGCTTGCCAGGCCTCCCTGTCCATCACCAACTCCCGGAGTTCACTCAGACTCATGTCCATCCAGTCAGTGATGCCATCCAGCCATCTCATCCTCGGTCTTCCCCTTCTCCTCCTGCCCCCAATCCCTTCCAGCATCAGAGTCTTTTCCAATGAGTCAACTCTTCACATGAGTGGCCAAAGTACTGGAGCTTCAGCTT
>SJYA01002932.1:10996526-11098080 GCA_006410615.1 Neotragus moschatus | reverse complement strand
CCCATGAAGTGATGGGACCAGATGCCATGATCTTTATTTTCTGAATGTTGAGCTTTAAGCCAACTTTTTCACTCTTCTCTTTCACTTTCATCAAGAGGCTCTTTAGTTCCTCTTCACTTTCTGCCATAAGGGTGGTGTCATCTACATATCTGAGGTTATTGATACTTCTCCCAGCAATCTTGATTCCAGCATTAGTTTGGCCATTTCTCAAGTAGGGTCCCACCTTTCACTGTATGCTCACCTGATGTCAACATTCTAGTGAGAAGAAGGAAGAAGAAGCACCCCTCGACTCCTGGCCCACAATTCCAAGTGGACAAAGGGAGTTCTTTCCAGCTTTTGAAGAACCTTGGAGAGACAGGCACCCACCCACCTTCTCCCAGTCAAAGATTATGTGCAATACAGGACAGGCTTGGGTCATCCTGGCTTCTTGGGGCATGAGCTGTGACTCCTGAATTTCCTCCCTGGTTCCCTGGGAAAGATACTACCTTCTTCAGCAGGTCTTGTGAAGGTACAATGACATAATGTGTGTGGAAGAGTCTCAGGCAGGGGCTAGCCCCGAATGTGGGCCCAGCAGCCTCATCCCCCATGGCTCCCCGGGCATCTGTGCTGTGATTTCAGCCTCAGAGGAGTGGGAAGCCCCAGGGCTTCACCAGGAGGGAGCATGGTGTCCTTATCCTCAGCAGCTGGCTCTTGCTTCATTGAGGCCACTTGCTGCCAAGCAGATGTTTTTGCTGAGGAATCTGTAGAGTTCAATGGGAGTCAGGAGCCAGGGACATCTCCCCATGGCAGGCCACAGCTGGGGCTCCCCCCAAGCTGAATGCTGGCTTATTTCCTCCTGCCAAACCATCTTATGCAAATAGGTGCTAGGCTGAGCACACACAAGCTAGAGTTGAGAATTGAACTCCCAGGGTGTTTAAAGGCCTGGCCCAGGGTGAATCATCACTTAGCCCCTCTAAGGTCAGAGCAAGTGGCCAAGGAGCTGGGCTCCTCCTCAGTGTGTCCTGGGAGGGTACACTAGGCCTCCAGCCCTGATGCCGGGCCCATCCTCCTCTAGCGTGGAGGCTGAAGGATGCAGCCTTGAAAAGCCCATCACTTGGTTTGGGAAGAGGGACCCTCTTGCCAGGTACTTTCAAACTTTGATCCAATTTCTCCCTCCTTCAAGAGGCCCACACAGGGAAAGGGTGAGTCAGGCAGCTCCCATCTGCTGAGAGAGTGTGTCTCAAGTGGGCACCCAGTTTTGCTTCCAAGGCGCTGGGCCCTCTATCTCAGAAAGGGCGCTCCTTTTCCCTGCCCCTTGGGACCTCCTGCTGCTACACACTTGCTTCCTCCAGGGCACTCCAGTGAGTGACTCTCCCGCCCCTAGGACAATAGACTGTGGCCGCCCTTACAGAACCAGTTTGAAGCTAAACAGTGACATATCCCAGTTCAACTGAGCAGGAGGCTACAGTGGGGTGAGCACAAGTCAGTTCAAGGTCAAGAAAGGCCATAGATCCATAGGGACCCAAAGGTAGACCACAGCAAAACATACCGGTTCATCTTCTCTCCATTACAGCAGCAGCTTCGGTCTAGTTTTTGAGTTTTCTGAAAGAAATAGGCTGCTTGGCTCTTCTTGCTGGGAAGATATCTGACAGTACCGTTTCAACTAATCTTAGTAACAAGTGGTATGGCAGTCAACTCACAGAACACTCTCCCTTGACTCTTTTCTCCTCTGATCAGCAGGGACTACATGGCCTTGCAAAGTAATCCGAGGGTCCCTTCTCTTCCTTGGGACCCTATCAGGGCTGCTGGGCAGCACGTGCCTTCCTCTCCTCAGCAGCAGGCCCGATCCATCACCCTGGGCAGTAAAGGAGGGGGAACAGATTAAGGGGCTGTGGCCTTCCTAACATGAGAGAGGAGCATTTAGGTCCAGTCTGCTATCTAGAACTTATAGAAACATCCTGAGAGGTTGACAAGTCTCCATGGGAGGTCTGTCCTCCCCTGCAAGGGAGCTGAGGGCCCTTAGAGGTCTCATGGATCAGAGGATAGCCCCAGCATAGGCATTTGGGTGGACGTTGAGCAGAGCCTGGCAGAACAGAAGCCAGAGTACAGGCTGAGCCACCGGAGGGGAACAGGCCCTAGCAATTTCCTCAAAAATGGAGAGCCTGACAGGGCTCGTACCATGTACATTCCAGTCTGGGATGGAAAAGCTGGAGGGGGCAGCTGGACAGGCAGCCCAAGGCTTCTTCCTGGAATCGCCCTCAGCCATGAGCTGAGGCCTGGGAGGCCCTCACCCTGTGTGCAGAGCAGGCTAGGGTGGGTGTGGGGTAAAGGGGGGCACTGCTAGACACAGATTGGGCTCCCTGGCCAGAGCTTAGGGATGAAAATGGCCAAGGACACCTTCTGAAAGTGCTGCCTGGCCCCTTCCTCTGAGGAGGAGGAGGTGGCAAAGAGGGAACCCGAGTGGCCTCTGTCAGCCCTTTGCTGCCTGTCTTCCCTGCTGCCGGGCGCCTTGGGGTGAACTCCAACCCGCAACTCCACCAAGCTCAGAAGGCCACCTCCTCTCCTGCTTTGTGCTGATTTCCTGCAGTGCAGTCTTTTATTCCCACAGTGTGAGGAGCAAAGATGGCTCCTCCCCCAGGGCCCGCTCACCGGGCACAGGGGACCCTAGCTGACAACCTGGCTCCTTCATAACGCAGAGTATGATTTGGGACAGGCACACCCGCTTCCTGGACCCGCTTCCTGCTGACTGAGGGCGTGAGACCAGAACACCCTTGAGCTGCCATCCAGACCCTACAGTCTGCCATCCCATGCCTTTCCTCACCAGTACCACCCTTTTCCTGCCCACTCATCCACGGAGAGCTGGCAAATAATTGTGCCTTCTCCTCCTCAACTGTGAGGCATCTCTCCTGGACCCCACATCAAGGGGCCCAACAGTCGGGGCCCAATAGTCAGTGCCCCCCTTGCAAACACCTGAAGCTGCCTCTCACCATTGGACTAGGTTCTGACAATTTACCATGCACCTGTCTATTATTCATTATTTCCTTCCACCTTCATTGCCAGGTAAATATTGTTAGTTCTATTTTACTGACAATGAATTGACTGAGTCTCAGGCCTTGTGGCTTTGCTCAAAACCACCAAGCAAGTCAGGGGCAGGGGTTGGTTTTGAACCCAGATCTGTATGGGGCCCACACCTGGGCCCAGCAGGGCCCGTGGGTCACCTTCCTCTGTGGGGCTGTAGTGCAAACACCCAGGTGCCTCCATTCAGGGCTTGGCTCTGCCGCCAGCCGAACCTAGTGATGTCAGCATTGCCATGGAAACCCTTCCCCTGGCACTGGGCAGGACCAACCTCCCTTGTGCAGTTTTCCTTTGTGTGGACTTTGCAATGCGTTGCCAAGGCAGTGGGGCCTGCTGGGCAGGTTGGCATGGGGTGGAGAAGGCAGACAAACTCACACTGCATCCCAGCTACACGGCCCATGTGTCGGGAGAGTCCATTGCTCTCTGGAGGGAGGGGCTGTGGTCTAGGGCCTTAGGCTAGTGGCCAAGGCCACGAAGATTTTGAGGGAGACCCTGGTCAGAGCCCCAGCCTGGCAATAGCCTTTTGGCATATTTAGTGCTCCCGTCTTGCCATCTCAGAATCACCTGGGCCAGAGTCTTGTGATAAAGGCAAATCCCGAGGTCACTGCAGACCTGTTCATCATGGGGTGAGAAAGAACCTCAGTTTAATCTTGTCCCCAAGAATAGTCTATTCTGAGAACCACCGTTTATGGGAGATTGGATTTACTGAGCACCTAGACGTGTTAGGCCCTTTGGCCCAGTTTACCTTGCATAGTCATCTTCCCAACACTGAGAGAAGGTGAACAGAGGAACTAGGTTTTTGGTGGGTCTTTCTAATCCCCATTTCATAGTGGAAGACAGTAAAACTCAGAGAGCTCAAATCTCTTTCCTGCCTACTGTCACCCAGCTTGAAAGCGGCAGAGTGTGGATTCAAACCCAGGGGTTCAAAGCCTTGCCCTGCAGCCTCTCCACTGGCCATGGGCCACTGGCCCATGCTAGCCTCTCCACTGGCATGGGCCAGGAGCCTGGCATTGTTAGCTTCCTCCTGTTGGTTTTCCAGGAAGAATCCTTAAGTACCTTTGTAGAGTGGGCCAGCTCTGTCCTGAGCCTCCCACATGCTCCCCGATCTTAAAGGACCTTGAGCCGACAGAGAACCACAAAGCCTGTGCCTTCCTACCTGTGTCTGCAGCCTGTTCCACCTGGTGAGAAAAATCGTCGTCCCCCACTAAGTCCCACAACACCTTCCTCTGCCGATCTGTCCCGGCATCCTTGCTTTCTTGAAGGTCTCCTGAAGTCCTTGGTCCCTCCGCCTGCCCTGGTGGGTGGCCACTGACCCAGTCCACAGAGATACCCCCTTCTTGGAAGTCTCCAGGAAGAGAAACTCTGTGACCTCTGCCTCTGTGCTGATAGCCCACAGCCTTCCTTTGTCCAGCTTCACCCCTCCTGCTTTCTTTGAATGCTGGCTCCTCCAGTATTAACAACCCTTCAGGGTGTTCAAAGGGACTTCAGTCCTGGGGTTCTATTCTGCTGGCAACTGTGGGGGGAGGCTGAGACCCTGGCTGACTCCAGGGCTACTGGGTTGGGACTCTTCCTCCCCACATGCATCTCTCACGTTAAAGGTCAACAAACATCAGTGATGTTGGATGAGGGCTGAACACACAGCAGGGGCGCCAAAAAGTGCTGGATGGTGAATGGTGTTGGGACTCTCAGCCCTGTGCTGGGCGCGTCAGAGTCAGTCAGCATTCTGGCTCCAACCATTACCTGGCTCTGCTTGTCTTCTTTCATCGAACAAGTATTTCCTGAAGACTGTGCTATGCATTCTCTGGGCTCATAAGAAAGATTAAAAAAAAAAAAATTTCCCAAAAAGCCAAGAAAAATGAAGCAGATAAAACTCCAAACAACTAAATACCTGTGATCCCTGCCTCTGTAGAAGAATGTTTAATATCACTTTGGACAGAAAGAAAAGATACCTCCAAATACTCAGAATGGTCATCTTTAGCTGATTGCATCGTGGGGGACGTTTAACGCCTTTGCCATATTTTCTGAACACTGTGAGATATGTTACCTAAGAAAAGCTGCCCTAGTAAACACAAGTGTTTCTTGCAATCTTATTAAGAATATACCAGGGGCTTGCCTGGTGGCATAAAAAATCTGCCTGCTAATGCAGGAGACACGGGTTTGATCCCTGGTCCAGAAAGATCCCACGTGCCGTGGAGCAACTAAGCCCCTATGCCACAACCATCGGGCCTGTGCTCTAGAGCCCAGGAATTGCAACTATTGAGTCTACACGCTGCAATCACTGAAGCCCTCAGGCCCTGGAGCCTGTGCTTTGCAATGAGAAACCTGTGCACCGTAACTAGAGAGTAGCTCCCACCTGCCACAAGGAAAGAAAAGCCCACACAGCAACAAAGACCCAGCACAGCCAAAGTAAAATAAAATTTTGAAAAGATCTTTAAAAAAAAAAGAACTCACTATTTACAGCCTCTGGGCCTGGAGGACAAGTCAGAGGTGAGGGCAGCCATTCCCTTTCACATGCCCAGACAAGTTGGTGAGGCTCCTACCGGGAGGGTGAGGCTGCTGGGGCTGAGAGATCTGGCCACAGGGCCCTGGAGACCCCCATCCCAAGCAGAGAGTGCAGAACAGTCAAGGCACAGAGGAGAACTCCTCCCACAGTCCTCTTAACCTCCTCCCTAGGCCTGCCAGCCTTAGGGAACAGAGGGAAGAGAGGCAGGTACAGCTTTCCTGAAGGGGAGAGGCACCAGTGAGACCTGGCCTCTCCTAGTCTCAGTTTAGTCATCTGTAAATGAAGACAACACCTCTTGCACTGTTGGGGGAATTCAATGTGAAAACTGGCTCATGGGCACTGAGGGGGCTCCTGCTGAGTGAGTGGAAGAACCACAGGCTGGCCATTCTCCCTTATTGGATGGAACCTCCCCACTTTGACCTCGAAGTTGTTAAACTCTTATAATCTGGATGAGAAGCCCTTCCTACTCCTCGCATTCTTGAGCACAGACTGCAGCAGAAGGCCCAGGGCTGACGATGCCCTGGTGTCCGCTCTCTGGAAGTTCCCCAATGCCCTGGGGCCCAGGTGACCCCATCAGAACTGCCACACCCAGCTCCAGCACACCCCAAGCAGCAACCGCAGGAATGAAAGGGGTTATGACTGTCTTGTGGGAAACTCAAATATTTTAAAACCCCATGAAGGCCAAAAACAGTCCATCTGTAGGTTATAATCCATGTTCTAAATCTCAGTGTTAATCTTGCTAAAATAGCACCTTTGTATTTTATCAGGGCCTTTCCTCCAAAAAAAGAGACCACAGTGAGGGAATCACAGGCCATTTGACTGTCCCTGGGTCATACCAGGCATCCGTGTACTGTCTCAACACAGTGGGTTTTCAGGCTCTGGTGGATCTGAGATTTTGGCGACAGTCCAAGGCATTGAAGTTTCCCAGCAAATAAGGTGGGAGCCTCTGTGGAAGTAGAGGATATTAACTGTTCCCTACATTTGCTGAGAGGAGGTCCAGGAGCAAGGCTGGGCTTGGGATTCTTGTGGGGGGGGGGTCCCAGAAACACCCCCTTCCCACACTAAGTATATAAGGATTTGTATCTGCTCTTCCTTCAGTAATCCCTGCATTTGATTCTCTAACCAACCATACACAAGACTATGATTCCCATTGCAAGAGAAGAAATTGAGGCCCAAAGGGTAATTTACGAGAGGTTGTGTGGGGATAAAATCCAAGCCCTAAGAACTAGGACCATGTTACAGCAGATTTCCCCAAAGCTTTCTGCGGTCGTATCTTTCCAAGGAGACTGTGGTTAGTGGGATTTCTTTTTCTTTGTAGATTTTATTTTTTAATCACAACCCCCATGTTAATACCCATTACAAGAACCCCGAAAGACCAAAAGATCATCTGTACCCAACATCTGTTGTATTTCCACATATTTTCTTCCATCCATTATTCACAGGAAAATCCTATTTCATTGCCTCTGATATGAGTTTTTCACTTTTCTAAAATATAAATAGAAATGATTTTATAATTGATATACACACATAATGTGCCTGTGGTTCTGTTTTTTTTCTTTTTTTTTTTTGCCCCAGAAAAGCTCTTGGTAAATCTCTCGTGTCATAGAATCAAAGAAATAGGATAGGTCCTTTTGCGGAGATGTAAGACCATCCGTGTGACTTGCCCTCATCTCCACTTCTCTGTAGAGCTTTCTGCATCAGCAAAAGTCTTAAAGACAAGCAGCCCCTACTGGATGAGACCCAGTATTTCATAATCCTTGGCTGGCCACACAGAGCTCTCTGGTAATGTGACTAACTTCAGTACAAATCAAAACAGCAGCAGGACGTATGTAAGCCACTGCTTATAAATTCTAAGAGGAAACAGAAAGGAAAGAAACTGACATTTAGGTGCATACCTATTATGTGCCAGCCTGGTGTTGGGGAATTTCAGGAATGAGGAGGGCTTCTGGCCTCAGATTGTAAAGGAAAGGTGTTTCACAATCTCAAGGTCAGGGTGGGGAAGGTTTCCAAGGGAGAGTGGTCCAACCTGTAGTGTCCCCTGACCCTTGGGATTAATAAACCAGAGTAAAATTTTTTAAAAGCATCTTTACATTGAAGGTGTCTTGTTAAACTGCCTGCTTTCAGATGTCAAGTTACGGGCAGCCACCACCTGTACCTCTCACCTCAGTCTTAAACGATGAGCCTCAAAGTTTATTGAGAATCAGGATCACCTGGAGGGTGGGTTAAACCACAAATTGCTAGGCTCCAGCTCAGAGGTGCTGAGTCAGCTGGTCCAGGGTGAGGCTTGAGATTTTGCATTTCTAACAAGCTACCCATGATGCCCGGGCTGCCCGGTGTGCCTGAGGATGACCTGAGGAGCTTTTCAGCTGGTGCCTGGGCCCTCTCCGAGGATGCTGGGTACAGCCTGGGCAGCAGGATTAGCAAAGGTCCCCCATGATTCTAGTACACTGACAAGACTGAGAGCCACTGGGGTTTATGACAAAAGCCACCAGACACGATTCAGGTTCCTCAGACCTGGAGGGCTCCTTGGATTTCATGAATAAACTGCTCAGTCTTCCTAGATTGGCAAGGCCTCTGAGGGTCAAAGGGACGTTTCTCATTGCAAGCCATACTTCCATACCTATTTCTCTAAAGCAAAAACCAAAACAAAACCATTTGCCAGTGCTGGAAAGAATGTGTAAGCCTAATTCTGCTGCTGCTTAGCTGCTCAGTCATGTCCAGCTCTTTCATGACCCCATGGACTATGGCCCGCCAGGCTCCTCTGTCCACGGGATCTCGCAGGCAAGAATACTGGAGGGGATTCTATTTCCTTCTCCAGGGGATCTTCCCGACCTCGGGATCAAACCTGCATCCCCTGCATTGGCAGGTAGATTCTTTACCACTGAGCCACCAGGGAAGCCCTGTAATGCTATTCAGTTCAGTTCAGTTCAGTCACTTAGTTGTGTCCAACACTGTGCGACCCCATGAATAGCAGCACGCCAGGCCTCCCTGTCCAGCACCAACTCCCGGAGTTCACTCAGACTCATCCATCGAATCAGTGAGGCCATCCAGCCACCTCAGCCTCTGTCGTCCCCTTCTCCTCCTGCCCCCAGTCCCTCCCAGCATCAGAGTCTTTTCCAATGAGTCAACTCTTCGCATTACTCATGTGTAAATCAGGCGATTCCATAAAACCAAGCCTTCTGGTTCCTCTCAGCAAGCATTTGGGCACGTGCAGTGTCTGGCTGGAGCTGCGGATGGCCACCTTTTCAGATAGGCACAACTTGCCAGCTTGCCACAGTTCCCATCACTTCCCAGTGTATTAGCTTCCCTGGGCCTGAGACACCCACTAATCTTAGCTCCTTAGAGCCATTTACATCCCTCCCCATTTCATGCATAGGCATGAGGGGACAGGTGATCTAGCTATGGGAATCCAAAGTGGTCCCTTCAACTGAAGACAGGTGACCTGGGGAAAGGACTGTAGCAGTGTGTGTGTGTGCGTGTTGGGTGCACGTTGGGTAGGTGTTGGGTGTAGGAGAGTGAGGTTAGGTTCTGCTCTTAGCCTGGGAAGTCACGGTGGTGGGGGGCTCGAGATCCAGGTTTTAATCCCAGCTCTGTCACCAATTTGCAGGGTGACCTTACAACCTCTCCCTATGCCTCAGTTTCCTCATTTGAGAGATAGGAGCGTGAAACCTGTCAACCTGCTGGGTCCTTCCCACTCTAGGAGCTGAGAGAAGAGAGCCCAAGTCCTACAGCCATGAGCTGACAGGGAGTGGAGGAGGTGGCCTAGGGAGGAGAGACAACAGGGCCCCGGCTGTGGGCTGGGCAGACAGTCTCAAGCCTTAGCCCTGCTCCATCCTCTGCCAGGTGCCGTGCCTTGGTGCCCTGAAGCATTCTGGACATGGAGCCAGACAGCCCACCTCTCACCAGCTGTGTGGCCTTGGATCTCTCTGAGTTTTGTCAAATGGGAATAATAACCTCCCCTGTATATACCCTAAGCTCCATGAGGGCTGGGACAGTGTTTTATTCACTAGTATATACCCAGCACCTAGTCCAGTGCCTGGCACATAGTAGGTACTCAACAAATATTTGTTGAATCCATAAATGGACTGACTTAAAGATCAAATTGAATAATACACATAGAACATAGTACCAGGCACGCAACAATTGCTGCATTAATACGTTTCTTGGATCTGAGTCTCCTGACCCCTTGGACTGCTGTATTTTCTTCCTTGTCTTTTTTTGTGGCCTACCCATGGGGACACATCCCAGGAAATTTGACCATGGATCACCAGGCCATTGGTTATCATATCTGCCGCTGCTAAGTTTTTTCAGTCGTGCCCAACTCTGTGCAACGCTATGGACTGCAGCCCTCCAGGCTCCTCTGTCCATGGGATTCTCCAGGCAAGAATAAAGTGGATTGCCATGCCCTCCTCCAGGGGATCCCAACCTAGGGGTTGGCATCTCTTATGTCTCCTCCAAAGGCAAGCAGGTTATTTACCACTAGTGCCACCTGGGAAGTCAGAAAGGGAGTGGGCTCGTCCAGGATCACATCTTCCCACCTGTATACTCCCTCAGGCAGTTTCAGCAGTAAAGTCAGTACGCAGGGCCAGTCCCACACCCTCTCAATACCTCATCTAACCCACTGCACTCACTTTCCTCCTTCAGTTCAGTTCAGTTCAGTNATTCTCCCAAATCATCCCACCCTCTGCCTCTCCCTCAGGGTCCAAAAGTCCATTCTATACATCTGTGTCTCTTTTGCTGTCTCGCATAGAGGGTTATCATTACCATGTTTCTAAATTCCATATATATGTGTTAGTATACTGTCTTGGTGCTTTTCTTTCTGGCTTACTTTTTAACAGCATCATTTTAAAGGATTTGAAATAGCCCAGCTGGAATTCTATCACCTCCACTAGCTTTGTTTGTAACCATGCTTCCTAAGGCCCACTTGACTTTGCACTCCAGGATGCCTGGCTCTAGATGAGTGATCATACCATCGTGGTTAGATTTGATGTCTTAGATTAGAATGGTGCATTTGCAACCCCTGATTAATGAACCAACATTATTATTAACTAAAGTCTACTGTTTATTCAGATTTCCTTAGTTTACCTAAGTTTCGCTTTCTGCTCCAGGATCCCATCCAGGATGCCCCATTTACGCTTGTCTCCTCAGGCTTCTCTTGGCCGTGACACTTTCTTAGATTTTCTTTGTTTTTGATGACCTTTACAAAACTAGGAGGTCCTGGTCAGGTATATTGGGTGGGAATTTGCCTAATATTTTCTCATGATCAGACTGGAGCTATGGGTTTTCAGGAGCAAGATCGCAGAGATAAAGTGCCATTTCCATCACAGATCATCTCAAGGGTACATTTTATTAGCATGACTTACGGCTTTTGATCACGATCCTGATCACCTGGCCAAGGCAGCATTTGTTAGGTTTCTCTACTGGAAAGCTACTCCCACTTCCCTTCTTGAAGTGTGTGCTGCCCACATTTGGGTGAAAGTGATGCTCCCCCTCCCCCGTTTAGGGTGAAGTATCAACATTATTTGGAATTCTCCTGCATGAGAGATCGATTTCTTTTCCCCCATTTATTGATTTACTCAACACATTTATAATGCACTCACAGATATTTATTTCACATTTGGGTTATAATCCAATAATATTTTATTTTGTTGCTAAAATTGGGAGCTCTCTCACCTTCTGTGGCCCTTTGACCCCCCCATCATTTTTTTTTTTTTTAGCACTGCCTTTCTCTCTGGTACAAGATGCTCCAGACTCATCTTGTGTACTTCCTGCCCCAGTTCTGGAATCAGCCATCAGCCCAGAGCGGGGAGGGTGGGGGAGTTGGGGAGGTGTGTGTGTGTCTGGGCATGGAGTGGGCCACCGTGGAGCCGGCCAGAGAGACTGCCTAGGGCACCCACAGAGGCTCGTGGGGGCAGCCCAGCACAGCCCAGCGCATGTCCTCCTCCTCCTGACTGCCACTTTCAGGTGCCAGGAGCAGGCCCAGACCGCCGACTGAAGGGCCACCCTGAAGGCCATCTGGAAGGGCATTCAACTTCCTGGGAGGCAAGGACAAGCTCTGCCAGAATGCGTGCAATGATGGATCTAAGCTTTTTCCATGCTCTGGATATAAACCCTCCCCTCTGCCCGCCACGGTTTGGTGTTCATGTTAACCTCAGCATCCCTCCCTTGAAAAAGTGCTGCAGCCAGCCTGGTGGGTGCTGTGAGACCTGCGGGAAACACAAAAACAACTCTGATGAGTTTCACTGTGGCCCCTCCAAGATTTGCAGAGAGGCAGAAAACACTAGGGCTAGCTCAGCTTGGCAGGCCTGCGAAACCACCGTGGAGCTCTTGCTCGACAATACAAGCTTACATTTGGGCTGTAAGCTGAACTGGACGGCCAGTGAGCTGCGTGTAGGTGTCGCTAGGAAGAAAAAAATGATCTTTAAAGAAGATGCTGACAGGTGGTCACAGCAGATGAGGACAGAAGAGCATAACCTTTGACAAATAGCTCACATTTTTACAATGTAAAGCTGCCTCATTCCTGTGAAAGAATTATTTTAAGACCTTATCTTGACATTAGAACTTCAAAGGAAAGAAACAAACGCAGGCTATCTTCCTGGATGTTGATGCCTTAGTGTTCGATTTTGTCTTGAGCAAGCAGTACATGTTAAAGGGAGAAATTTTTAAAAGAAAGAGTCTGACTCAATTTTCACAACTGTATTTACCAAAAAATGAAGCCGAATGTAAAATTCGTTATAAGGTATGTTGAACATTACCTTACTCAGAAATATGGGGAAATCTTCACTTAAGAAGTATGTTTCTTTACTGTAAAATTTAAAATACACATTTATGCTCCTCCACAAAAAATCATTATATCAGGAATAGAATGAAGGGGATGAGTAGATACCATTATAAGAATCCAAAGAGCAATGACTTTGGCTTAGATGGGGTTGAAGCGTGGGCTGAGGGGTTGAGATTCTGAGGCAGGGTTGATGGCATTTTCTGATAGACTGGATGTCGGGTGAGAGCTGGCAGCCTGATCGTATGGAAGGAGGCTCATGTAGACAGCCCTGTTGTGGGAAGATTGGAAGAGCCGCAGGTTTGGTGGAGTGCAGGAGCTCACCTTTTGGACGTGCTAGTTTGCGGGGTGCCCCCAGGGTGGGACTTGGGAGCCATATTTACTTTTTTCCTCAACTCTCAGCCTCTGGGCCCCTAGCTCGTCATGAGATCTGCGGAGGGAATGAAGGACGTACTCTGCAGGGCGGTATCTCTGGCTGGTGGGCCGGAGGTCCTGAAAGAGGAGGGGTGGAGGAGAGGGGGCAGAAAAGGCTCTAGAAGAGGGAAGAGGTGAGGGGATAGGAGCCAAGGGGAGAGGCGGGGAGGGTCAAGACACAGGGGAGGCTGGGGGGGAGGAGAGGGCAGGGGACGCTGCAGCTTGGAGAGTGGGCCCGCCCGCCTCCCCGCTTCCTCTCACCCACCCTCCTGCCCTCAGCAAACGCCGGCCCCGGGCCGTTCACCTCATGGCAGACACACGGACCACCCTCCCCCCACTGTCTCCCCTGGTCCAGGCTGCCACTTCCTCCTGCTCTTGCTTCTGCTCTCTGTTCTCCTCAGAACAGCCAGGTCGACGCTTCTGAAACAAGTCAGGCCATCCCTTCACAAACCCTAGGACGGAAAGGCCTTCCCTCGGTCCCGCTCAACCTGCCTGCCCCTCTCGCCCTTGCTCTGGGCCACTCACACTGGCCTCCGCAGTGCCCCCGACTCAGCAGGTTATGCTGCCTCGGGCCTCCGCATCTGCCTGGCCTCCACCTGCCGACCACTTTCCTCCACCATGCCCGCTCCTTCTCTTCAGGTCTCAGTTAGGCTGTCCCCTCAGACAGGCCTTCCCCAACGGCCCTCCACCGCCGCCTCCCACTACCCCCTTACCCAGCTTAGTTTCTCTTAATACTTTTTACTGGTTCATATATGTATTTAAATTTAAGACTTTCCCATGAGAACTATTTTGCCACCAATGTATCTCCAGCATCTGGAACAACTCTCAGACTGGTAGGTACTTTGTAATATTTGTCAAAGAAACTAATAGTGATCTCTCACCTCAGAGTCCCTTAGAGCTGGCTCAGGCCGTCTTCCTCATCAGGTTCAACCACTTGGCTCTCAGAAGTTCTTAGACCTAAGTAGAACCTGCTAAAGATGAGAAATTGATCAAAACTTCAAAAGAGCCAGTCACACCCTCCTGCAAATGTAAAGTTCCACCTTGAAGCTGAAGCCTCCTCCTCCCCCAAGCCTTTGAGCCAGCCAGGCCTCAGATCCTTCAGGCCAGCTCTGAAACGTCTTCTCAGTCCCCTTCTTGTCCGGCTCAACTGTCTGCTTGCTCATCAGCTCAAAGCCTTAAAACTTCCACAGGAATCCAGAGTGGTTGCTAACCAGCACATCAGGCCTGCTCCCCGCCCCTGTTTAAGTTCTTTCTGTGGTCCTCAGGATAAAGTCCAAAGTCTGGATGTGTCTCCTCTGGCCCCACTNCTGCTTGCTCATCAGCTCAAAGCCTTAAAACTTCCACAGGAATCCAGAGTGGTTGCTAACCAGCACATCAGGCCTGCTCCCCGCCCCTGTTTAAGTTCTTTCTGTGGTCCTCAGGATAAAGTCCAAAGTCTGGATGTGTCTCCTCTGGCCCCACTTCCCCTCCAGGATCCCCCAAGGCTCTCCTTTCTTTGAGGTCCTGGGCGATTCAGCCCCATGATGCCCTCACGTCCCCCGCTTCTCTCCACAGCCCTCTTCTTCTCTTCTTGCATGACTACAATTCACTGTGTAACTGCCATCCTGACTTCTCACTACGAGCTCTCAGGGTTCCATCTGGAGGCCTGTTTGCACAGCAAGCTGGCTGGTCTGTTCGGATGATAACCAAGAGTGGCCGTGATAGGTGAAGGATGTTGTGGAGGGGGAAGACCATGGAAAGAGAAGACCAGTGAGCATACTGAGGCCCCTGGTCTACTGCTGACCTGCTCCCAGACCCTGAGCTCCATTGAGAAGACCTAGGTCCCTGCTCTAGGGCCTGACAGAGAAGAGGTTCTTAGGGAGCATACACTGACTGTTGGTTGAATGGTTGACTCTAAGTAGTAGCTTTGAATGATATTTTCTTTTCTACATTTCTGTATTTTCCAATTTTAAAATATAAGGTATCTCCCTCAATATTTAAAATGAAAACCAAAGACTAACCTTGAAAAATCATTATTAAAATGTTAAATAAAAAGTAACACTTTCTGTGTCTTCCGAAGCCAAGGGGACACACATCCCTTCATCTGCAATCTCCGCTAGGGACACACAAGCAACAAGAGATGTCACCCTGTAGTCACAATAGATCAAGACTAGAGTGTTCATGGCAGCCAGAAGCTGGAACCTAACTAAATGTTCACCAACCGTAGAACGGGTGAAAACAGAGTCACTCGGTGGTGTCATGTTACCACCCACAAGGACTTAAACAAAATATAGTATCAGGCAAAAGAAACTAGACACAAGAGAACACATGCTATTGGCTCCATTTACAGGCAACGTGTACAGTTTAGAAGCAGAGCTAGGGGGTTAGTCTAACTGGGGGTAGTAAGTGAAGTTGTCCAGAAGGGGCTTCTGGTGAGAGGCTATTGTCTGACCTGAGTGCTGGTTTCATAGGCACGCTCAGCTTGTGCAAATTTCGAATTTTACAATTTTCTGTGTGTATGTTTAACTCCAATAAAAACGTTAAGGGGTCGGGGGGGGGGGGGAAAGGCATGCATCCTGGAGNGCGCTCATCTGCTAGCCCTGAACCTGTTCCTCCTCCTGACTTCCCTGTTTCTATTAAAAGCATCATCACCCTCCCAGCCCTTCAGGCTCTGAATCTCAAACCTCCGAGTCATCTTCCACGGCTCCCCACACTGGGCTGGGTACCTGGTCCTGCCCCTCCTTGCTCTGCAGGTCACTCTAACAACCCTGTCCCTGGTACTTATGGCCACTGCCCTAATCAGTGGGCCTCTCACCTGAGCAACCACCATCTTCAACATGCCTCTGGGTCAGACCTGGGTACATGACTGGTCATCCACTTACTTGGTGTGTGACCTTGAGCAAGTTACTTATCTTCTCTGACTCAGCTTCCTCAGTTGTAAAATAAGGATAATAGTTTCCACCTCAAAGAGCATTGCAGAAATTAACTGACAGAATGTACATAAAGAATCTGTCACATAGGAAATGCTCAATGTATGTGAATTATGAGAGATCATCCATCCAGTCCAACTTCTCCAGGGTAAACAAGTAAACTGAGGTCCGAGGCTGGAATGAGAGCTAATGTCTGGAATTGAGTGCCAGGCATCTTCACAGCTTGCTATAGTGCAGGGTGAGCAGAAGTTCCTGGAGTCTTGAAGTTCTTCCATTGCACCCATCACCATGTTCTAAACTCAGAACCAAAGGCCACCTTCTGAGTTCACCTTCTTTAGGGGCAGGTATTCCTGGTAAGTGTTGAGGTCACTCAGCCACAGCAAATATTCTCTGGGATGAGACTACTACAGGTCACGTCCAGTGGCTGAGTAAGGCTGGTCAGGTTGACCTGGCACAGCTGTCTCCCTGGGGCCACTAGGCACACAGCAGAGGTCCAAGGAGGACAGGCTCTTCCTCTTGCACCCCTGCCCTCACATCCCTCTCCCAACTCATGCTCAGCCCACCTCCAGTTCCCAGAGACCTCGGTTTAGGGGTCAGAGGGAGGGGGCAGGCTAATTCAGCTGGCACAAATGAGCGCCTGAAGTCCACAACCTCATTGATATTAAAGGTGAGAGCCTTGTTCTGGGAAGTTTTAAAAGGGACTTTTCTGCACAAAGCAGCAGCAGTAAGAAAAGCAGATGATCCAGGTTCAAACACAGGCCTATCCTGAGGCCCCTGGACACTGACTGTCTAAGACAGTGGTTCTGGAACAGGGATAGTTTTGTTCCCAGGGATATCTGGCAATGCCTGGAGACAGTTTTGGTTGTTATAACTTGGGAGGGCGTGTGCCTCTTCTCCTGGCATTTAGTGGGTAGAGGCCAAGGATTGCTACTAAATATCCCACAATGCACAGAATGACCACACGACAGAGGAATTATTCAATCCAAAGTCACCAGTGCCCAGGTTGACAGAAGCCCTGGACAAAGAGCCTTTGTCCAAAGAGGGGAACCCTTGCCTCAGAGCTGCCCTAAATATTGAGGGAACAAATGCATTTGAAGATCCCAGGACTGGACCTAGTTCATGCATGTTTGCAAGGAACCTTTCTTTGCTGAGGCCTTTTCTTGGCCTGGGATATACCTGATGGTGGGTGGAGGTAGCATGGGCACATATTCTGTCCCTCACATGAGATCTTTCTGGACAGTCTGGTGCTCACTTGCAAACCCTTTCAACAAGGAAAACGCAGGCTCTGGCAAAAGCCTACTGTCTCAGCAGGTGTGTTCTGAGGGAAATGGGCACTCGCCATTCCACTTGTGGGCTCATGAGGTCTCCCTATGACCCACCAACCTACCCCTTTCACTTGAGACTGTGAGACAAAGAGTGGGGAGAGAGGCAAAAAGTCCCCAAAGAAAACCCCACCTCCTCCAAGCTGTCCTCAGACCTAGTAGATGGCCCAGGAGAAGACGTGTTTAGAAGAATCCCTGCACAAAGGCTGGTGGGAAGCCAAGCCAAGCATTGAGCAGGCCCTCCCTGCCACTCACCTCAGTTGGCACCAGGCTCTCCTTCAGCCTCAGCAGCCGTGGGGTCAAGTGTCTTCTCTACAAAAAGCAGTCCCAAATAAGCGATTACCTTCTCCTCTGGGATGGGACTGGTGAACCCAGATCAGAATCCCCATACCCTGGCCTCTGAGCTCTGCTTTGCTGGTTTACTCAGCAAGTATTAATATAATAGATTATTGGACTATGACCCTGACAGAAGACAGGAAGGGTCAGGCCTGCTGATAAAGATGGGACCCTGAGAACCTTTCCAACGTTGCTCATTTGTGTGGTCTGGGGACCTGGGGGATTAAAATCATACCCTCTCTCTGCATCTCAGTTTAAGGCACCTGTTCAGTGGGGACACCACCACCTTCCAAACCTCACTGATGCTGTGAGACAAGACACAGGTGGGGTTTCTGAGTCTGGAAACCCAGACTCCAGGACAAACTCAGACACACAGCTGTTCTCAAAAAGGAAGCACCTGCCACAGGAGAAGGGCAAGGCACCAAGCTGGGGAAAGAGGAGACCCACGGACTTGAAACTCACGGAGTACCATTGAAAGGGCCTAACAAAAGGATCTGCTCTGAATCTTCAGGTTGGAGCTGCCTCCCGCCACTGGGATCCCTTTTTTGGGGAGATATTTTTTTTTTTTTTTTTTGGCCTTGCAGTGTGGCTTGTGGGGTCTTTAGTTCCCTGACCAGGGACTGAAACTCAGGCCCAAGACAATGAAAGCATGGAGTCCTAACCACTTGACTGCCAGGGAATTCCCTTTGGGGAACATTATGGGCTTCCTGTCCAAGGAGTGATCCCATCATGAAAGTTCTGGGCCCGGACTGCTCACCAAAAGTTCCTTCCAAGGACCCTCAACCATCTGGCTGTTCCAACTCCCAGCTTTCCTGTCACTTTTTAACACAACAAGCTTTCTGACATCCTCCTCTCCCACACCCAGCTTTCCCCTTCCTCAACTGGCTTTTATTTTGCATGCTCCCAGACAGATCCCACTGTCTGGGAGCACAGGTGGCTGGGCAAGGATGGACAAGCTCCGAGTATCCTGTTGGTCACAGGAGCTGTCTCTCTGACCCTGGAGTAATAGTGGTGGTGAGCGACAGAAAGCTGTGTAGGGGGCCTCTCCACTCATCATAGCCACCTGAGGGCCCTAGAGCAGCCCTGACCCCTCTCAGGCATTGAACTCCCCAGGTATGAGAGTGGCAAAAATCCCTATTCCCTAGGTCTGTGTCTGTGCCCCTGTTTCGATCTCACCTATGTGTGTGTGTGTTTTGACTGGTCTATAGCACTTGAAGGCCAAGGGGGAGGCATTCCCTGTGAATTCCTGTGCATTCCCTGCTCCAGGGCTGGCTGGCCTTATCTCCCTCCTCACCTGCCTCATCTGCAGGAGAGGAGACTGGAGGGTGCGCTTGGAGATTTATGCCAGTCACAGATTCTCTCCCTCTAATCCTTACTCCCTCCCCTTCTCCCTTTTCAGCAGTGGTTATAAAATCCAGGAAATAAATGTGGATTGATGGCCTATAAAGGGCTTAGTTAGTGCCCTGACCTACTGAATTATGTAACTCCTATTTATTATCGGCCTTGGATGAAGTTTCTATTGAAGCAACTCACTAAGCTGATTCCGTGACATTTCTTTTAACCTCACTCAGAGGCGGCAGTAGCAGAAATTCCTTTGCAACTTCAAAGACCAGAATTGGTGGTGTGGACACTTTCAAAAATCCCCTTCTTTAATCCTTTGCGTCAATGTTTCTCTCTTACCCATGGCAACCCCTGCTCACCTCAGCAGGGTTCCAGGCTCTAGACCACCTGCTTAAGGTTATAGGCTGCCTTGGCTGGGGAGGCTCAGAAAGGGTGTCTTCCCTGTCCCTGGTGAATGAAAGGAGTGAGAACTCTGGGCTATGAGAATCTAGAGGCAGTCTAGCTGAAAGAGTCAATCTCTGCTGCTGGATAACAGCCACACTGTGCCTCTGCTTGCTTGTTAGATTGACTCTTTGTGACTTTGTGGACTGTAGCCCACCAGGCTTCTCTGTCCATGGGATTCTCCAGGCAAGAACACTGGAGTGGTTGCCAATCCCTTCTCCAGGGGATCTTTCCAACCCAGGAATTGAACCCAGGTCTCCCTCATTGCAGACAGATTTTTTACTATCTGAGCCACCAGGGAAGCCCAGCAGTAAAGTGAACTAGATTACCTTACCTGTACAGTATGACCTTCAACAGGCACCCTCCTTGATCTGGTCTGGCCTGCCCTCGCTAGGGTGGATAGCCTGGTGAGGACGAACAGGAGGGATGAGGGGCAGACTCTCTTTGGAAGGCTGATACCACCACAGCATCACCATGTGTTCAAAAGGGAGCAGAGCTCAGCCCCTCTGGAGCAAGGCCACTTTCCCAAACAAGTTCATTTCCTGTTCCCCCAAAGCCTTTTTCGCTGTGGGAGGAGGTGGTATTGGGAAACCAAGGATCCTCCCTAATTCAGCTTCACTGTTTAGCCCTTCTCTTTTTCCCTCTAGTGATGACACAAAAGGGCACTAGGAAGAAAATGTGAAGGCTCAGACGCCATTCTAAAGTAGACTTTTGGAGACCTGTTCCCAGGTTCAGGAGGGGAAAGACTGACACCCAAGAGAAGAGCAAGATCCATTCAAGATAAACATTTATCTATGGCTGACTCATGCTGATGTTGGCAGAAATCAACACAGTATTGTAAAGAAACTATTCTCCAATCACAAATAAGTAACTTTTTAAAAAAGCAGTTGGCGTAAGCTACATGAATTCCCTCCACTAAGGACCTGCTGGGCATGACGGCCCAGTCCATAGAACTCAAACTATACATGGCACAGATGACCAAGCCTCCAAGAATGTCACCTTAGAAGAAGCTTTAGAGCTCATCTGAGCCAAGTCCCAACTTTTAAAGATAAGGAAAGCTGAAGCTTCAGAGAGTGTGATAGACTCCCGATGGATCAGTGGCAGGGAAACGCTCTCTATGGACTATAGAGTCCATGGAATTCTCCAGGCTAGAATATTGGAGTGGGTAGCCTTTCTCTGCTCCAGGGGATCGTCCCAACCCAGGGATCGAACCCAGGTCACCGGCATTACAGGCGGATTCTTCACCAGCTGAGCCACAGGGGAAGCCCAAGAACACTAGAGTGGGTAGCCTATCCCTTTTCCAGCAGACCTTTCCAACCCAGTAATCGAACCGGGGTCTCCTGTACTGCAGGTGGTTCCTTACCAACTGAGCTATCACGTAAGCCCTTCTTTGCAACCCCATGGACTGTAGTCCATGGAATTCTCTGGGCCAGAATACTGGAGTGGGCAACCTTCCTTTGCTTCAGAGGATCTTCCCTACATGGCAGGTGAATTCTTTACCAGCTGAGCCACAAGGGAGGCCCTAATACCTAGATAGCATATTAAAAAGCAGAGACATTACTTTGCTGACAGTGGTGCGTCTAGTCAAAGCTATGGTTTTTCCAGTAGTCATGTATGGATGTGATAGTTGGACTATAAAGAAAGCTGAGCACCGAAGAACTGATGCTTTTGAACTGTGGTGTTGGAAAAGACTCTTGAGAGTTCCCTGGACTGCAAGGACATCAAACCAGTCAATCCTAAAGGAAACCAGTCCTGAATAGTCATTGGAAGGACTGATGCTGACCTGAAGCTCCAATATTGGCCACCTGATGTGAAGAATTGACTCATTGGTAAAGACCTTGATGCTGGGAAAGATTGAAGGCAGGAGGAAAAGGGGATGACAGAGGGTGAGATGGTTGGATGGCATCACTGACTCAATGGACATGAGTTTGATCAGGCTCCAGGGGTTGGTGATGGACAGGGAAGCCTGGCGTGCTGCAGTCCATGTGGTTGCAAAGAGTCGGACAAGACTGAGTGACTGAACTGTACTGAATATGGGGCAGAATAGTCTGATAAACCTTCATTTGGGTAGAAGCTTAGGAATGGGTCTCTAAATCAGCCAAGGTTTGCCTTGAAGCATCTGCCCAGTTTCCTCTCATCTCCATCAGGGTCCTTTGGGAAGGAAGAATGTGTGAGATGACTCTAAGAATCAAAACTGGAATCTTTTCTGGGGAAGAACACGCAAACTTTTGCTTCCAGTTTCTTATTTACTGCCCCAGGCATATTCTCCAAGATAGAAATGTAGATTTTCTACAGATAATAGCTAGGTTGAACAGAAGCAAAACAGGCCAAAATGCATCAAAAGGCCAGCAGCTAAAAATCCACACTAGGATTTGTCACTTGGTCTGGGCTAGCCAAAAGTTTAAAAAAAAAAAAGTAAGCTTAATGAGAAAGGTCAATAGGAAAAGAAACTGAAGCCTCAGCGGGGGTTAAGGACAATGTCTGTTTACTGTTGAGTAGTACATTATCTCATTTAATCTTTCCAGTAATCCCTTGAATCATTAGTATAATACTCCTGATGACCAAATTCAAATTTTTGAAAGATTGCTCCACTGTTTTTGGAGGTTTTTGCACTGGAGGTGGCCTGCAAAAATCTTACCAGGTGGGGATTTGTGTTCTTGCTCGGGCAGAGAAATGTTAACCTTCTTAATCATGTAGAAAGCACATAATCATTCCTGCCACTGTACCACACTCACTGTGCATCAAGATGTTAGGATTTTACTTAGTTCTGTATGTCTTTGACCTGTTTATATGCAGTGACTAGGAGTTTAATAAAACATATGAGCAACAGACACTGAAAAAATACATTCTAATAGCATCTAAAACAAACTTACCACTTTTTTCATACTTCAACATGTTCCTCAGTGTGCCTGCAAAGGAATGAAATGAACTCTTCCATGGAAAAGAGAATACAGGTCTCCTCCTGTGTTTAGTTTTTATGGAACACTCCTTTTTCCTTAAATTGTGGGGTGTGAGGGCAAGAAAAAAAAGCATTCCTTGAAAGGTTCAACAGGCCCAAGGTTTCCTAACACAGTTCTCTTAGGACAGCCAAGGTCTAGAACACTGATAAAAAGACTATAAGTAAGAATATTCTGTACTACGTAAGCACCGAAGACAGTTTTTCTCTTCTTCTTACCACATTAGAAAATAGCCAAAGCAGACACCAGACCAGTATCGTTTTTCAGATAATGCCCCAATGGACAGTCGTTTAATACTGGACGCCACTTCACCATTTCGTTCTATTTTCCGCCCTTACCCTCATCTTCTCAAGGGTGTGTCACCTGTCTTCACACACCTGACACGCGGGGGCCACCAAAGCCTGTCGTGGAGTGCCGCGTGGGGGCATATACTGTGCCATCCACCATCACCTCATTGCTTCATTAAGCCGTCACGGGAACCCTCTGCGACACTGCTCTCCCTTTATAGTAAAGGAGCTAGTGATGGATGGGTTGCAGATTAGGGAACGACAGACTCAGGACTCAAACCCAAATCTCCCGACCTGAGATCCGGTACCTTCCCAGCACAGTGTGGTAGCCTCCAGTGTAGAGTTTAATCTCGTTTGTATGCCTCCCTATGAGGACCCTAGGCCTTTACTCGTCTCGGTTTAGACCTGCTTACCAATGGGTAAGCTGTCTTCTCTGGCCAGGCCTCTGGATCACCTGAGGACAAAGTGTAACACTCCAAAGGGTGGCTCTGGGGCTCACCTGTGAATGTATGGAGTAAACTTCTTCAGAAAACTATATGTAATCTAGCCGTAACAACTAAAGGGTTACAGCCTTTTTTCCTATGCAAAAAATAGCCTTACCAAATGAATGGAGTGAAATATTCCCTTTATGCTTTAATGTAGCAAAGTGCCCTGAACTTCAGTTATCCATAAATCAAAAAGGAAAAGAGCATTGGGTTGAGTCTGGGGTGAGCCTGCTGGCAAGTCACCACGTGCTGAGAATGAAGAAGCTGTTTCTGAATCTAGCTGGGCTGCTTGAGTTCCTCTCAAGCAGGTAATCCCAATTAAAAGGATCAGAATCACCCAGGTAACTGTTTTTACTAAACACATCAGTACTCTGATACTCTGGAGATTAGAAGAAGAAGGAAATATTCACTAATCCACTTCTGGAACTAACTAGCTCCTGGATGATTCTGGCCACACCTCCCTCTCCTGGCCTGGTTGTGAATTGCAGCTTTTCGGTGAAGTTGCTGCCTGCAGAGCTGGTCTACCGTCTGCCTTGAGGCCTCAAATCAAAGCATAATTACTTTCTGTCTGTGGGTGGGAGCCAATGTTCTGCTTGGACATAAAAGTAAGGAACTAAAACTGCCTCCTTTTGTATAGTGATGATCTAATGAACTGGATTTTCATAATAATTGAATTCTACTGAGACTGGGCAACCTTGGACCTGCAAGCAGGCATGGTTAGTATCTGTACATAATATACCAAGACAAATTAGAGTCAGGGTCACAGAATCAGAAAGGCTAGAGCTAGGATTTTTTTATGATCACCTGGATAAACCGACCCTCCTTTAACACATGAGAACTAAGGTCCAAACCAAAGATGTTAAAGCAGTAGACGCCTGGGCCCAGACGCCATAGGACAGTCAATTCCTCGGGTCTGGAGTAGCTTTGTGGCTTTGTGGATGGCTGTGGAGTACTGTGCTGGAGTGACAGGCTAAGGGCCACAGTAGGGGTAGGTCCTGCTCAGTCTACTGCCTTCTTTCCCTATACCACCGTCTTTAAAGGAAATGAGTTGTAAACTTGAACTGTATTAATTACCAAATATTTAAGGCATTCTGAGAAGTTCTCTATTTTTCCTAACATACTGGCTACAACTGAAGATGAAAGTGAAAGTTGATCTACTCCATGGATGTTAGTCCTTGGAATTCTGCAGGCCAGAATACTGGAGTGGGTAGCTGTTCCTTTCTCCAGGGGATCTTCCCAACTCAGGGATCAGACCAGGTCTCCCTGATTGCAGGTGGATGTTTTACCAGCTGAGCCAGCGAAGCCCAATGAGGTGTGTGTTTGGCCGAAACCCGGGACCTTCCTTAGAGCTCACGGGATGAAGTTCACGCTTCTGTAGTCACCAAGGCTCTCCTGCCCACACTGAGTGTGCAAGGCCTTGGGGCTAGTGAGGTAGAGCTTGGAGGCTGAGGCGGTATCTTTTCCTTAAGGCCTGAAAGACAATCTCAGCACTGTGTGGGACTGAAGGCTACAGTTTCAGGCTCCTGTCCTGTTCCTCCAACAAAATTCTTATGAACATTTGCTGTCCTGCACCGAGCTACTCCAGTCTCTCACTAGAGACTGGCTGAATAAGGAATATGACTAAATGAGGCTCAAAAAAATCAGCTTCCAAAACAATGACTGGGCAGGCCCCAAAGTACCAAGGGGCAGTTAGGCAAGGTCCTGTAAAGTAGGAACGAGACAGGCTGCTGGTTATATTCTAGAGAATCCAACCTCACTGGCCAGATGGCTGTGCCGCCAACTATGAACTGTTCTAGTAACGTGGCAATCAGGACTACCTTTACTATCCTGTTAGAAACCCACATTCTTATAAACAAAGAACATGGCACTGGACTTACATACCATGGCACTGGGTTCACACTGCTACCACATGACTAGTTTTATAATCACCCTTCGTTCCAGAGTCTCTCTCAAGCAAATGGATCACAGTAAGCACACTGTATTAACATCTACGTTATAGCCTCCCTCTTATTACTGAGGGATCCGGCAAATGGTATGCCTCAGTATCATGTGTGGGTGTTACTCAGCATACCCACACTTCTAGAAAGCCTTACTGTCTATTATTCACATTGTCACCGAAACACGTGAGCTAAGCAAACACGTTATTCATGTATTATTCCTCATGGCTCACTTTCAGCCAGTGCCGAATGGCGACAATCCTGACCCCTGGAATGACATGTTTGATGGGGGACGATTGGGCATTTCAAATATAAATCAAGGTCAGACCCCTGGGAAAAGCAAAAACAAAACAAAACACACTCCTCATACATGTTTCATATACATATTTATATATATATTTCATATACAAAGTTACATTCCGAACCCCAGGGATTCCATAATAGAAATAAATACTGAAATAACTACATTGCCAAATGAGCTTTTTGCTCATAGAAATGAAGCATCAGCCTCTAAAGAAATAGCAAGTGGGATACCCTAGAACCCATTTTTAAGATTATAGAGGCAAATAAAATTCCAAATAAGATGTCTAGGACAAAAGACAAATTCAGACCATAAAACAGTTAAAATAATATTGAGAAATATATGACAAAATTAATAATAAAAACTTATTTTTTTTTTAAAAGGAAAAGACATTTAGTGTTACAAAATAGCATAACCCTGTTAGAAAAGCACTTATGATTTCCACATTTAATTCTCTCTTCTCTTCCCTTTACAAACTGGGACCAAAATGAGTCCCTTTCTCAACATGATCAATTAAGAAGAGCCCTAAATCTGACTGAATCCTTTGGTAATGGTCGTAATACTCACAAGGAAATAAATACTCAGTTCTACAGCATTTGCAAGACACACGTTCTTTAGGACAGTTACTTATTAGGAGACAAGTGTTTTGCTTTGTTTTGTCACTAAGGCAGCCATTTAAAGGTTCTACTCTCAAATGAAGGAAGACCTTTACAAGAAATGAACAACACGGCAACTCAAAGAGTGTATTTTACCCTTTTCTACGCAACACACTTCATGTGAGAAGTTACATGCTGCGTATTTTGTGCTCAAAATGTTTCACACGCTCAACAAGCTGTAGTTATTAAGACATTCATTCCTATTTTTAAATTTTAGATCCACATGAGTTAAGAAAAAACATTCAAAACTGAGTTCCTAAAGAATATCCTCCCTTTGCCTCACAGGGATTTTAACCTGCACTGAGCGGTAAGTATTAGGTTGAGGCATCTGATACTGTCATTTTTGCAGATCGGCAATTTACACGGTTCAATGACATACATAAGCCAAAGATAACAAAATGAGAAAATCCTCAGGTGTTCCTTATTTCTTCCAAAGGGGGTAATTTCTTCTTACATGGAGAGACCAACCCGAGGTACTCAAGCCTCTTTTTTACCACTAACATAGTAGCTATAGGCAGTTTAAACCAGCTGCTCACTGCTTGCAGAAACTTAGATTTGGGCATTTTCTACCAAAGGTTACCACCTTAACCAAAGTGAACACTCCAAGAATATAAACCTATTGTTGGAGAAAAGGTGGAAGTAAAGCAATCTACAGAAAATATAGAACTGAAATTACAAATATAAAGACAAGCTCTTAAAACAAATTGTATAGGCATTTTTGTACTCTCTCTAGTCCCTGAAGTTTAACAGGGCCACAGACATCTGACAGCTTTAGATAAAATAACTACACACCTATATTCCTTAAGTTAAAGCCAATAAGTTTATAAAGAGCAATAATAAACAACCACTGTAACATGTTTGCATTTTTCATTTTTAACTCCTGATTCCCTAAATTACATTCAGTCATAGAAACATGTAAAAGACGGAACAGCACATGGGGTCTGACTCTAGGATGTTTACTTCTTGGGATTAAAATTCTCAAACATTTGGCTGTCTCTTTTTTTGTGAATTTTATACAACATTCTCCCAAAACATTTAATGATGTGATTTTTTATTTTAAGGTACTTCCAACAATGGTTCAGATTTAAAATAAAGTATCAGTAAAAACATAACTATAGAAAAGTGACCTAAATTTGGTGGCTTGAAAAAAGTGACTAAGTAGTTTAAGTTAAAAAATTAACCTTTTCCTAAAGCTTTTACCAAGAATTTTTTTCCTCCTAGTCATCTAAAGTGGGAAAACTGTACTGTGTATAAAATGTGCTTCTAGACACATATGACCAAATGTATCCAAAGGCTCCCTCTGATGTATTAAATCCTATGTACTTTACAATCTAGGCTAGTCATCTATATGTTTAAAACATACTGGTGGTGCTTTTTACAGATATCTTTCCACTACAGCTCAGAAGTAAAGCACTTGGTCCTTAAGGATGCTGAGACAATCTGAGACCTTGGCTGCTTCCTTTTCCTGAAGCAGTCCTTCTGACTTGGGGCAGGGTGGGGCAGCGCGGCACCTTTGTCCTATAAGTTTATATTTTAAATTAGTACTTAAACTTATATTTAGTTTTGCTTAAAGTGATGGATTAAGAATGGTAAATCATACATTTTCAAGAAGTCTGAGAGGGGAAGAAAAACTATAGCTTAATGGTTTAACTTATTAAACAAGAAAGTCAGTTAAACCCAGATTCTCTTTTTCACTCTATTGTGAGTGAAAAGATGTAATGTCAACTTTTGCTTTATGCTATTTTGGCTTCTCTTTCAGTTTTCTTCTTTGAAGATGGCATTTTAATCTCCAAAGGGCATAAAAGCTTAAATGTCATTTACGTACAGAATATCAAGTACGGGCAGTTATATAGTTTTATACAGAACAACAGAAAATACCACTGCTAATCAAATCACTCATTCAGTTCATTAGGCCATCCTCCATCACCACTAAAGCTTTACTTATTAACTGGTAAGAGCAGTCAAAGAACAACTGGTAAACAAGTGAATTTTTTACATGGAAAAAAAACTCATCCAGCACCACCATCCACTGATATAAGAAATCCAAACCACAACTTTCCTTTAAAAAAAAAAAAAAATCCTCCATTGCTGAAGTGCATCTTCTAAGCCTTTTAAATAATAAACCTTTCAAATATGTCAGTACGAAAATGAGTGACACCAGTCTCAAAAACAAAAAACCAAGTAGAATATTCAGAAAAGCAGGCCTCATAAACTTTAGAGCTCTAATAAGTCAGAAACAAGAAAATTTTTATTTAAATAGTGTAGTCTTAATTTCTTTAATATAAAATCACCCCCCCCCGCAAAATCTGATGAAAACAAAGTTTTATATACCATATAAACAAGATTTGTCAGATCTGAAAGTGAAAGTTAGAGTAATTTACAGTTAGCTTTTAGCCCTCTAGGGACATTTAGATAAATCCTGATAATCCACCTAACATTAGTTTGTGTCAATTTTATAATACATTGGGAGAAACTTTACTATTGTACTTAATGGTACAGTTTCATATATCAAGTATTTCCATTAATTCCATTATTAGTGACAGCTAAAAAGTGACCCCATCAAATGCAGTGAGTGACATTAACTGTGCAAGAGTAAACCACATCTGGATTGCTTTCTAAAATTCGCCAGTTTGCAGAAAGTAAACATTCTTTGATTTGATCATAATATACTGAAATTGCCTCTAACACTGGTGCAGTAAAACAGCCAGCTCCTGTATTGTTACAGTAGGACAGATTTCATAGTATAAAGTTAACAGAAAAAAATGCTCACATATTATGTGGTGAAACTTATTTCACAAAGAGACCATTAAATAAAGGGAAAATAAACCATGCAGAAGAGATGGCTTCCCTGTCGCCATCTGTTTCCTATGGGTTCACTCACTACCACACATCACTTGCCACACTATCAAGTGACTCCTTTCTGCTTTGGCGACAGAAGGTTCAAGCGGAAGATCCTCTCCAAGAAGCTCTGATTCTCCACCTTCATCACCTGGTGGATGATAAGGAGACTCGAATTAAGGACAAGACCGAAGGGGTAGGCTGACGTGCATCAGACTCATGGTGGGTACATTTGCAGCACACATGAAACCTGCCTGACGCCCATTTCAGAGAACACAGTAAAAGAAATGCCACGAGTCAGAGTCTTGCAAAGGACTAATGAGATCAATTTCTCATTGTTAAAATATTACAGGATATGGAAAAAGAAATAGAACAAAAAATATCAAATTCAATTTTAAAAAAGCATGTGCATCCATGTGCTAAGCGGCTTCAATCGTATCCAAAAACTTTGTGACCCTGTGGACTGTAGCCCGCCAGGTTCCTCTGTCCATGCAATTCTCCAGACAAGAATACTGGAGTGGGTTGCCAGGCCCTCCTCCAGGGGATCTTCCCCACCCAGGGATCACACCCACAGTTCCTAGGTCTCCTGCAGTGGCATCTGGTCCTCTACCACTAGCACCACCTGGGAAGCCCTTTACAAAGCGTATTTACTATTAAGATCGACCTGGGCTTTAAGACAGGCTTCCCAGGTGGCTCAGTGATAAAGAATCCACTTGCCAATGCAGGAGTCAGGGTTCAGTCCTGGGTGGGGAAGATCCCCTGGAGGAAGCAGTGGCAACGCACTCCAGTATTCTTGCCTGGAGAATCCCAGGGACAGAGGAGTCTGGTAGGTTACAGCCTATAGCGTCACAAAGAGTCAGACACACACGCACACTTCACATGCTTTAAAACAAATTCTGCTTTTCAGGCGGGACTGCATAGAGATATTGACCAACATAGTTAAGCAATTTTTACATTCCAACTACCATGTTGCAATGGAAGGAAAAGTTCCAAAAATCACCCAGCCAAATGAAGCCCATCTCTATAAAGGTATTCCCCATTCCTACTGACATCACTGTTGCTAAACATAACATTAAAAATCCTGTCTTTAAAATGTGTCAGTAAGCCTTTTACATCAACTCTCCAGCTGTGGCTTGCAGGCTCAGTAGCTGCTCCTTAGCATGTGGGATCTTACTTCTCCCACCAGGGACTGAACCCGCATCCCCAGCACTGCAAGTGGACTCTTAGCCACTGGACCACAAGGGAAGTCCTAATGTGACCTTAAATTTTATATTCCTTTTCTTTTTTTAACAGAATTTATAACTGAAGTATTTGTCACCAGTCTACAACATTATATTCCCTAAAGCCTTATGTTTAGAAACTTTTTCAATCACTGTGATTTCAGGCCAGTCCAAAGGGTTTCTTTATTTATAGCAAATAAATATATATCAGTGCTTCATAGTTTACAAAGCACAACACTTGCATAACCATCGATTCTCTATATTTTCTTTTAAACTTTTCTGCCCATTTCTTCTTAGACCCCTTCATAAACTCTAATGACTCTTTAAGTGGAGTATTAAAACAGGGTTCTATCTTAGAATCTTTTCTTCTGGCCCCTACATATTCTTGGGTGAACTAATCAATCCCTGTAATTTTTAGCACCACTGTATGCCAAGAGTCCCCATATTCCTTCCTCCTGAGATATAAAACTCTTACACCTAAAAGCCCCCATGGACTTCTTCCACCTGGACAACGCCATGTCTAGTACAAACTTCCATGTGCTCCAAGGTCAACTTGCCCAGCACCTGTCCTCATTCCTCTCCCTCTGCCAGATCTGCTGCTTTTGTTCTGAGAGTCCTTGCTGCTAAGTAAACAGATCGCTTCCTGTTTCTTCACACTGTTAGTTACCAATTCCCCATCACCGTGCTAGGCTACTCCTACTGTTGCTACCTTAGTTACTTACTTTTTCCTAACCCATTTTCCTACCTCTAGTCTTGTATCTCCAATCCATTTTCACCCAAATATAATCATATTGCTTCTCTAAAGTTTCCCAATAATCTTCCTTTGCTTTAAAGTACAAACTCCTTAATTAGGTATATAGAGGCCTTACATAATTCAGACCCTCCCTTCCCTTTCTGGATTGATCAGTGGTCAGATTTATATTTGTTTCTACTCCATGTTCTAGTCACTTAAAAATAATTTTTCTTTAATTAAGGCAGTTTCACATTTCAAGCTATCTCTTACCTTGAAATGCCAGTCTCCCCAGCCTTCCCCATATCATCCCGAACTCAATTCTTTAGACTCATGCCCTTCAGTGCTGCGTCATCTCAAACATTTCTTGATTTCCCTCTTCCCCTACTCCTAGAAAGAACTGACTACTCTCTATCAGAGCATCTGTAACACTGTAATTTATGGACATGTTCCATAATTTACTGGAGGGAGACTTTGTTTTTGTATCTCATGCACACAGCAGATAATTAATGTTTATGAGATGAGAGAATGAACAAATGAAGTGAATTTGATTATAAACAACCCTTTATGAGATACTGCTATTTCTCCACTTTTCCGGTGAGGAAACTGAGGTTCTGGGAGATTGAATGATTTCCCTAAGGCCTTCTGATTTCATAAGCTCTTCACATACACTTCAATATACGACCAAACTCTGCTATTTTCTAATGCTCCTTTTCAAACAAACACATCTTGGTTAAAAAAAAAAAAAAAATTATGAAAGTAGCAAAAAAAAAAAAAAAGATATAAAATCCAAGTAAAGGGTTCAAAGAAAACCTTAGAAATCACATATCTGAGTTTCTTGTTTACATGAGTGAAAATCCACATTATAGAACAGTAGAAACGGAGCCCACAGAACCCATGACCTACCCATTCGGAAGTCAATGTAGCCCTCTCCTCCACTAATGACAAGCACAGACTTCAAGGGTGTCTGGATGCCAGGCTCCTGTGCAGATGGCCCTGCTTTGTCAACTGTCAGATCTGTACCACTGTTGCCACTTTGTGGGCTGATGACTTGACCTATTTATATAGAAATGCAAGCAAATATTATTTATCAAGAATGAAAGTGGGAGAGACTCATTTTCTCCTGAGTATTTTCAGAAAACTGAACAATATAATAAGTACATTCTAATAAATGCCTCTGCATGATGCGAAAACATCTATAAGGCCATGAAAGCCCAATCTGAAATTAAAGTAAAGCTATTTTGTCCCAAAGCACAAACACGTCCAGAATCCAGTATGAGAAATGTATATTGCTTAGCTGGTCTTAGCTGTCTGCTTCAGACTATTATAAGCTACATCTTTTCACTCTGAAAAGATCTCTCCTCTAGCAGGGTACATATGCGTTTACATAAGAGATTGAGAAAAGTCTTCAACTTAAGCCTTATGAGTGTGGATATTCATAATTAATATCTGAATTAATTTCAAATTTGTAAGTTAAGTTATTAGCTGCTCAGTTGTGTCTGACTCTTTGCAACCCCATGGACTGTAGCCCGACAGGCTCCTCTGTCCATGGGATTCTCCAGGCAGGAATACTGGAGTGGGTAGTCATTTCCTCCTCCAGGGGATCTTCCCAACCCAGGGATTGAACTCATGTCTCCTGCATTGCAGGGAGATTCTTTACCACCTGAGCCACCATATGAAAACTCAAACCCAAAGGTTTTCTCGTATTTAAAAATAGTATATATTATTTTAAATTTAGATGATGCAAATAAAATGACTGGTTAATATATAATGCTAACATTTACGTTTTAAGATGGAATCTTTAAGTATGAAATGACAGAAATCTTGAAATATTATCCACACTCTAATCTCTATGAGCATGGAGTAATTTCTTGACAGATCTGCTATCTTTTGGTCAAACTACACAGACCATCCCTCGAGGTGCTAACAGGACATACGATACACTTTATAAAAAATTACTTTGTGTTGGACATGGACAGGATAGTTTTAATGAACTAGATTTTTATATATAAATATTAACAAATCTCAAAAATGAGAAGCAAGTTGCAGAATAATATATGTGCAACATAAGACTTAAGTTCAAAAATATAAAAAATACTATATATTATTTATAGATACGTCCCAATGTGGTAAAAATACAAAAACATGGGCAGAAGGATACATGTCAACTTCAGTATAATGGTTATAGATGAACAGAAAAGAGGGAAGGGAGTAAGATTAGAAGAATATAAAGGAGACTCAAATGAGTCTCTATGGCATTTTTTTTTTTTTTAAGCAAGAAAAGCCTGTAACCAGCAATACCACTTCTAAAAGTTTATTTTGAGGAAATAACTATACGAAAGTATTACATATATACTTCAGGAAGTGTATTAGCATGTTGTTAAGAATACTGAATAACTGGTTAGGGTACCATGTGCCAACTAGGTACACTTAATCATTTAATCTTTGGAACATCCTCAGGAAAAAGTAGGGTGGCTAATCTTATGTGTGTCAGCTTGGCTCGGCTCCATACTTTTTGGTCAAACTCCAGCGTAGATACTACTGTGAAGGTATTTTTTAGATATAATGAACATTTAAATCAGCGGGCTTTTGAGTAGAGCAGATCAATTATCAGATGTGGGTGGGTCAATCATTTGAAGGCCTTAAGAGAAAAAGATATGTCTCCCAAGGAGAAGGGAATTCTGCCTCCTTTAGATTTAAACTGCAAACACTTAACTCTTTCCTAGGTCTTCAGCCTGCCCTGCAGATTCCAGTCTTACCAGCCCCCATAATCACATGAACCAACTCCTTAAATTAAATCAATCTCTCTCCCCACAGCCTCCTCCTTTTTTTTCCTCTTTCCCTCCCTACCCCACACTCTTTTGGTTCTGTTCCTCTGCAGAACCCTGACTAACACACTGAGATAACATTATGTCCAACATCACATAGTTGCTGCGGCAAAGCCAGATTTAAATTTTGTCTAACTCCTAAACTTGCGTCTTACAGGGGGAAAAAAAAAATCCAAACCACAGGTCCTGCTTACAGATGATAAGTAATATCATTTACTGTTCTCAAGGGACATTTTCCATTGGACATCATAACTGCCACTCTTCATCTGGATGGTGGTTTATAGTTCCCAAAGCCCTTTCATTAATCTTTGTAACATATAAGGTTGGTTGAACAGCTATTAATCACACCCACTTAGGAAATAAAGAACTGAGTATCAGAGGTTAAGCAGCTTGCTTGACACCAACCAAGTGGCAAAGGTTCAGACCCCCAGACTACTTCTGTTCTTTGCCACAACACTGAGAAAGGTATTAGAGCACATTTTCCATCCCTTACTAAATGGAGCCTTGATGACAGGGCTTCTTAGAAATCGTCTTTATGAGGTCAAAACTACTCTTGGTATTCTGCAGTGACAGAACAATAGTATTGCTTTTCAAAAGTGAAAGAAATCTCTTAAATAAAATCAAGTTTGTTTTTGGAGTGGAAGAAAAGATTCTAAAATAGCTTCTATCAAGTATCTCTATAGCACTTTATTCATATTTCCATTATAGACCATTTCAAGGATTATGTCGGAATTATCTGTAATTCCAGTACTTAGTATTAGACTGGATAGAGGGACAGACAATTATAGTTGGTCCTTGAAGCATGCAGGAGTTGGAGCACTGACTCTCTGTGTAGTCAAAGATCTAAGTAAAATTAATAGCCAGCCTTCCATATTCACGGTTCTTACATGACCACAATCTGTATCCAAAGATTCAACCAGCCACAGAATGATGCAGTACTGTGGTGTTCACCACTGAAAAGAATCTGTAGAAATAAACCCACGCAGTTCAAATGCACATTGTTCAACAGTCAACTGGACATGCAGTTTCTCAACAGAATACTCCAGCTCACCTGGGACTGCCACAAAAAACTTCACAGCATCCCTGTGCCCGTGGAAGCAAAGCTGTGCGTGTGCCATTGAGCAATAGGGAATAAACGTCCCTGGTGTCACTTTATCACTGTTTTCATCACCATATACTCGAATGACACTTCCAGGACGATTTCCCGATGCTCCCGATGTCTTATTCGCTGCAACAGAAAAACCAAACACCAAATATTTTCCCCTAGAAAACAGTAGTGATGCAAGAGGTTACTGGTTAATCCTTATATTATCTAAAAGCTACAGCCAGTTGAGAGAAAACAAGAGCAGCAATACCAATTCAAGACAAAGCTGGAAAAAAAGAGATATATAGCATGCTAGTTATTTTTAAGTATCTTAGTAAATGGAGTCGGGGATTTTGCCAGTCTAGCACTAAGTTTACTTTCTAAACACATCTATTAATTAAAAAATCATTTTAGTTAAAACAGCTTTCTCAGGTATATCCATTTTGTTTTTTAATCCTCATTTTAGATAACTAACCAGTTATATAGCTTAAAGTAAACAGGTATATTTTTAAGCGGCATTTTTATACTTCATCTTTTCATTTTCTCCCTGTGCTAAGTATATTTCCCTTGTGTGATAGTAAAAAGCTGAGCTTAAAAGGATCCATCTAGTACAATAAAATAACTTTTATTTACATCAGTCTGATGGTTGGTTAAATTATTTTAGAATGACCAGACTCACAAAACACCCCATTCCATGTGCCAGTAAGTGAATGAAAGAAACATGATTGGTAACAAGAGTAAACAATGTAGATTAATGCCAGTTTTCAGAGAGGTTTGTGTTTTTATTGGAGGGAAAACAGAGTCTGACAGAAATTTCAGCTGCAACAAAAGATGATAAATAGACTAAGCTGCTGAGCAGTAGTTTGGTGGCCATGTAACAAAGATTAAAAAACAAAAGAACGCCTGCTGCAATGCAGTGCCTGCAAGTGGATGACATCTAGGAACATTCAAGAGGGCATCTAGAGACGTGAGAATGGCCTCACGGGGGCCGTGAGAAGCCAGGAAGAAGAGTGCGGGTCAGGATCTGAACTTACCCCTCAGCCCCAGTAAACGTCCCTGGTGGAGGATTACGGCTAAAGCGAGAAAGGAGGAAAGGGGACATGGAGAGGTGCATGACAGGAAGGAGAGGATTACTATGAGCTGCCACTCTTCACATATTCTATCTGGCAACTCAGGAGCTCAAAGCTCCTAACTAAATAAACAAAATCCAACTTGGTATAATACCAAGAAACATACAAAGTTCTTACCAAAGCCTTTGAAGAACATCGCTGCTCAAAGAGGACAATTTTATTTACTGTGATTTTGCTTTTCTTAATTATAAAGCAATTTTAATGAACAAGAACTTACTGGGGAGCATTTCCTAATTGCAAATATTCCCCCCTTTTCTTGAAGAAATCCTGTGCAAATGACTATGCCAAAATGGAACTCTCATCTATAAAGAACTGAAATGAACTCTGGGGATCCTAGAATCTCTTAAGATATAAGAAGTGGTCTAAACACATAGACTTATAAATATAGCTGTCCAGTGGTTAAGAATCTGCCTTCCAATGGAGGGGATACAGGTTCAATCTTTGGTTAGGGAACTAAGATCCCACATTCTGTGGGGCAACTAGAGAAGCCTGCATGCTGCAATAAAGACCTTGCACAGCCCCCATTTTATTTTTTAATTAAAAAAAAAAAAAGGAGGCAGGGACTCCCCTGGTGGTCCACTGGTTAAGAATATGCCTGCCAATGCGGGGAACATGGGTTTGATTCCAAGTTGAGAAGATTCCACATGCCATGGGGCAACTAAGCCCTGTGCCACAGCTACTGAGCCCATTCCTGGAACTACTGAAGCCCAGATACTCTAAAGCCTGCGCTCTGCAACAAGAGAAGTCACTGCAACGAGAAGCCCGAGCACTGCAACTAGAGAGCAGTTTGTCACAACTGAAAAGGCCCACACGCTGCAACCAAGACCCAGCGGAGGCCCCCAAAATACATAATTAAATTTAAAATTTTTAAAGAAAATACAGCTGGGATTAGGAATTTAGGCTCTTTAGGGAATTCCCTGGCAGTCCAGTGGTTAGGGTTCCATGCTTCCACTGCTGGGGATCCAGGTTCCATCCCTAGCTGGGGAACTAAGATCCTGCAAGCCATGCAGTGTCAGGGAGAAAAAAAAAAACATTTAGGTTCTTTAAAGGCTCAAAATGTAACACCATCCAGTCTTCCTCCTTTCCCCTAAAAATTCTGGTGTGTTTTTTACGTTATTTTATGGTAGTATTTTCAAATCATTTTAAATTCTGATGTGTTTATTAAATTACTTTATGGCAATTTTATCAAATCCTGCCCATGAATTCTGCGACACAAAATCACTTATATAATGAGTGATCAATGTAATGGGACACAGTATGAAAAACACACGAAGTACATTTTGTTCACATTCTTTTCAAATACCAGACAGCTTATCTTAAAGTCAGTGTTTGATGACGTCCTAAGTAAGAATGTCTCCCACAACTCATAAGCTGAATGGCATATTCTAAGCTAATTGCCACAGAGGTATGAAAAACTAGGATATTAGGTAGTTAGGAAATGTTTCTGGATACTAGTATAATGGGGTTGAAAGAAAAACAGACTATGACTATTATTTAAGGAAATAGGACTATGATTCCCAAAATGAGAAAAACAGTTTTTCAAAATGAAAACCTTTAACTGTAAATATTAGTCCTGATACATTTGCTAGAGTTCGTAAGTTTCACAGAAAGAGTGAAGGAACAACAGTTAGATCTCTGCCATCAGCTTGACTTTCTGAATTACCACAGGTTTGCCAATTTAGTTCTATTATTTAGCTCAATTCCTTCCATCTGGATTTCAGACAAGGCTATTCCCCACAACTCTTCTGTGACAATTACCTAAAAAGTACTTACTTTCTGTCAATGGGATGGAGATAATGACACCATTTCCTGTTCCCACCCACAAACGATTACAAGACACCATAAGCGCTGTGATCCTCACAAAAGAGAAGCCCAGTTTTCCAGTACCTGTATGGAAGGAGGGAAAACATTTTATTGAAAAGACAGAGCAGATGATGTTTTAGGTTCCGAGTCCCTCAGAGTAGCTGGACTAATATAATAGAGAGGATTGTGACCAGAGCTGGTTGGGTATTTCCAGAAGTCACATCAATCAAGATCAACTCTCATTTGACTTTCTTATCTATCAATTCATCTGACAATTCATGGCTGGTAGAAAAAGAAAACTCTAAAAGTGGCTAGCATTATGTCATCATTCAGAAGGAAGATGATGTGGATTAGGAAATGAGATGCAGAATTTACTTAAGGACCTGCAAAGCCAAGCCAAATAACCAAAACACAAAACAAAACAAAAAAAAGCTTCACAAAAACAGCTTACTAGATTGGGGAAATTAAATGTTCTTCTTTTTTATAAGCTGAGAGAGTTCTTGCTTGCCTTAAATTTCTTTGCATAGGTTAAGAAATGATCTTTGCTAACAAAATCTATACTCTTTGCTTTTTATATATTTGGGTCTAAAGTAAGTTAGAAATTTTAGGGTACCATATACATGCAATTTAGGGAGAATTAATGTACTTTTTAATTTCAAGGAAATTTTAAACTGATCTTATTTTCAGGGATTTGAGAAGCAAAATTATTAAACAGGTAATATTAATACATTTAAGACAAAAAAACATTTAGTCATAAGTTGCATTTACTAGAAATGAAAGTATGACCATAGAATCGCAGTGTTTGAAGGAATCTTTATAAATAGTCTAAGCTAGAGATCTTTAACCTACGGTCAAAGTATCTTCCCGAAATTGGTTTGTGTCTATGTTTATGTATGTGTGATTCTAGGAAGAGGGCACACAGCAATCAGGTTTTCTGAGGGCAATGATACTAAAAAAAGTTAAAAACCACTGATGTAGTTCAACCTCCTTTCATAAAGAAATCATCTATGATGTTCCTAACAGGACAGGGTTTGGTGCTAAGGACACTGCAAGGAATAAGCAGAGATAGTCTAAAGCCCCCTTCTCATGGGGCTTTAGTTCTGCAGGGGGAGAGACAGTATGATGATACTGGTACAATCACAGTAATGATAAGTCCATGAAGAAAAAGTATAAGACGGCCTAAATACTGGAAATAAAGATGAGGAAAGGTCTTTTATGGATGTGACATATAAGACATGACCTGAAAGCCAAGTAAAAAGGGACTAAGAAAAACTTCTCAGACAGAAGATATAGCACCATGTGAGGGCCTTGAAACGGGAAGGAACCTGTTGAATTTAGGCCAATGTGGACAGACCAGAGTGAGCAAGGAGAGCTGTCCATACCATTTAAATTCTTCTAATAGTCTCACAAAAAAATCTCACCTTAAGACAAGAGTATTCTGCATGGCTGGCATTACATAAATGGAGGTATGTCATGGTGATTTTTGCACATTGATTACTATGGAGAAAACTGACAGGAGTAGAGACAGGAAGATCAGAGGCTGTTGGTCATCTGAGGAGGAAAGGAGAGTGACCTGGCCTATGGGAACAGTGGTAGAGATAAAGACGTAACTCATTTAAGGGAATTCCCTAGTGGTTCAGTGGCTAGGCCTTGGCAATTTCACTGTGGGCCATGGGTTTAATCCCAGGCTGGGGAACTAAGATCTCAAAAGTCTTGTGGTGTGGCCAAAAAAAGGCATTACTGGTTTAAGATATTCTGGGGGGAAGACTCGACAGTTCTGCTGATGGATTAGACGTGGGGAACAAGAAAGGAAGAGTCAAAAATGATCTTAAGTTTTATCAAGAATCACAGGGTAGATGGATCACTTGCCAACAGTTTCAGTGATAAGAGATCACTATTCCTGAGGCAGCTTACTCACTGTTCTACTCAGCATTTGAAATCATTTAAAAATAAACCATGTTCTTTGATTGACAAAGATAAAATGCTTTGGATGCTTACCTAGCATTTTGCTTACATAAGGCTCAATGTCCACATCCTGCAGATGTTGGTAAGTGTGTGCGTGATAGAGACGGAGTGTGGAATCCAAACGAATGGAGACCCACACGCCATCACCCACCCAGGCAAGCTGCCGCACTTGGCTCTCCTTCCTGGGGTGCGCATCAAATGATTTCTAGAAAAAGATTGTTCAATCACAACGTTACTTTAATTATCTAGGAGTTAGTGCTTAAGAATTGTGCTAATTTGCACAATAATTTGACAGACTGCCTAATAAAAGAGGAGCCTAAATACTGTTTACTCTTATATACGCAATTGCTATTATCCCATACTGCAAAAAAAAAAGAAAAAAGAGAAATGAACTAAAGGATGCTGTGTCGATTATCAACTTATGAAAGCAATCTTGACACATTCATTCTACGTAACAGCATTCAACAAAAAGACGGAATTGGACCTCAGGATTTTGCATTGTTCCAGAGCAATACACAAAATAAGATCCTATTTATAGTTAAACAGAAATGAACCTACTGTGCTATATATGTAAACACATACCTGCACTGAAGAATATATCTAAAACATAAACACCAAATGGAACTTCTAGGTTTGTAAACAGGATTTGGGACAAATGGAGAACTTCCACCTTAAAAATTTCCTACTATTTTTCTTTCTTTAAACAATTAGAATAAATTTATATATTGTGGCAAAACTTTTTAAAGACAACAATGCTAAGAGGTTTTTATTTTTACAACGAGTTCCCACTGCAGTATTATTCCTCCATCTGTGACATATACATGGATTTGCCTGAATACACACTGAGCAGTGGGGGAGACTTGAGATTCTCCTCCCAATCCACCTCTACACGACTAGACATTTCAAGAACCACGTATTCAAGCAATGCACGTATGGGTCTGCAGATACTCAGACATACATCTAGACATTCATGTGTGAATCTTCCTTCCTTTAAAAATAATCACTTCCCATGCTCATCGTCCAAAGCAGCAAGAGAGAGAAAGTACCATAGAAAGCTGAGAATTCATCCAGTATGTCACTGAAGTACCTCAAAATACACAGATTCAGAAAACAATTTCTAAAAAAGCTGAAAATAAATAAATCTTAGGGATTTCAGGTAATAGAAATTCAGTAAGTACAGAAAACATGGGTTAACTTGCCTCTATTTTCATGGCCTTTGGCTGAACCACATAAATTTTGTTCCTATAGCCACACCAAACTTTGTCATGTACCACAGTCATGCATCGGATGGAATGGTGAGGTCGTCCAAGATCTAACAGGTGATAGTTTGACAAATCCCACTGTCCATCTTTAAAATAAGTAGATTATTAGTTTATGTATACAATCTTTTACTCAATTTTAACTCAAGAAATATTTTACTTAGGTGTGTAATTAAATTTATTAATGAAGTATCCCCAAATATCATGTATTTCAGTGTATATTTCAGGCAAGCTGTATATATATTACAGATATTAATCTATAAATTAAATCTGTAAACCAGATACAAATCAAACAGAGTTGGATGAGACCTCAAAGATCATATGGTCCAACCTGCCACCCATTACCTGGACCCCCTTGCTTTCAACAGAGGTGATGTGATAAGTTATTTTTAAGTTACCTGTTTACAAAAGTATTTTAAGTATTAGAATGAATTTAAGGTTATTTTGGGCATAATATCGCTCTGCTCACTTGCATTTTTTCTATCTTCTTAGATAGAAGTCAAGGGCAACTCACCGCTAGGGCTTTAGGAATTATGCATAACTTTAGCGATGACAAGAAATCCGTTACAAATGAGAACCAGCCACTGCAGGCTTGCTTTGCTTGATAATTTCAGTGAAGGAAAACATACTTCCTCACAAAGCAGCTGCTTCATTTTAAGAAAACTGTAATTATCTTAAAAATATTCCCCATACTCAGCTAAAGTCTGCCTTCTTGTACATAGTCATTCTTTAATCTATAGTTTTGCCTAATGGAAACACGGAATAAATCTAGTCTCACTTCACTGCTACTGCCCTGTCTTCTCCTTTCAAAACCAAGCATCTCTGGCATGTGTTCTGGACACATCTGTTTATGGAACTTTCATCCTAACTCCATTTTGTCCAGATCCATTTCATGCTATCTTTCTACCAGAGTGGAGAAGGATCACCAGCCCTGCTCTGGACACTAGCTTCTGTGAGGTTTAGCACGTCAACTAACTTGTACTGAGTTAAATGTCACCCTTTAGGTAACTGTCACTCTTCACACAAATCTCCATCTACTCTTCAGAACCCAAACGCAGGACTTTACATTTCTCCTTATTAAATGTATTTTGTCTTGCTCAGTTTTGGATTCAGTTTACCAGAACATTTATTGTTCCATTTTTCTAGGTTCTGCTACTCACTAGTTGAGTGACCATGAACAAGTAACTAAAATACTGTGCCTCAGTTTCCTCAGCTACAAAATGAGGACGACAATAGAATTTTCTTCATAAGTTTCGGTGCGGATTAAACTCGGATACCGTCTATAAAGGCCCTGAACAACATACAACAGAGGCCTCTCTTTTCGTCATGGAGTCATTAACCAAAAGTCTCTAGGCACCTTACTATCATCTACCTCACATTTCTTGAGGCTGCAAAAAGATATGAGACTTTGGAAAAGCCTTGCAAAAGTTAATTAATAAAATAAAAAATTGATTTTTGCAAGGCTTTTCCAAAGTCTCATATTGGATCTGCTAAGTCGCTTCAGTCGTGTCCGACTCTGTGCAACCCCATAGATGGCAGCCCACCAGGCTCCCCCGTCCCTGGGATTCTCCAGGCAAGAACACTGGAGTGGGTTGCCATTTCCTTCTCCAATGCATGAAAGTGAAAAGTGAAAGTGAAGTCACTCAGTCGTGTCCAACTCTTAGTGACCCCATGGACTGCAGCCCACCAGGCTAGATGTGTATAAGAGACAGCCCCCTTGCTTTCAACAGAGGTGATGTGATAAGTTATTTTTAAGTTACCTGTTTACAAAAGTATTTTAAGTATTAGAATGAATTTAAGGTTATTTTGGGCATAATATCGCTCTGCTCACTTGCATTTTTTCTATCTTCTTAGATAGAAGTCAANGCAGCCCACCAGGCTCCTCCATCCATGGGATTTTCCAGGCAAGAGTACTGGAGTGGGCTGCCATTGCCTTCTCCAAGCCCTCTGCTGGACCTTATAAGATCAGTCTGGCGCTGCCATGCTAAACTTCTCGTGTGTCCCTTCTAACACACACAGTGCAGATGAACCTGTAGAAGGCCCAGGAGGGGCCTGGTGTTGCCTGGTCTGATCACCTCTCGTCCATGTCCAGAGTTCGCCAGGCCCTTTCCCTCTATCCACCACACTTCCTCCTCCTCAGTCTTGCTTTTGCTGGGCCTGGCACTAGGCAGAGTTCTATTCTAGTCTATCAAGAAGCAGACAAGTGAACCTTTCTGCACATGTCGCAATTATAGACTGGAAGACACGGGGTCACTTGTGATGGCCTGCCTGTTCACCAAATCAGAATACTAGGTTTGTATATGTGCCAACTCAGAGAAATCGACCTCCACTTACCAGTTATTCGAGGCTTCCCTGGTGGTTCAGCAGTAAAGAATCTGCCAGCCAGTGCAGGAGATGCAGACTCGATCTCCGGGTCAGGAAGATCCCCTGCAGGAGGGCATGGGAGCCCACTCCAGTGTTCTTGCTGGAGAATCCCATGAACAGAGGAGCCTGGTGGGTAACAGTTCATGGGGTCGCAAAGAGTTGGACATGACTTAGCAACTAAACAACAACAAAAACAATTATTTGATAGCAAGTTTATGCTGACAAATAACAAATATTGAGAAAACAAAGCCGTTATGGGTCCAATGGTTAACGTTACAATTAAGAAAGTACCTGCTATGTCCCTGGTGAAGTCAGCTAGACTCCTTTCTCTGGTGTCTCAGCCCCTTCTCTCCTCCTGGAATACTCACCTTCTAGACAAGTGGGGAGCAGTTTCCTGTGGCTGAGGCTTCTGGGAAGTCCTGTTCCTAAGAACTTGAGTTTCTGGCATCTTAGAAGTTTTTCTGAATTGCCAAGAAGAGGTGACTGTCCTGATGAGTACGTCTCTTCTTAAAATACATAGCACTAAACAAATCAGTGCCATTTCCCCCTTCATTTGGAGAAACTGCTCTCGACTACCAGGAAGGCACTGAGAATCCCTGGGTGGGTTTCTGAGCAGTTCTGGCAAACAAAGTGAAAGGGCAAATCCCCGTGTGCGGGGATGGCACACAGATTGAGCCATGCCCATCATCTGCTCTGCACTGGCCTCACAGGGGCAGGCAGTCTTTCCAGGCCTCCTTGTCCAGAGCCCCTCCCTGGGGAAGTGAGACTCTACACAGAGTTGGGTTTTGCTGTCGTCAGTTGCCAACAGCTTGTGATTCGCTGGACCTGTACCCTGGTCCATTTTGCCCCACCAGACTGTCTTCCAGTCTGGGATCACTCCCCCTTGCCTGAGGTCATCACGCCCTGGTTATCCACGGCCCATAGTAAAGCTCTCTCCAGCTTGCTTTACTTTATATCCGCTCTTTCCTGGCTGTTTTAAACACACAGTTACTAGGGAAGAATAGCTGGCTTTGAGGTACAATGTCAGCATCAACACCTGGCCGCATGGTCATGTGACAGTCTCTACCTTGCAGAATTATAGGTTCTGTTTTGATAACATGGGTTCATCTAATCATTTGAAATTTTGTACAAACACACACCCCCACACACTTTTCCAGGAGACAACCACAATGACCATTTTCAATGACATAAGAACTTGCATTTCAATGACTATACAAACATCAACCAAAATCATCTGCCAAGCAGTTTTTGTTCATACAGAATCTGAATATTCTATTAATAGTAGCAATGGTGATAGTATCATTTATGGGGCATTCACTATGTGCTGGGCCAGTTTCTAAGCACTTTAAACGTATTTGTTCTTCTGAAAACACACTAAGCCAAGCTGAGGGGATATCTAATGTAGGCAGACGCTGTGTGCCCACTGAATTCAGAGGATTACTGATATCGGACTGTCTTGTAGACTCACGTCCCTTTGGTTGTTTTTGGTCAGTCCCTTCTCTCTTCTTGGGCAGCTGGAGGCAGACTGAGCAGATGAGGGCCCCCAGCAGGCAGCCCCTCGCCGGCTGCTGTTGCTTGTCTTCGCCTCTCTCGCCATCGCCGCCCACTGACACTGGGTCTCCTTCGCGCACCCTGTCTTCTTCGCCTCTCTCGCCGTCGCTGCCCACTGGCACCGGGTCTCCTCAGAGCACCCTGTCCTCATGAACGCTTGCAGTTCAGTGCCCACTGAGCGCTGAGCCTTGATCTGGCAGATCTGGAAGTGCCTCCTGCTCTGCCCTTGTCTCCTCGCCCTGATCTTGAGGTCTTCAACCTGGATAGTGTAGAAAGTATAAGCGTCACAGTCCTCGGCCACACAGGCATGTGTGGGCAAGGTCCAATAGTTCCAATGGGCTCAGTCTAAGCTTTCTGCTCCTTCCATTTCCTGGGTCCCTTGTGGCTCTTCCTGGGTTGGAATTCGGAAAAGACTGGGAGGGAAAGGGGTGCGTACATGCCTTCCTGCTGACTGACATCATGTGTTGGTGTGGGCATGGCGTAGGGCATATTGCCTTCCCATCACTGAGGTGTGCGCTGTGGACACCCACCTTGATAATGCTAAATGAGTCCCTTGGACAAGTTGCTTCTTATTCCTTCCTCAGCCTCTAGCCATGCGGTAATGCACTTCTAGCTTGTCTATGCTAGAGTCCCTTGGCTCCTCCAAGCAGCCTTTGGAACAGGACTGAACGTAGCTTCAAGCCAGCTCTCCTCTTTGCATGGACCACCCCTGGTCCAGGGAGATCACGTATTTCTTTGTTCCATGAGACTCTAAGGAAGGACCTTCTCTTCTGTCTGCAGAGTGGCCAGCTCCTTCCAACAGCTTCCGTTTATATTTGTCAGAAGGGCTTGAGACTGCAGGCTCCTTGCCCCAAGTTCTAAGAAACAAGGATGAAGTTTTGGTTTTGGTGAGAGGTGGGCATGTTTAAAGCCCATTTCACTGTTTTTCAGCAAGAGAAACATACTTCTCTTGACCACTCCTCAAATTTCACTTCTGTTCCTTCTAGAATATTCACTCTTTCTCAGCTTCTCCGAGTTCTTTAATAGATTGGAGGGAGGAAGCAAAAAGTGAAAGTGTAGTCACTCAGTCATGTCGGACTCTTTGTGACCCATGGGTGTAGCCCACCAGACTCCTCTGTCCATGGGATTCTCCAGGCAAGGATACTGCAGTAAGTTGCCATTCCCTTCTCAAGGGGATTTTCCCGACCCAGGGATGGAGCCTGGGTCTCCCGAATTACAGGCAGATTCTTTACTGTTTGAACACAGTCCCCAAATTAGTTCTCAGCTACCTGTTTTGGAAGCGCTTGCTTTTGCTTTCTCCCAACTCACTTTGTAATGTAAATGAGCCTGATCCCTTGATTTAAGGCCCCAGACAGAACTGCGCCGCGGTAATTCCATGTGAACATTTTGTTTTACCTACAATGAAACAGAATATTGGCAAAAGGTATGACTGATCGCTTCACAGATGCAATCATACCTTAAAAGATGCTCAACATAATTAGGAAATCTTGGAAATAGAGCAATTAGATATCGTGTTTAAACCATGCCTGCAGGGCAACCCAAGACGGGCGGGTCACGGTGCAGAGGTCTGACAGAATGTGGGCCACTGGAGAAGGGAATGGCAAACCACTTCAGTACTCTTGCCTTGAGAACCCCATGAACAGTATGAAAAGGCAAAATGATAGGATACTGAAAGAGGAACTCCCCAGGTCAGTAGGTGCCCAATATGCTACTGGAGATCAGTGGAGAATTAACTCCAGAAAGAATGAAGGGATGGAGCCAAAGCAAAAACAAAACCCAGCTGTGGATGTGACTGGTGATAGAAGCAAGGTCCGACTCCGATGCTGGGAGGGGTTGGGGGCAGGAGGAGAAGGGGACGACCGAGGATGAGATGGCTGGATGGCATCACTGACTCGATGGGCGTGAGTCTGAGTGAACTCCGGGAGTTGGTGATGGACAGGGAGGCCTGGCTGCTGCGATTCATGGGGTGGCAGAGAGTCGGACACGACTGAGCGGCTGAGCTGAACTGGACTGTGAAGGATTGATAACATAGTATTAGTGGCGTCACTTGTATTGTTTCCGCAGGGAAACCACACACTGTTGGTGGGGCGTCCATCGGCATAGTCTTTTCTGGAAAGCACTCTTTCAGTCTCCATTAAGATAAGAAAAGGGCCTGTTCTTGAGCTGTTATTTCTGCACCTCTTTTTGCTAGCCGGGAGAAATATTTGCCCATGTGCTCACAAAGGCAGGCCAAAGACGTGTGCTACAGCATTGCTAGTGAGAAGGAAACTGAGTCAGCCCGCCAATGGCAGACAGCTACGCCGGCAGGTTCCCAACCCACCCTGTGGCCAGTGGGACGATGCTGATGAGCAGAGCGTGGGTCGCGTCAGGCTGTGCTTGTGACCAGCGCTGGGTGTCCTCCATGCTCTTCCAGTTACAGGATGAGTCTAGTCAGAAGACCCTGAGGGATGGCTAGCAGCCAGCTGGAGAGAAGGTGGGTTCCCAGACGGAGGAAAGCTGCCTGTCCATTTCCACCACTGTCGTTGGACTGGTTGGTGAATGAACATCAGCTTCTACCATATCAAGCCACCAACATTTTGGGATTCATTTGTTAAAGTAGCCAGTATTACCCTAGCACAAGCGATCTGTACCAGTTAAAAAGGATGGAGTCTATTAGTANCCAGACGGAGGAAAGCTGCCTGTCCATTTCCACCACTGTCGTTGGACTGGTTGGTGAATGAACATCAGCTTCTACCATATCAAGCCACCAACATTTTGGGATTCATTTGTTAAAGTAGCCAGTATTACCCTAGCACAAGCGATCTGTACCAGTTAAAAAGGATGGAGTCTATTAGTATATTTTGATGTAACCATATCTCAAAGATATAGTGACGAAGAAAGCATATGATATCATGTATATTAAATAAAATTTATATATGTGTGTGTGTACAAACACACAGAAAAACTTCCAGAGGGTAGACAGCAAGCTAATCATAGTGACTACTTCTAAACAGGAGAGTGGGGCTGGGTATTGTGGTAAGTGGAGACTTTTGCTCTGTATTACTGAAATTTTTATGAGGAGAATGTTTCTTGTATTACTTGTATAATTAAAATTATGAAAGAAATTGGATTGGCTCCCTAGGCAATTGCTTGACTTGAACTGTTCATTTTTGTTTCTGTCCTCATTTATGTGAGGAAAATAGATAAAAGCTTTTCATCCTGCCCTGCTCACCAATATCCCATAATGAGTGGAGATTATTGGGAATAATTCCCAAATTATGGTTTTTGGCACAGTAATGAATATATCAAGGATTTTAAAAACCACAGAATACTCTAAAATAACTGGAGAAGACAAATGCAAATAAAATCAGTTATGATGGCAAAAATAAATGCATGCGGATTTGGAAATGTTTTGATGAGGCTATTAATGCAGCACTACTGAACTGGTAAATGTGCCTTTTAAAGAAGGCTGGATTCACTCAGCTGCTGTGATGTCACCTTTCATCCATCCGTGGAGACGATAAGTAAAGAATCTCCTTGCAATGAGGAAGACCCGGGTTCCATCCCTGGGTTAGGAAGACCCCCTGGAGAAGGCAATGGCACCCCACTTCAGTACTCTTGCCTGGAGAATCCCGTGGACAGAGGAGCCTGGTGGGCTGCAGTCCATGGGGTCGGAAAGGGTCAGACACGAGTGAGCCACTCAGCACACACAGCACTCGGCCACAGTGCAGCCAGAATGGGAGCAGGGCTCCTCTCTGCACTGCTTTCGGACCCAGGGAGTCAGGGGGTGTGTTTCCTAAGAGAGTAAGGAGTGTCCAGTCACGAACGCCCCAGCAAACAGCGTAGCAGGGTGCCTTCTCCCTCGTCCACCCCGCGTTTGTCCACCGCTTCCTCGGGGCCTGCTCGGGGCAGGGTCACTGCCGCCTCTACACCCGCCGCCGCCATCGGCGCCTCTTTGGCGGTGCCCCTGGGTTACAGAGGGGACTGCCTGCTCTCACGCCCTTTGGGAAAAGGCTACTAGGGGCTCTGGGCTTGGACGAACTAGCCAGTCTCCTCACACACCTGCCTGGGGCCCGTCTTCAGACACGCCTGGGGCGCCAGGCTCCACTGCCCCCAGGGGAGAGAGGGTCTCATCCCTCTGCCCCCAGTTGGGTCTCATCCCTCTCTTCCCCACCTCTTCACCTCCTTCTCCTAGATGGGGTCGGGTTTGACCTGAACTCCCCCTTTCTTTCCCATCCGTTTCCTGCGCTCGTTTTATTCTGTAATTCCTGCCTCCGCATTTAGTGGGATTCAGACAGGACAGACACAGCGCTGTATCCGTGTGCTTACAGGGGACGCTGGGATGTGTCTCATTCCTTCTCCTCCACAGGTGTTTCTCAGTGTTGGAAAATACCAACCGGGAGGAATTTTAAGCAGGGAGTTTTGGGCTGGAAGCCAGGTGTTGTGCTTTATGGACGATGAGAATCGTGCGGGAATGATGGGGGTGGTGAGGGTGGGCAGCTCCAAGGTGACTTAGGAGGCAGAGGAACCCAGGGATGACGGGAGCCCGCTGCCCACAGGAGCTCGCTGGGCCGAGGACCTTCTCCATCAAGAGAACCTGGCGGTAAGCGTATCTCCACTGGATTCTGATATGTTACAGCTAGCTAGGTAAATGTCTAAATCCTACCCTGCCGGGTGTGTGATTGCTTACAAGTGTGAAGAGGAATTGGGGAGTGAACAACCAGAGCGGTGGAGGGATCCAGCTCAGATGAGGAGGAATGACTGTCCTTCTGGACGTCAGACGCTGCCTGTTGCTTGAGGGGCCTTCGCTCCACTCTCTGGGTCTCCAACAACACGCTCACTCCTGCCATCCCCGGCCTGGGGCTTAGCAGAGCCTGTGTGACCAGCATGGAGGCTCTTCCACTTACTTTCTGCTGCATCCGCTCTTCTGCCCGGGCTCATTCCCTGCAGCTCATCCGCCATGGCTCGTCCACTGTGGCTTGTGCCCCTTGGCTCGTGCCCCGCGGCCCGAGCACCTTGGCTCGTTCTGTGGAGAGGCTGTCCTTCCTCCAGTGCCTCCCCGTCCCTCTCCTCTTTGAGTAGAAACTCTGCTTCCCTCCCTCCCTCCGTGTACCAGGCTCCTTGCTTTCCAGAGCTCCTTCCGAGCCATTGGCTGATTCTGATTCTTGCCGCTTGAACACTGGAGTGGCAACACTGTCGTCTCCCGCTGCCTTTGCTGGTTTCCTGAGTTATCTTAATGTGCGATTCTTCCTCTTCTGCCATCTTGGGATTCAAATTAATGACCCTTACTCTCATCCTTCTTGACTCAGTCGCATACTGATTTTTTCCCCATCTCCATTCAGATTTCATCCATCCCAGGCTCAACCCAAAAACTATCCCTTCAGCTTTCCGGACCCTAACCCTAACCCTAACTCTGTAGCAACAATTCAACTATTTTTTTTCCTCTGGATAACCATATTCCCTTATTTGTACCATTTGATGCCTTTAAATTTTTTGATTTTGAATAATAAAGGTTTCCCCTTGTTAAAAGTATGATATTTAAGGCCAAGAACTGGGTTTTAGTCACGCTTCTATTTCTACCAACCCTATTCCAGTGTATCCTTTTGCACCTGGCATGCAGGGCACTTAATAAATGTGAATTTGAGGACTGAACGATGACACTTGCCTGCTTAGCATTTCCTGTTTCAGTGATGCTGATTCGCGTGCCATAAACTGCAACCCCTCAACCGCAACAACTGCAGGAACTCCTCGGATCACTTGCACAGTTTATTTTCTCATAATAATATTCAACAATGATTTAAGGCATATCTTGTATATGGAGCCCTTTCCTAGATGTTGATGAAACAGTATTCCAGCTGGCCCCAAACGAAGAACTGTCCATCTCTAGGGCTGCGGGAGGCCCCATCTGCTCCCCTGAGCCATGTAGCTTGAGCAGGATTATAAAATCAGGACAGAAGAAGAACATGTGTCCACTCTATTTCCCGCTTAACTTCTTCCTGGCCTCCATCCTGTGGCCTCCTTAGAGTAGGCCACATTGCAATTCTGAAGAAACCTTATTGCCGGGGTCCAGCCCTGGTGGATCCAGCGTAATTTGAAGCAGAGACGGCGTCAGCAATTAGGAAAGAATTATTTATTTAGAGATACAAAGAGAGATTAAGAAAGAATAATGTACTGGAGAAAATAATAGGGAAAAGAGGCTGTGTTCCTTGGTTTACACAAGAAGCTAATAAAGTCTCAAGACAAGAGACTTGCACCGTCTGCGTGAGGCCGCAGGTGCCCTCCCAGTCTCCCGAAGGAGTGGAGACGCAAAGCGCCTCCCCATTCAGGTCTTAGAAACCCAGGCAAAATTAGTAGACATGGTGAGCTTCTGTGTTCCAGATGGGAATTCAGCCTGAAAAGGAGAATGAGAGAAAAGATGACATGGGGAGACCAGTCTTTCCAGGAACTGATCCAACTCTATTTTCCAGGAAAGCTTTTATGCTTTAGGTTATACATAGAGATCAGTGGATAATACAAAGTCATGGGGTCAACAGACCTGACCCTTATCTAAACCAAGCACTCTTTATGATGCTGACAAAGGTCTTAGGTGGTTTTACATCATCTTCTGGCCAGGGAGCCTGCTAACATTTTATGACCCTTTCCTTCTGATAACAGCCAGTCAACCAAAAACCTTATTTTTTCCAAAGGTGATTTTTCTTAAACCAGGTGCCACCCTCCAAAGGCACCAGATAAAGTTGCATTCCTATAGAGCAAAGGTTCAATGGGTTATAATCAAGAAAAGAATTTACTAGCCTAAGGTCTACCGTGATTAATATCAAAGATTATTACTTATTTTCCCATGCGCCAATTATATAAATTAACGTATATAAGGGACAAGGGATATGGAGACTTAGCAGCAAATATTGGCTCAACAATAAAACCCTCCACCGGCATATTTCTATCCAACCCACTAATACTACACTAATAATTTCTAACTTCTCAAAAGACTCTGTATTTAGAAAGTTCAAAACATCTCGTGCCTCTCATGGTTGGGAGGCTGTGAACAATTACGTGTGGTTGTAAGAGGCTGGAAAACTTGTCAGGAAGGCTAGAGAGCCATCGGAAGAGTTTTTGGACTGAAACACTCTTGTTACGCCCAGGAGACTTATTCACTGGAGCTATAAGTTAACTTCTTAGAGGAAGGTGGTGGGGGACAGCCCCCCTGTCATGTCAAAGACTAGGTAGAAACCATAACACAGTAAAGCAGGCAGACTCTGGTTTGGGGGGGTAGATGCTCAAGAAAGTCTAAGGGGGCCCCTGAGGCCTGATCCCACCTTTGTGTATGTCAGGCCCCTTTCCTCATGACCTTTGCCATAGACGGGATTCCCCAGGCTGGCTCCTGGCACCCTATTTTGTTTAAAATCCCTCCATAGTTGTCAGTATGAAGGGCCCACTTGAGCATCTAAGGCTTTCCTGAGCTTCCTGTTTCTGAAGCTCCCTCTTCTTGCGCTAAGCCTTGTACATGCCCACCCCTGAATCGTGGCAACCTTCTCTGAGCTCTCAAGCCTGGCATGCTACTGTGAGCATCTCTGATTTCTTCACTTCTTATTTTTATTTCTTTCTATATGGTTTCTTCGTTTTCACCGGATTTCTTAATCAGCTTGGGCTGTCCTATCAAAATATCACAGGTTGAATGGCTTCAACCACAGACATCTATTTCTCACAGTTCTAAAATCCGGAAAGTACAAGGTCAAGGTGTGGACAGATTCCGTTCTTGGTGAGAACGTTCTTCCCAGCTTGCAGAGAGCAGCCATCTCCCTGGATGCCCACAGGACCTCTTTTATGTGTGCATCTAAAGAAAGCAAGAGAGTTCCAGAAAAAATATACTTTGACTTCTCTGACTACACTAAAGCCTTTGACTGTGTGGATCACCACAAACTGAAGAAAACTCTTCAAGAAATGGGAATACCAGACCACCTAACCTGCTTCCTACAAAATTAGTATGCACGTCAAGAAGCAACAGTTAGAACTGGACATGGACCAACAGACTGGTTCCAAATAGGGAAAGGAGTACATCAAGGCTGTATATTGTCATCCTGCTTAGTTAACTTATACACAGAGTACATCATGAGAAACGCTGGGAACGAAGAAACACAAGCTGGAATCAACATTGCTGGGAGAAATATCAATAACCTCAGATATGCAGATGACACCNTCTCCAATGCATGAAAGTGAAAAGTGAAAGTGAAGTCACTCAGTCGTGTCCAACTCTTAGTGACCCCATGGACTGCAGCCCACCAGGCTCCTCTGTCCATAAGATTTTCCAGGCAAGAGTACTGGAGTGGGGTGCCATTGCCTTCTCCACATATTGGATCTATATTTTTATATTTCCCTGATCCACCAATCTAGTAGGAAGGAAATATCACTTTGGGATGATACATGTACCAAGGAATTATATGATCAATTTCTTAAATTCACTCAATGCAGTTTTCTGACACCTTCTGTCTGCAGATGGTAGAAACACTACTTTAAAGGGGAAGAATATAAAAAACGTGACAAGAAAATGATTAAACTTTGACTAATTAAAAATTCTTTTCAAGAACACTCCAAATGTAAGTGAATGCAAATTACTTTTAAAATACTGGACAAAAGAAACCATATGCTCTCACTAAGTTAGGTCTATGACTAGAAAACAAATAAACACTTCCACTGCACATCATTTAAGAGGACCATAAGGACTATTTGCTCAGTATGGTAAACAAATTTTCACTGAGGTATATGATTAATGTATGCCTCCAGTCAAGCACTCACATATTTACTCATTTCATACATGGTTAGTATTCAGTTTAAACCTTTATTATTTCTCCTACGAATATCATTTCTTTAAAACATATGAGGTCAATATGTTTGAAAATGCTCTTGCAAAGCAACAAATCAGTGCACATGTTATATATTCATAAAAACTCACCAACTCCTCTGTGAAAGATTGCAAGGGTACCATCAGCTAGGGCCACTAACACAATTCCTTTCACATGTCTGCAGATAGGAAAGGGTATTTTAGAACTCTCCATTTGGGAATACAGAAGACACTGCATGCTACCGAACTAGTTCAGAGGTTCTCAGAAGACCAATCTGTGATGTAAGGAGAAATCTAAAGGAGCAGATTCTTTTCTTCATTGAGAAGTCTCGTTATGAAAATGTCAGCTGGACTAAATAGGAAGCATGTGTGGTGACTCAGCTGTTTCACTTTCTAACCTCCTCTCATTGCAGACAAAAGGTCCACAGACCAGAGGCACACAGCTTGAGTGGAAAGAGTCAGCTCTGTGGATCTAAGAGACAAACTGACTTTTCACAGGCAACATACAAAAAAGGACTAGTAAGTCAATCACCCAATCAACATGTTCACAAAGTGTAAGGAATATTCTAAGACAAATATCATGGCTTTAATTGGTTTTCTCACCAACAGACTAAAGAACTCTCAGTACAGTGAGGAATCAACCTGGAAAGTTTTCTCTTCTATTTAAAATTACCTGGTTTATTTTCTAGTTTCAATCTCATTCATAAAGAGGGTTAAAAAAGACATGGATACTGATTTAGTCATGAAGTACATGTTAACTTTAATAGTCTTAGAATCTACTTTATACCAAAATACATATTTTTCAAAGGAAGAATTTCTAAAATAAGACTTACACAATACTGAGAATCGAATCTTTAAGTTTAATAGAATGGAGACATTTCCTCCACTGGGCTACAGATGAATGGACATACAAACTGCAAGAACAAAATCAAGACTGTAAGGCATAGAGAACACATCAAGTAGTTGCTTATATCTAATAATGACATAAAGTTTCTTCAAAAGAAAAGAAGAGTAACATAAAAATTTCAGGACAAAACAAGGAAAGGATAGGCCTAAGGCAGAGAAATAAGCTGCTTAAGCAAACAGAAACATAAAAAGAAGGAAAACCCAGAATTAATGCATGGTTGGTTTCAGATTACCACATACTTCAGAATCCTTGGCTATCAATCTTTTAAAAAAATACAGTCTTCTTACTTTTCTACTACACTGAGCTATAAATTTCTGATAACAGAGTGGTTTATATCAGGGAGTGGCAAACTAAGGCCCACAGGCCAAATCCAGCCATCTACCTGTCTTAGTACAGTCTGCAAGCTAAAAATGGTCTTTATATTTTTTAAATGGTTGGAAAAAAGAAAACCAAAAGGAGAGTATTTCATGACATACAAGACTTATATGAAATTCAGTGTTCGTAAGTTTTATTATTATTAGAACACATCCACACCAGTTCACTTAGGTATTGTCAATGTAGTGACTGCTTTTGCACCACAACAGCATAGTTAAGAAGTTGCTACAAAGATCATAGGCAACAAAACCTGATATATTTCTTGTCTGACCCTTCACAGAGAAAATGTATGTCAAACCTTCATTTTGTATTATTAGTCCTTTATGGGAAAGATGCACTAGTGATCTTGTTTAATCTTAGGAAAAGCACAAGTTTGTAAGACTCTTCACACTACTACAAAGTGGAAAAGTCCTATAGTGTTTCTCAACTCCTAAGCTTTTAGACTGTGATTTGTCCTTGTTTTCCCAAAAGTTGTTTAAAATTGGGCCTTTCTGCAGCCAGAGATTTTTTTAATCCCTTTTATTTCTTGAACAACTTCTGTTGTTCAGGATCTCCTATTTTTAGATCACCCAGATTTTTAAGTTTACTTTTTTCCCAAGAATATTATATGAAGGGAACATCCTATGACAAACATACGGTTTACCATTCAGAACCAATGCAGTCCAAGTCCGATTTATGAGGTAGCTGCAATATAACTTCAAAACTGTGTGTATATAAAATTCTTCATTTTGATGGGCACTTTTTGTTTGTCTTTGTATGTAGTGCATTTTAGTTATCTTAAGATTTCTAAAGCAAAAGTGAAAGACTAAAGATTTCTAATATTACAAGAGTTGATACCTACCACCCATTTTGAGCTCCAAGCCACATAGTTGGTAAAAGGCTACTCATTTTCTGGGCTTCCTCTCTCACCAGGTCTTGTTCATTTGGCAATACTGATATTTGATCTTTATATGCATCCGAGTCATTACTGTGGGACAAAAGGAAAAAAAATCTTATTGTGTTTAGCTACAGTTTCCAGGAATTGATAATTTCTACATTTTAGTATATTGTTAAAAAAATTAATTCCAGTAAAGCCAAAGTTAAATGATTATATTAAACATTTCAGTGACAGTGAGAAAGGGAGGGAGAGGGAAGGCAGGCAGGCAGGCAGACAGGCAGCTAGGCAAGGCAAGGCAAGGCAATGGGTGGCAGAGGGGAGGGAGACTAGGAAGCAGTGAAAGGTATATAAATATATATATTGCAGCAATTGTACCAGAAGTAACACTGACATACTAGGAGGCTCAAGGTACAGAAAAGGGAAACAAGGCACAGTAACGAAGTATAGCAGTTAATATCCAGACTAAAGTTAAGTTCTCCTTATAGTTATCTTGAATTTTATGAGTTTCCTCTGTGGGGATAGGAGGAGGAGATGGTTTGTTTTAAAACTACACATACATACCTACATACACACACACAGACAGACAAACACAGGAGGGTAAATTATAAACAATGTTCTAAAATAAATAAGCTGAAACATGCCTTTATTCTACCCCCAAACTTTATTTCTTTGGACTGTCAGAGGACATTTAGTTGAAAAAAAAAAGCATAACTGGGCTATCAAATTCAAAACCAACAAATGAATCAGTAAGTCTAAAAAGATGACTTTAGACCCCTATCACCTTTCTATGAGGTCTAAAGAAGGCAAGAAAGGAAATTAAACAACACTTTCTTTTGAGGGAAAAGTCTGAAACAAATCATTTTCTAATAAAATACTTGTCAGAAATCTAAATTCAAAAGGTCATTAAAACCCACATGGGAAATTTAAATGGCCAGTTTTGTGGATAGAGTGGGTGTAGGAGTGGGGATTAAAATAATGAGTTATTAATAGAAGACAGCGAGTACAATTTTTTAAAAAATCCATAGATATTTGGTATGGCTTTTAAAAAAAAACTGTACTCACTGTCTTCTATTCTGTTAATAACTCATTATTTTAATCCCCACTCACTGGTAAAGATTTTGACTAATAAACTTTACAAGCAAGATTTTTTTAAGTTTCAAGTACTAGAGAGCAAATGGGGGAAAATATGTTTAGAGAAAATGCAATGTAAGGAACAGATGAAGACATAGTGGGAATAAGTAATAACATCTAAATCTGCCACAACAATGTCAATTAGTAGGAATACTTTGGCTGCTTCAGATCACTTTGGTTCCTTTACATGTGCACTCTGGTTTCCTAAGTTGTTTACCCATTTTTATACCTTGACTGATACACCGGTGAGAGGTCTTCTGGGATTTGAACTCCCAAAGGGTCTGTAAAAACATGCTCTGTGTACACGCCAGTTTGGGAGACATCCACAGTATCTTCAGCTGATCCTGCATTGCCTTCTGTAGCTTCAGTTGCTTCTTCTGCTGTTGGAACATTTTCATCAATCTCACTATTTTCTGTTTCCTTTTCTAAAAAATAAATAAAGCATGCTAACCATTCCAAGTTTGAGCTTTTCTTCCAATCACTTCCCCCACCAAAACCCCCTCTATAGAACCCCACTCTTACCCTCTTCTCCACATAATAAAACAGGCTTCTTAATTTCATTTAACAATCATCACAGCATCCTCTTCCAAGCTCTTTCATCCCTGTTACTTTAAAATCTAAGTTAAGTCCATACTGAGTCACCTGGGACAGGCTCAGACACTATACAGATGGTATCTAAAGAAGACAAACATACCTGGCGGTTTTTCCATCACTGGAGAAGTTTCATTGGTATTAGGGGAAGTGACAGCTGCTGTTACACCTTCTGCAGAACAACCAACTACTGTGATGCCTCCCAACAGGCTATCTGTCTCTGCTGAGCTATTGCTTGTCATGCTTCCACACAACGATGCTTTGTCTACTTGTCCGGATTCTGAAAGCTCTTCTCCTGCAGGGTAGTCTGTTTCTCGGGCTCCTGAAGTACAAGATAAACTTTCTTTAAATAGCTCAGTAAACTTCTATAAGTAGCATTTTCTCTATTAAAGCAACTATAGGTTTGAAATAAGAGTAAAGGTGAGACAAATATCTATACAAATACACTGCCAAGATGGTAAATGAATTTTATTTAAACTAATTTAAACTCAATTCACAAATTGAGAAAGTTTAAGAACCTTAAAAAAATTAAGATAATAAATACAACAATAAATAATAATTAATACAAGTACAAGTAAACAAAAAAATTTCAGAAATGTATTTCTGTTCTTAATATGAGTTCTTAAAGCAGGCAACTAATGAGATTAAAAACAACAAAATATAATTCTATCTGACAAAACTCAGCAAAAATTTTTTAAATTATCACTATTTCTATTTCAAATATGAATTTCTGCCACTATTAAAAATTAATACAGCCTAGGTGTATATAGTGCATTAAGATATCAGTAACACACTTAAAACTAAGCATTTAACATTAAAAAAATCTTTTCAGTTCTCTTTATTTAGAAAGCTATTCTTATCCATATCACATTAAAAAGTTTTGTTGTAGTAAAATATACATATGTTGCTGCTCAGGCACTCCATCGTATCCAATTCTTTGTGACCCCATGACTGCAGCTCACCAGGCTTCCCTGACCTTCACTAACTCCCATAGTTTGCTCAAACTCCTGTCCATTGAATTGGTGATGTCACCAAAACATTTCATACTTTGGCATCCCCTTCTCCTCCTGCCTTCAATCTTTCCCAGTAACAGGCTCTTTACATCAAGTGGCCAAAGTACTGGAGCTTCAGCTTCAGCATCAGTTCTACCAGTGAATATTCAGGGTTGATTTCCCTTAGGATTGACTGGTTTGATCTCCCAGATGTCCAAGGGACTCTCAAGAGTCTTCTTCAACACCACAGTTTGAAAGCTTCAATTCTCTGGCACTTAGCCTTTTTTATGGTCCAACTCTCACATCCATACATGACTATTGGAAAAACCACAGCTTTGACTATATGGACTTTTGTTGGCAAAGTGATGGCTCTGCTTTTTAAAACACTGTCTAGGTTTGTCATGGCTTTCCTTCCAAGGAGCAGGAGTCTTTTAATTTCATGGCTGCAGTCACTGTCCACAGTGATTTTGGAGTCCAAGAAAGTAAGACGTCACTGTTTCCATTTTTTTCCCCGTCTATTTGCCATGAAGTGATGGGACCAGATGCCATGATCTTAGTTTCTTGAATATTGAGTTTTAAGCCAGCTTTTTCACTCTGGTCTTTCACCTTCATCAATAGGCTCTTTAGTTCCTTTTCATTTTCTGCCATTATGATGGTGTCATCTGCATATCTAAGGTTATCAATATTTCTCCCCACAATCTTGATTCTAGCTTAAGCTTCATCCAGCTGGTATTTCACATGATATACTCTGAATGTAAGTTAAATAAGCAGGGTGACAATATACAGCCTTGACATACTTCTTGCCCATGTTTTAACCAGTCTGTGGTTCTGTGTCTGGTTCTAACTGTTGCTTCTTGGCTTGCATACACATTTCTTAGGAAGCAGGTAAGGTGGTCTGATATTCCCATCTCTTGAAGGATTTTCCAGTTGTGATTCACATAGTCAAAGGCTTTAGCATAGTCAATGAAGCAGAAACAGATGTTTTTCTGGAATTCTCTTGCTTTTTCTATGATCCAATGGATGTTGGCAATTTGATCTCTGGTTCCTCTGTCTTTTCTAAATCCAGCTCGTACATCTGGAATTTCTCCATTCACATACTGTTGAAGCATAACTTCAAGGATTTTGAGCATTACTTTGCTAACATGTGAGATGAGGGCGATTATATGGTAGTTTGAACATTCTTTGGCATTGCCCTTCTCTGGGACTGGAATGAAAACTGACTTTTTCTAGTCCTGTGGCCACTGCTGAGTTTTCCAGATTTGCTGACATACTGAGTGCAGTACTTTCACAGCATCATCTTTTAGGATTTGAAAGAGCTCAGCTGGAATTCCATCACGTCCTCTAACTTTGTTCAGAGTAATGTTTCTTAAGGCCCACTTGACATTGCATTCCAGGATGTCTGGCCCTAGGTGAGTGATCATACCATCATGGTTATCTGGATCATTAAGACCTTTTTGGTATAGTTCTTCTGTGTATTCCTGCCACCTCTTCCTATCTTCTGCTTCTGTTAGGTCCATTACCTAACATTTCTTTTGCATGAAATGTTCCTTTGGTATCTCTGATTTTCTTGAAGAGATCTCTAGTCTTTCCCATTCTATTGTTTTTTCCTCTATTTTTTTGCATTGTTCACTTAAAAGGCTTTCTTATCTCTCCTTGCTATTCTCTGGAACTCTGCATTCAGATGGGTGTATCTTTCCTTTTCTCCTTTGCCTCCCACATCTCTTCTTTTCTCAGCTATTTGTAAGGCCCCCTCAGACAACCATTTTGCCTTTTTGAATTTCTTTTTCTTGGGGATGGTTTTGGTTTTGATCACTGCCTCCTGTACAGTACAAATCTCCATCCATAGTTCTTCTGACACTCTATCCAATCTAATCCCTTGAATCCATTTGTCACCTCCACTGTATAATCATAAGGGATTTGATTTATATCATACCTGAACGGTCTAGTGGTTTGCCCTACTTTCTTTAAGTCTAAATTTTGCAATAAGGAGTTCATGATCTGAGCCACTACATAAAGTCTATCATATTAACCATTTTAAGTTTATAATTCAGGGGCATTAATTATATTCACAATATTATGCAGCCATCACAGCTATCTACATCCAGCATTTTTCTGTCACTCCATATAGAATACCTATACCAAGTAAATAACTCTCTGGTTGCCATACCCTTACCCCAGGAATGTCTAATTTAATTCTGTTTATGAATTTGCCAGCTCAGATGAATAGACAGCTCAGATAAGTAGAATCATACAATATTTGTGTCTGAGTTGTTTCTAAGGTTAATCTGTGTTATGGAAAGTATCAGAGTCTCATGCCTTTATATGGCTGAATAATATTTCAAGCTATACATCAACTATGTGAGATCTTAGTTTCCCAACCAGGGACTGAACCCATACCCCTGCAGTGGAAGCACAAAGTCTTCACCACTGGGCTGTCAGGGAATTTCCTTTAATTTTTAAACCAACGTTTTAATACCACATAATATTTAATATGGAATTCTAAAAGGCCTTTCCATACTAATCCATTTAAACAGCCCCTTGCCCTCTGATTTCCACCCTTCTCAAATTTCCAATGTTTTATTTTTTTCACAGTATCTGAAAATATCTTCCTTAGTCATTTGAACTCAGTTTCTTTTTCGCCTTCAGAAACTGGAAGAGATGCATGACTGTATCTCCAGTAACCAATCAGCTTCTGCCAGTGAGGAGCTGTGGGTGGCGCAGAGAGAAGAGCTGCTCTTACCTGGCACGCTTGATATACACAGAACGTGAGAGTTACAAACAGTGAAACTGTCTAGGATGTTGCCTGGTTGAACAGCATCAATAATGATAACTTTTGTAGCTGAATGAGTGCTGGTACAGATCCAGACTAGACTGGACAATTCTTCTTGATTTTTTAACTCCTTCTGTTGTTCCTACATAGGCAAAGCAAAGAAAATGAATGTTTAAAATGAGATGTGTGCATAAATATTTATATGGCTGTGCTATTACACTAAAGGACACTACTATTTAAAGTTCACTTCCAGATTATTTAGAAGGCTGAGAGTATAATGACCTTTCAACAATAATTAGTAGATGAAAAACTAGTCGCTAAAGCAGATCAGTGATAAAAAATGTTCTCTATCTTGACTGTGATAGTTGTTACACAGGTTCACACATTCGTCAAAACTCTTTGAACTGTACTTGAGTGTATACTTTATTGAATGTAAAATATACCCTAGTAAAACTGACTTAAGAGTGAGGGCAGGGATGAGAAGTAATCAAGGGCATAGTAACCCCAATTAGAAGCTGGACCTAGAAGTCAGTCTGAGACCAAAGAGCTAAACTATTAGTCTCAGAAACGGGGGCAAATGCAATACAAGCACTTACCTTAAGTTCCTGATCTAACTTGTCCAAGCTATTTTGAGATGCACTTCGCTGTTTACTGCCTTCTGCTTCCAAACCAGCAACATCCTTGTAAAATACACTTGCTCCAACAACAGAACCACCATCTCTGGTCTTCCCACCGGACAAATTGACTCCAACAGCACACCATAGCTTTTTGGGGTTAAAAAAAACAATGGTATTAAGTCATTTTCTCTCTAAAAATGTTTAGAACTCTTCACATTCCCTTAATAAAGATGTAATGATTACAAAGAGAGGGCTCTAATATTTAAACTATTTCAGTCTAAAATGACAAAATGAGTAACTTTGACCACAGTAGAATTTAAACTCCTGTTTTAGAAAAAAATCCATCAAGACTTAAATATTACCTTTAATTTCAAGATTACTTTACCTTCATTGATGCATCTTTTTCATCTAGAGGTCTGAGATAGACAGGCACAGGTAAATTTTTCATCTTATTCTCCCCTTGTCCGTTGGTTACCTAATAATTGTGAAGGGGAGAGAAGGACACATTGGGTAAGTCTCATCAAAAGTGAATTTATAGAACCAGAGACATGGGCAAGCACTGTGCAACATATTTACTCTATGAAGTCAAGTTCAAGTTAACTTTGTCTTTCTGACTTGAAAAATGAGCAGAAAATCAAGTGGCAATTAGAGAAAATAAGACAGCTCAGAAAAAATACACTAATTCACAGACCTGTTAGTACACACATGTGGGTGTGACTGTGTGTGTTGCGTGTGTGTTTCAGGGGTAGGAAATATGTTCTTGAAAGACATGAATTGAGTTTTAACAGTTTGAAAGGCTCCATGAGGAAGGCTTCTTTTAATGTTTAAATAATAGATACTATTTTTCTTTTATTTATTTATTTATTTTTACTTTACAATACTGTATTGGTTTTGCCATACATTGACATGATTTCTTTTAAATGAAATCTTCAATATTAAAAGAGTATGTTATCTCAAAGTCCCATACTCAACCACCTCCTATATTGACCCCTCTCCCTCTTCACAGAACTCAGACACATTTCTTTTAAACTGTAGGGCTTTAGAAAACAGCCTGAAAACAAAACCACAATCCTTAATTCTTCTCTAAATATGTGCCAAATGCATGCTGCTTGAAACCAGCAGGTGTGGGATGTGTGTTTGGAATCTTTCATGCCCAGGCCTACTCCTCTCCCTCTGCATTTCCCACCAGACGCTCTCACCATATGCAAACATTACCTGTTTGTACTTCTGAGGCAGACTCCAGCCGAAAGCCTGCACTCTACCGTCTTCCTTCTGAACGTGTGCCTTTACCTGACGATACTGCTCTCTCTTTTGTTCTCTGCGTGAGGCTAAACTAGCTTCAGTTCTAAAAGAAAAAAGAAATTTCCTTTTTTAATGAAGTGAATAGAACAATAGCTTATCTCCCTTCTTCTGCTAAAATAGAAATAACAAGAAAAAATCACCTTTGTGTCAGTTTACAGATAACATATAATTGAATCCTAACACTTCTGAGGTAGGCTCTCTCATGTTCATTTATAGGCATGAGAGGTTCACTTTCCCAGGATGGGAAGCCAACTTCCTCTTACAACAAAAAGTGTTAGTTGCTCAGTCATGTCAGACTCTTTGCAGCCCATGGACTATAGCCCGCCAGGCTACTCTTTCCATGGAATTCCCCAGATAAGAATACTGGAGTGGGTAGCCATTCCCTTCTCCAGGGGATCTTCCCAACCCAGGGATCAAACCCGGGTCTCCTGCATTGTAGGGAGATTCTTAATCCTCAGAGCCACTAGGGAAGCCCTTTATAGGTCCATCCAAACCCTTACAGCTGAGCTGATAAGAGGTAAGAACATTCTAAACTGTTATTTAGAGCATAACCATTAGTCTGAAACATACTTACTCTTCACTAAGGAAATCAAAGGCTCTGGACTTATCCCCAGGGAGCTGAGATAAGGTGCTGCTTCTTTTCTTGACAGAAGGCGTAACATGAGAGGTTGGTGCATTGTACTTCAGATTAACTGGTGGTTCGGGCTTCTTAGTAGTGTTACTTGAGGAGCTGAAAAGTCGGCTGAAACTAAAAGGAAAGTAAGAGAGAATGTGTGTGTGCGCTGTGTGTATCACACACATGCTTAAGAACAATCCACAATTCTTCAATTCCAGAGTTTTTACAAGGCAATGAGTTAGAAACCAGCAAAAAGACTTTTTGTAGTAACACACTGGAGCCTTAGCAATAATTCACAGCCAAACTCAGACATTCAGGAAAGAGAAACCACTGCCTAGAACGGCAATCCCTGTTCTTTAATTAGTAACTCTCATAATGAAAGGAAGAAGCTCTTGAGTACAGACACCTTCTCATAATGAAGAAATAAGACAGTGCCTTTAGCCAGCCAGTGGTTGTTAAATAGCAACGTACAGCTGTGTGGTTTGAACAGAAGCTTAGTAAGCAACTTCTAAAAATAGTAATAATAAAGTTCTAGAACACGTATTACCATTTTACCACACATCTTATACATTTCCTTACTAACCTCAATTTAAATAACTATTTTTTCACATTCACTCAAAAAGAAAAACAAAAACAAAACTTTATTTCTATTAAATAGCAGATTCCTCAAAAAGGGGTAAGTTTTAAGCACAATAAATGCATTGTACTTCTGGCACAAACACAGTTCAAGTCCAAAGCACAAACATACACACACTCCTCAAACCCCAGAAACACTAAATTTCTGATCTTCGTTCTCTAAATTTTCTTACAATCACACAATCAGTGAATCAGTAACTTATTTAATGGGGATCTAGGAAATCATCAGCTCTAAAAATAATTCCCCATTATTCTATTTAATTGAGCAGAAGATGCCACCAAATGCACAACCAACATGATGCAGCTTACGATAATACTAATTTTTTTGTCCTCAAGAACAGCCTTACCGAGCTGGCATACTACATACCAAAAAGAAAAAGTACAGTTTAGCTATATACCCTGAATTTAAAAAGGAAAGTAAGAAGAAAGAAAGCATTTGTGAAAACAGATTGATTCTAATCTTCTTTGTCTCAAAGTGCTGCTATCTAATGTCTTCATGTGATTTTAGATACTTACAACTGCCAAATGCTTGACCTTTTCTTCTCCTGCATGGCTGGATTTTCTCTTGACGCACTACATGGAAAGGGAAAAGGAAAGAGAAGGAGGGAGAGAGATGAAATGAATGTTTCTAAACAACCCAAGAAGCTCATGAAATACATGGAGAATCAACAAGTTTAATAAAAAACTACTTTGATCTATATGTGTCAGTCAGTCTATTAAGGCCAACACAACTAATAATATTGAAATTCCATCCCTTCCTCAAGAGCTCAGACTACTGATAGAGAAAAAATTGCTATCTGTGCAGGACAGACAACCAACAAGCCTGAATGTTAATGTTTAAATTTTTTATTGATGAGATATCCTCCAACTTTCCTTTTTATTAGGTTGGTACAAAAGTAACTGCAGGGTTGCATTGTTGAAACGTGCTGTTTGATATTGGAATACATTCTTAAATAATGTGGTCATGTTATACATCATTTTAATGTGAATTTCTTGCTTTATGCTTTTTTGTTATTGACTTTTTACTGTTTATATTTATTTTAGACTAGGGAAATGATGTTAGACAAAAAGCAAATGCGAGTGATTTTTTTATTCGAGTTCAAAATGGGTCGTAAAGCAGTGGAAATAACTCGTAACATCAACAATGTATCTGGTCCAGGACCTGCTTGCTAATGAACACACAGTGCAGTGGTGGTTCAAGAAGTTTTGCAAAGGAGACAAGAGCCTTGAAGATGAGGAGCATAGTGGCTGGCCATCAGAAGTTGACAAGGACCAACTGAGAGCAATCACTGAGCTGATTCTCTTATAAATACATGAGAAGTTGCCGAAGAACTCAACGTCAACCATTCTACGGTCATTTGGTATTTGACACAAACTGGAAAGGTGAAAAAGCTCGGTAAGTGGATGTAACATGAGTTGGCCAAAAATCAAAAACATGGTCACTTTGAAGTGTTGTCTTCTCTCATTCTGTGCAACAACGATGAGCTACTTCTGGATGGGATTGACATGCGACAAAAAGTAGATTTTATGACAACTGGCAACAGACCAGCTCAGTGACTGGACTGAGAAGCAGCTTCAAATCACTTCCCAAAACCAAACTTGCACCAGAAGAAAAAGTCATGATCACTATTTGGTGGTTTGCTGCCAGCGTGATCCATTACAGCTTTCTGAATCCTGGTGAGACCATTACATCCCAGAAGTATGCTCAGCAACCAATGAGACACACCAAATACCGCAACACCTGCAGCCAGTACTGGTCAACAGAAAGGGCCCAACTCTTCTCCACGACAACACCTGACGGCACGTCACACAACCAATGCCTCAAAAGTTGAGCAAACTGAAGTTTAGCGTCATCCGCCATATCCACCTGACCTCTGGCCAACCGACTACCACTTCACGCATCTTGATAACTTTTTGCAGGAAAAGTGCTTCCACAACCAGCAGGATGCAGAAAATGCTTTCCAAGAGTTCACTGAATCCCGAAGTATAGATTTTTACACTACAGGAATAAACAAACTTATTATTCATTGGCAAAATGTGTTGACTGTAATGGTTCCTATTTTGATCAATAAAGATGTGTTTGAGCTTAGTTATAATGATTTAAAAGTCAAAGTCTGAAACTGCAATTACATTTGCATCAATTTAATATTAAAATATTGCATTGTAAATCTCTGTCTCTACATAAAGATATTGTTTGTCTTATATTTCCAGTTCTCAAAAACTAGCTTGTAACTTTATTGTTCTAATGGGTCATTTTTCAGAGGACTAACTTTTTCATTGCTGAAAAGCTGACCAGGAAAGAAAATAAAATGGATTGATTAGTTAATTAGGCAAAAATTTTTTTTAAAAAAAGGGCACTGCAAACTGATTTAGTATGGCTATAAGAATTTTGCGATCACTGTCAGAGCTCCCTTTCTGTTTTTTTTTCTGACTAATTTTAAAATATCTTTTAATTTAATGGAGAAAGTTACCTTTTTTTTTTCACTTGTTGACTACCATTTGGCTGTGAAAATTAAAAATAGCAATAAAAAGTGGAGCTTGACTATATGTCTCAGTTGTTTAACTATTTACTTAGTATTTATTCAAAATCTCTTTATTAAAAGCAGGTGTTTAAGAACATATTTGTTAGTATATTGGTTTCTTCATCCAATAAATAAAGATGAAGATACTAATCAGGCTTCCCTGGTGGCTCAGTGGTAAAGAATCCACTTGCCAATGCAGGAGATACGGGTTCAATCCCTGGGTCGGGAAGATCCCCTGGAGAAGGAAATGGCAACCCACTCCAGTATTCTTGCCTGGGAAATGCCATGAACAGAGAAGCCTGGTGGGCTACAGCCCACTGGACTGCAAAAGAGTCAGGTATGACTTAGTGACAAAAACAACAAGACACTACTTATCTTCTTTCTTCTTAGCAATCATAAGCAATTACAACTTTTGAAAACTGGAAATGTGCTGCATAAAATGTTTCATTCATTACTATTAAGTAAAGGATATAATCATAAGGAAGTAAAAGTGGGGGTTAGAAAATACTTTCATAAAGTTTATGAACAACGTTACTTGGTAAATCTGATGTGACCATCCAAACTGAAAAAATACGGGCAAATTAGGGGGCAATTAGTTTACAAACTTTTCACGAACTCTTTAAAATTGAAGTAACAAACACTGCTACTGAGGATATGACCATTAGAGGGCAGCATTAATAAGTAAGACCCAACTGACAAAGGCATCAACGGAAGGCTGCTTTTATAAAGACTAGTCAGCAAGGAGAAAAAATCAGGACTGTTTTACAGGGAGACACCGAGTAAGAAGGATTTTGTTTCTTATGTTGAAAATGAAAATTTTATCTCTTCCTGACATTATTACAAAAGTAGTGTCAGTTTCTATATTCTTTTAAAAAACAACTGATGAAAGAAATGTTCACATATTCAGGTATGGAGAAGTATTCTGGCTTATACATCATTTAATTGAAATGTTATGCTAACTTAAATGCCTATTTGTGGACTATCAAACATATATTATACATATGTTTTAATTATTAAAGAAAAGCGTGCACTGACCAGAAGTTAAGAATGTCTATGTTAAAAAAAATCAAAGATGATATGCCTCCCTTCCAGGGACACCAATGCTGATACGCAGTCTTTTGATAAGACTCCCTTTCCAGGTGGCAAGGCCATATTGCCTCACTGTGTACACGCTGATCTGGTATTTTAGAAGCCCTGAAGGAATGTTTCCCTGACCTGGTTGATTTTGCTTGTTCTGACAAGATAAAACCGAGCTGAACACCACACATCTGTTAGTTATCACAGAGGCTCTCTCCCAGGTTACAGTCCTCCATTTGGCACCAAAAAAGCTCTTCCATTTCAATTATAGATCACTTGTTGATTATTTTCGTCGACAGACTACTCAACTGCCTTTGAGAGGTTGTGGGAATATCCTCCAAGAGGCTCTACTGGCCCAAAAGGCACCCACTTCCATCACATTCCGTTTCTAATTGCCAATGCTTCCTTAGACCTTTCCTAGTAAACAGAGCAAGGGCTTGGATCCCCAAGAGAAGACTCCAGTTGTGAACAAAGAAATGAATACTAGTAGACAATCAGAAACCTAGTTAACAATAAGTTAAGTAGAAAAACACCAGAGGTACTTCTCATACAAACCGAATCATCTCTGTCCATCGAACAGCTTCCTGAAGCTCCATCAATCGCTCTTTATATTGGTTTCTCTCCATTAGAACTCGGGCCATTTCTACTCTAGTAAACCGCTTCCTTTGGGCTGTGGGAATATCACTCTATAACGAAAAGAAGACTGCAGATCACTATGGGAGCCTGTATCTGTTTTGGTCCTATAGCTCAGACTTAGGTAAAATTTTTAATTTAACTCCTTAATTTTAACATATTAACTTACAGAAAACTGGTCTTACAAAAATAAAATCAATAAAGAGAAACAATTGCTTATGACTGAAAAGTATATGATAAAATTTCTAAACAAATACAAGCATTTGAATATATTATAAAGGAAATAAATACAAAGAATAGTGCAAATTTTGAAGGAAACTAAAAAAAGCTGTTATCTCTATAGATTTAATATGCTCACTTAATTAAATTTGCTCATTTAATATGGAAATGCTGTTATCACAACAGTATCTTAAATTCATGTTCTATATAACAAATGCTAGTTATTTGGAAATTAGTTACAAGTAAGTTCCAAAAGGGGTACATTTATCTCAAACAACCAATCTATCTATACACATACTCAAAGCCACCAAAAAGCATTAAAAACCTGTTGGCTAGTTATCAAGGTACCCAATGCTGGGAGTCACTAAAACACCAAAAGAAATATAAAATAAATATAAGATGGAGATAACTGTATTAACCAGGATTATTATTAGGGAAGGTAAGGAATATGAGTATGGTCAGATCCCAAAGGGATTTGTTCAAACTTCCTTCTACTGCTGATTTCTTTCTAAAGGCTCTCCTGGAAAGGAAGGTTCATTTAACTCCTGGGCTTTTGTTTTGCTACGTGGAGTATGCACATTTTGAATCAAAGCTGAAAGGCATGGGACAGTAAGATAAGAGCTAAGCTTAGCCTTCAGTAGTTTCCTCCTTCCTCCTCCTGCCACAGAACCTGACCTCTCCTTTTAAAAAAAAAAAAGTCAAACAATAAATGATTCTGAGTTTACAACATAGCAACCCCACTACCAGCTATAAACTCTGGAAAAATTAGGAGACTCTCACTGCAATGTTCGTAACAGCAGTTTGTACTGAAAAGTACTAAAAAGCTGAAAATAACCAAAATATTCATCTACAGAAAAACAAATACATAAATTATAGTACATTTATATAATGGGATATTATAAAGCAGTGAACATGAATGAATTATACACCACTATACAACGAGGGTAAATATAAAGAACATAATACTGAAAAAAGAAGCAAATCTCCAAGACTAAATACATATAAAACACAAAAACAATGAAAATTAAACCACAGCTTATAAAGATACATACATGTGTAATATGATAAAATTATTTTTCTTTCAAGTTAATAAAATGATAAGTATAGGATAGTAGTATCATCCAGAGGGAAGAGCATAGCATAGCTTCAATGTTTGATAAGGTCTTAGTTCTTAAACAGTGGGTTCATAATGTTAATTTATTATAATGTTATTACTCATAACCTACATATACAGCATATATTTTAAATGTATCAAATACCATATGAAAGCACAAATAAGAGATTGAAGGGGAACCAAATAACCATTCTGATCGGGACATCCATTTTTCTCAAGTCTGATACTTAAGCAGCAAACACCTATTATAGGCAGTCCATGCTAAAGGAGATCAGCCCTGGGTATTCTTTGGAAGGAATGATGCTAAAGCTGAAACTCCAGTACTTTGGCCACCTCATGCGAAGAGTTGACTCATTGGAAAAGACACTGATGCTGGGAGGGATTGGGGGCAGGAGGAAAAGGGAACGACAGAGGATCATCACCAACTCGATGGACATGAGTTTGAGTGAACTCCGGGAGATGGTGATGGACAGGAAGGCCTGGTGTGCTGTGATTCATGGGGTCCCAAAGAGTCGGAAATGACTGAGCGACTGAACTGAACTGAACCTAATTAACAACAGAATAACTAGTATGCTAACACCAGCAAGAAGTTCATATTTATTCTTTTCTATTTATATGTTGAAAACAATATGGGCTAATTGCTTATAAAGTTGATAGACACCATCCTTATGGCAGAAAATGAAGAAGAACTAAAGAGCCTCTTGATGAAAGTGAAAGAGAATGACAAAGTTGACTTAAAACTCAACATTCAGAAAACTAAGACCATGGTACCTGGTCCCATCACTTCATGGCAAAGAGATGGGGAAACAACGGAAACAGAGACAGCCTTTATTTTGGGGGGGCTCCAAAATCACCGCAGATGGTGACTGCAGCCATGATATTAAAAGACACTTGCTCCTTGGAAGAAAAGTTATGACCAATCTAGACAACATATTAAAAAGGAGAGACGTTATTTTGTCAACAAAAGTCTGTCTAGTCAAAGCTATGGTTTTTCCAGTAGTCAGATATGGATGCTGAGAATTGGACTATAAAGAAAGCTTAGCGCCAAAGAATTGGTGGCTTTGAACTATGGTGCTGGAGAAGACTCTTAAGAGTCCCTTGGACTGCAAGGAAATCCAACTAGTCCATCTTAAAGGAAATCAGTCCTGAATATTCATTGGAAGGACTGATGCTGAAGCTGAAACTCCAATACTTTGGCCACCTGATGTGAAGAACTGACTCACTGGTAGAGACCCTGATGCTGGGAAAGACTGAATGCAGGAGGAAAAGAGGATGACAGAGGATGAGATGTTGGATGGCACTACCGACTTAACAGACATGAGTTTGAGTAAACTCCGGGAGTTGGTGATGGACAGGCAGGCCTGGCGTGCTGCAGTCCATGGGGCAGCAAAGAATTGGACACAACTGAGTGACTGAACTGAACTTTCATCTTTAAAGTGATATATCAAAAGCTTAATTAACAAGATTTCCCCAAAATACCAGAATGTGGCAAGGTAAGAAAAACAAGCTCAAAATTATAAACCTACATCATCATCATCTTTTGCTTTTTGCTTTGCATCTTCAACTTCTGCACGAGCTCTAGTGGAGGGAGGGAAAAACAAAACATGTTATTCAAGTTGACTTCAACTTTTTAAAGAATAGAGAATAGGACAAAAATTTTAACTATCATTAAATGATTATTTTTCTTTTTCCAAACAGAGTACTTAGCTGCTTTCATTTAAGGGAACATTATTATACCACTGTTGTCAGAAAACCAGGTATTACAGAAAAATAATGAATGTTTACACTTTCCTGATTAGCAACATCTGAACAGTCTAACTTCTTTCACAATCGTGACATACACAAAAAATTATTAGTCAATAAATGGGAGGGTCTGTTCAGAGTAGACGCAATCAGCCAGGCACTTAACCCTACCCCAGGCAATTCTGTGCCCTTTGCGACTTGAGAGGACTAAAGGTAGCAGTCTTGTTATAATCCTGGTGGTACAGTGGCAATGCCTGTTTGGTTACAGCAAGGTAAACACTTACTTCCTAAGCTCTTCTTCCAATTCTTTGTTCTTCTCCTCCAGCTTCAGCTTGGCTTGTTTCACAGCCTCCAGCTCCCCTTGCAGCACATCTTTCTCACAGGTAAGTTCATCTACTTTTGCTATCAAGTCATTCTTCACTACATTCAAGGCATTTCTAAGAAGCACATATTTTAAAAACACCATTATAAATAAATATTCTATCTTTGAGCTTATTTCTCTTGTAAAGTAACTACAATCAAAAAGCTAAATAATAATTGAATGCTGCAAAGATACTCTATTTCATGTTGTCTGCAGGTTAAAAAAAAAAAAGGCCACAAAGTAATGGCCTGTTTTTACTTTTCCNGAAGCACATATTTTAAAAACACCATTATAAATAAATATTCTATCTTTGAGCTTATTTCTCTTGTAAAGTAACTACAATCAAAAAGCTAAATAATAATTGAATGCTGCAAAGATACTCTATTTCATGTTGTCTGCAGGTTAAAAAAAAAAAAGGCCACAAAGTAATGGCCTGTTTTTACTTTTCCCACTTACCAAAGAATAAATAGATAAGGCAAGGCAGACCACCAAATTATTAAAAGTCAGAATTAAATTTCTAGCATTATTCTTAATAACTTCTGAAACGATACTACAAAGGACACCTTCAGGAGATTAAGAGAAAGGCATGGATACTTGTAGGGTGAAACGAGATCAGAATCTGTTAAAGGGGAAAATGAAACCAGAGCAATGAAACCTATCTATTAGTGAAATTAGGTCCCATTAACAATCTGTTTGTATACATGTGTATGCACAAGGCCATACATAGGGAAGGGGAGGAGATAGGGTAGTAAGTCTGCATTTCTACTGTGTTAAATTAAAGATGTGACATTGATATGGATGAGAAGAAAATTCAGTATCTCTTGTTCCCCATTAAATTCTGTATATACTTACTTGGTTTCCAACAGTTGTGTATTTTCCAATATAAGATTTTCAACTTCACGACCCATTCCTATCAAAGAAAAAAGATAAAAACTTTGAAAATAAATTTATTAAAACTATATATGCAGACTTAAAACAAGCTATGGTCACAAATTTTAACATTTTATCTGTCCCTCAATAATCTCATTTTGTCTATAATTTCATTTTTATATGTTTACTTGCATACATTATAAAATTATAATTATCTACCTACCACAGAACAAAGCTAAAGGTTTTCTTAAGTCTGTATTTTGCTTCTCCTAGATAATATTCCAAAACAGTGAAGACTTTTCTGCCAAATATTTTTAAAAGTATTTAGTGCGGAAAAAAGAATAGCATTAATATGGATGAAAAATCATTTCTAAATCACATTTGATATTGTTGGCTTTTGCCTAGAACTTAGGTCTTATTAATACAGAACAGGCAGAAACAAGAAACAGAACCCCAACACAGATGAAACCTTACCAAAGAAATTATGGTCTTAAAGCCCATGCATTCCATGTAAAGCAAAAACAAAGAACAAGAGATGTTTCATGTGAGAAACAGCATGAAAATAGATACTTAATCCAACAAGTTTTATGCATGACATGAAAGACATTTGAAAGCACAATGTTATGATTTAATGCATAATGATGTGGAAAAGACAGAAATTAAGATGATTTCCTTCATTCATAAGGATGCTCTGATATGTTATTAATTCTTTTATAAAATAAACTTGAATATAATTAGAATGAAAATTCCAGATCAATAATATAAAGGTTTTTTCAAAGTGCCCTCTTTGAAACAATGTTTACTTGTCAATTTATAGAACCTTGCTTAATAACTTAATGAGTATTATAAGGTGGGTGGTAGAATATTCAATGCAAGATCCAACGTAGTGATCTTCAGGGAGAAGAAAGCTATTCAATTTGTGACTTGTAAGAAACTGAGAAATTAAACAACACACTAGGGAACATACCTCAAAAAGTTACAAAAACAAAGCAAAACAAAACACTAAGCATCCCATGTTTCATAAGCTAATATTGGAAAATTACATACAGTGGAAGAAATAATATTCATAACCCACCTAAAAAAGGAAATATTTCTAAAGAAAACAACAAAAAATTAAAAGAGCTAACATATCTCTTTATTTTAAAAAAGAGGTAATATTTCAAGTAACTAAAAGGTAATTTAAAACTCAACCAACCTGGGAATGCTAGAAGTTCTCTGTTCACTTATGGACTTCTATATTGTCTGTATTCTAATTATCTCAGATATTCTCAAAGTACTTCCACCATGAAGAATAAATACCAGAAATGGTAGCTTATTTAACCATCTACATATTATCCAAAAGCTGAAACTAAAAGTTTCCAAATTCCAATTTTAAAATGAATTTGACAAGATATGTTGAAATATTTGCTTTAAACACTAACGTTAATAAAGCTATAGAGTCAAAAGAAATAGGGTTGAGGTTGGGTGAAGAAGTTTTTATAATGACTGTCTGCTAAATTCTCAAGCACATAGGGAGACAAGCATAAAAGCTGAAAAATAAATGCGGGGAAAATAGAGTTGAGCAGAAAAAAAATGAGAAAGCATTAATGAGAAAAGCAGCCAAGACCACCTAGCTTAAAAAGCTGTAACATTAAAGTATTTAAAAGCATACACACCAGAATATTCCCCTGGGGAAGCAGCCCAAGCAAAAAAATGAACGAGAATCTCAATTAGATTGTTTTCAGAAAGCAAGATCCATACTCATTTATTCCAAAATGAGAGAAAGGAGCCAATAAAATTGAAAAGATGTAGAGAAACCAAACATAAAGTATAAATATCATAAACAGGAATATTTTTGAAATATGTGTTCTATGGAAATCATCTTATAGTTTCTAGAGTTTGCACATTTTCAGTGAAGAGTTCTTCTAAAATCTAGCATATAAATTTAATGCATAACCAATACCATTGTCCAAAATTTTCACTTTGAAATGTATTGATAAAAATGATGACTATAAGAAAAATGTAACTTGAAGTGGCCATACTTCTATAAATGTCTTCAACTAAGCATAAACTTAGGTGTAACATGTTTGGAAAACTTACCCTATTAAAACAAGCAAAAAACTCCCTGATAGTTTTAAAAATAAAACACATCTCATTTGGATTTTAGCATTGATTTGCAAGTTAGGTTTATAGATGGGACTCCAGATTATCTGCTGCTTCCTTGAGGAAGTATGCACAATTTTATCTATTTCTGTCTGTGCATTTTTCCAAAAGTACACTCCTCTCTTACAAATTCTCCTGTAAAGGAGTTTTAATTTCAAAAGTTAAAGAAGTATAGATTTAGAGGTGAAACAAAACTGTCAGAATTATTTAACAGTCCACTCACTCAGTTGCGTGCCATGGGCCAAAGACTCAACGGTGAGCAAAAGATATAATTGTCTAGGCCATACTGAGCTTATAGTCTAGTCAGGGAGGCAGGCACATTAAAAAACTACAATAAAGTATTATGAAGAGTTGCATAGTAAATGTAGTGCTATGGGAATGCTTCTAGACAACTGAGCTTTAACTAGGAGATTAAGGCAGAACTCACAGAGGAGGGTATGCCAGTTAGAGGCAAGAAGGAGATATAGAAATAGATACGTAGACTTTTTTTTTTTTTTAAGGAAGGAGGCACAAAATCCTCATGACTGGTTTTGAGGGAAGTGAGAAAGATTTAGGATGAAGAATTGAGTTGATGGTGAGGTCATTCATTGAGTTAATACATATTGATTAAGAACAGCCTTGGGGGACATAAAGAAAGATGTTAATGAACTTAGTTTTAACTACAAAGCTCTACAAATCATCTTAAAAGTGGTTTAGAGTGCTGTTTGGAAGTAATAGTCTGGTGCTACAGAAAAAATCCTAGATGGAGAGAAAAAGTTGGGAGCAATGAGCCATGAAAACCCAGAAAAAAACAAGAGCAAATAAGACATCCCAAACATGGAAGCAAGCCTGGACTAGGAACATCTGAAAGCTGGGCAGAGAAAGGATTCTGCAAAGACTGAAAAGACATCATCAGAGTCAGGAAAGAATACAGAGGACTCTGATAGGACAGAAGCTAAAGCAAAGATTGTTTAAAGACAAATGCTACTTGAGAAGTCATGTGAAATAACTGAGAAGGAACTGCTGGAGAGCGCAAACAAGAAGGCTATTTCTGGGAAGGTTAGTGTGGGGTAGAATGACAGACTGCAGTCACATGAGGTGCAGTGAGACTAGGGAAATCCTGCCTGGTTAAAAGTAGACACAGTTTCAAGAAGTCTGTTTTGTTCACTGGTATATCAATCTAGAATAGTGCCAGGCACATAATAGACACCTGCCTCACTGATATTGATGCAAAAAGCCATGGCTGGAAATGGGAGGAGAGTCATCTGGTGGAAAGGTACCAAAGATATGGAGTCAGAAGAGGGTAGTAGCTTTATTTTAAAATGGTAAAGACCAGAACATGTTTAAATGATAACAGGAAGAAGTTAGTTAAAATAGTGAAATTGAAAAAATAAAATTTAATCAATAGTAAGAAAATTAAAGAAAATCTCAAGAATAGGATGAATGAATGTATGATTCACAAGTTCTAGAACGTGGCCATGGGGGGTAAGTGACAAAAGTGAATGGAGAAAACAATCACTGGAAATAAAGTCAAAGAATGAGATATCAATCAAGATAAAGGACAAACTGTGGGGGATCACCTTTTTTAAACTATTAAAATTTGAAAACAGTAATCTAAAACTGAGTACATGCATAGTGATTACAAAGACCAGGGAAGAGTTTTACAATAACACAATAATTATAAAAAGAATAATGAGTTATAGAAATGGACTTATTTATTAACTGAAGACAATTTAAGGAACTTTGGGAAACAATTTTACCAGTTTAACCATATTCCAGTTAGTGAGTATTACAATGCAATTACTATTGCTGAATAAAACAGAAGAGAAGCCAAGGGACAACTACGTGCGTTGGAGGTTTCATTTAATATTTTTGACCAAAAGTATTCATATAGGCTTAAATCACTTAAGGTAATATATGAAAACTTCAAATCTGGAACATTTTCCAGGTANTACAATGCAATTACTATTGCTGAATAAAACAGAAGAGAAGCCAAGGGACAACTACGTGCGTTGGAGGTTTCATTTAATATTTTTGACCAAAAGTATTCATATAGGCTTAAATCACTTAAGGTAATATATGAAAACTTCAAATCTGGAACATTTTCCAGGTAAATATATAAACATCTGCAAAAGGGAAAAGAGACTAGTTTACAGTTTATTTCTTTTTTCCAAAGTGGAAAGGAAATCAGGATTTTGTTTTAAGCTATTTATTATGCTTAATTTTCTAACTTAAAGAATGGAAGCTTTTGGGAAAATATTTGATTTAAAAGATGAAATTATTTCTAGGCATTATGTGGCTTCTTACATCTTTACAAGAAAGTAAGTTTAGGGCTACCAACCTCAATAATGATATTATTCAATACTGGATTATAAGGAAGCAGAGGGTAAAACGTACATCTAAAAAGTACTTCACTCTGGTAAATTACAAAGGGGAAGCATGAAGAAATTTTTTGAGAGGTGATATATGTTAATTCTGGTAGTGGCTATACAATTCTATGCATTTGTCAAACAAAAAACTGTGCTTTACTATATATAAATTTGAGAATGTGTTTAAACATTAAAAATTCTTTTTTCTAACATTTTTTTGCATCTGTTCCTCAATTTTGGCAGGAAATCAGTTTCTTGTATCAAATCTTAAAGGGAATTTTTCATGCACAATTTAATGTTAACAAAGTTAGAGCATAAATTTAAATGTAAAAATGGAGTGCTTCTTAAGAATTAATCTTTAAGATATCCTTGAAAAATGCAAGTTCACTCAAAGCTTCCAATGTTTTACTTAGTGGTGGGAGTCTATACCTAACTAAGTTTATTAATGTACTTTCCATCTCTCTTACTTTAAATAAGCCTATAGGTTCTGTATAGACAGAAACTGTGTTTCCTTCAAAAAATACTTACTGAGGGCATAACTGGTAATCAATAAATTTGACATAAATGAATGCAAGCAACACCTCTCTGTATCCACAAGATTGACAAACAGCACCTTTTAAGAACAGTGTAATCTATACCGAATTACTAAGGGATACAAAAAATGTTTGGAGACCAGAATCCATTCCAAAGGCATAGATTTTTAATACTATAATGTATTCAGTTTCTATAAGGTCTTAAGTTATAAAGAAAGGCACATCAAAGCTAATTGACAGAAGTCAGATTCATGTAAACTTTTTTTTTTTAACTCATGGTGCAACTTGCAAGATCTTAGTTTACTGACTAGGGACCAAACCTATGTCTCCTGCAGTGGAAGTACAGAGTCTTAACCACTGGATCCTCAGGGAAATCTCATTCATGTAACTATTGTTCAAAGAAACTTTAAAGATCACTTAGAGCAGGTGAAAACTTTTTGTGTAAAGGCCCAGATGGTGAATATTTTAGGCTTTGTAAACCACACAATCCCTGTTAGGGACAACTTANACTAGGGACCAAACCTATGTCTCCTGCAGTGGAAGTACAGAGTCTTAACCACTGGATCCTCAGGGAAATCTCATTCATGTAACTATTGTTCAAAGAAACTTTAAAGATCACTTAGAGCAGGTGAAAACTTTTTGTGTAAAGGCCCAGATGGTGAATATTTTAGGCTTTGTAAACCACACAATCCCTGTTAGGGACAACTTAACTCTGCTATGCGGGGCAAAAGCAACTACTGTGTGTGGGTGTGTGTGTGTTGAAGGGTGTGTGTGTGTGTGGGGGTGTGTGTGTGTGTATTCCATCCTGACCAACTCTTTGAGACATTATGGACTGTAGCCCACCAGGCTGCTCTATCCATGGGATTTTCCAGGCAAGAATACTGGAGTGGGTTGCCATTTCCTCCTCCAGGGGATCCTCCTGACCCAGGGATTGAACCTGCATCTCTTGCATCTCCTGCACTGCCAGGCAGATTCTTTACCACTGTGCCACCTGGGAAGCCCAAAATCAAAGATAAAACGTTTTTTAAAAAAAATGTGGCTGTGTCCCAATAAAACTTTATTTGTACACACAAATAATCCAGAAGTCGCAGCCTATCCAACCCCTGAATTAGAGTTCAAGTCTTTCTTTTTATACACAAAGAACCTAATGCCCAGAGAGGTTAAGATATTTGGCAAAAGGGTCATTCACTCCCTGGTGGCTCAGCGGTAAAGAATCTGCTTGCCAATGCAGGAGGCCAAGGTTCAATCCATGCGTTAGGAAGATCCCCTAGAGAAAGAAATGGCAATCCACTCCAGTATTCTTGCCTGGGAAATCCCATGGACAGAGGAGCCTGGCAGGCTATAATCCATGGGATTGCAAAGAGTCAGACAAGACTTAGTGGCTTAACAACAACAAACCAGATCAACAGCAGAAAAGCCAAATATAGTATCCTTTTCAAACCAGATAATCTTCAACAAAACAAACTCTAACATATTTCTCAAGAAGCTAAAACAGAATACTCTGTGAAATCTCAGCAAAGTCAAGTGAATTTAACGAACTCTATTTAAGCCAGGAAGTAACTACCATCAATCCATAATATCTATGTATCTACATATAACCACATGTATACATACATCACTGTTTCTTACATGTAATACTGTTCTCAGAACATAGCAGGAAGGAGTTCAATAAATTGTGTATGTGAATTCAAAATGCAAACTAAAAAGCAATTCAATTCTAAATGTATCCATATGCGAAGACATTTTCATTTAAAACTTTCATGACTTCAAAGAATATGTTCCTACTAATTACTTAAAAGCACAATAACTCTGCCTCATTGGACAGTTAGGGACTTTTTTTTTTTTAATTTATTTTTGGTTGTGCTGGGTCCTTGATATGCCGTCTTTTCTCTAGTTGCGAGGGAGCAAGGACTATTCTCTAGTTGTAGTGCACAAGCTTTTCACTGTGGTGGCTTCTCTTGTTGCGGAGTACGGGCTCTAAGGCACACGGGTTTCAGTAGTTGTGGCATGGGGGCTCAGTAGTTGCGGCTCCCAGGCTCTAGAACAGGCTCAGTAGCTGTGGGACACAGGCTTAGTTGCTTTGTGGCACATGGGATCTCCCCAGATCAGGGATCAGACCAGGGTCTCTTGCACTGGCAGGCGGATTCTTTACCACTGAGCCACCAGGGAAGCCCCAGTTAGGGACATTTTTAAGAAATGTTCCATTATATCATTTAAAAAATCTATTTTTAAAACAGTATGATACTATTTCAGATAAACTATCATACCTAGTAAATCTGCTCCTTCATCCACATCTCCAATTAGACCTGAACCAGCTGAAGACAGTTCTTCAAAGAGAGATTCTGTATTGCGATCAAAAGCTTTGTTCTCTATGCCTTTGGTGGGAGTGCTAGGCAACAAAAACAAAACCAAATCAACAGATATGTCAAAGATGTTTTTAACAGTGCAAAATGAATACAAAAGGCTAAGTTACATAAGATTTTTTAACCTGTAATATTTAATATAAAATATAATTTAAAAGAATTTCTCACAAGTTTCCTAAGAAATTTTCATTATATTCCACAGAGAGAACTAGTGAAGAAAATACAGAATGTTTTTGTGGTCAGATCCTAGCAGACACAAACAACAGCAGCTAAGAGAGAGCACTATTCTGCATTGTTTAGGCGGTGGTCTAAGTCCTTTCGTAGATTACCTTGTTAAAACTCCATCTACTCTACAAAAGAGCTGCTGCTCTTATCCCAACTTTACAGAAGAGGAAACTAAAGAGGTTACAGAATTTGCCAAAATCATCCAGCAAATGAGTCAAAGAGGTAGAACTCAAACCTAGGCAGCCAGGCTTCAGAATCCATGATCTTTACCATGATCTATGTTATCTGAAGCGACTTAGCAGCAGCAGCAGCAGCAGCATGTTATCTGGGTATAAACTGGAACGACCATTTTATTTCTCTTTTAAGGGCAACTTGGCAAGATCTACTGAAATTTAAAATGCAAACCCAGTGACCAAGGACTTGATGTCTAAAATACTCCTACAGGGAATTCCCTGGTGGTCCACTGGTTAAGACTTGGCACTTTAACTGTGGTGGCCCAGGTCAGGGAACTAAGATCCTGCAAGCAGTGTGGTATGGGCAAAAAAAAAAAAAAAAATTTAATAAAAAATCCTACAAAAGCTCTGTCCCAAGAAGGCAATTATGTATGTAAAAGGATGGTCAGAGCAGCAAAAGTTGAAACAACCCAAGTGATCATTAAAAGGGCACAGATGAAATAAGTTATGTATACATCTAAAAATTTTAAATTTTAACTTTAAAAACATTAAAATAGAGCTTCAAAAATGAAAGAAACCCATTATATAGAGGTGCTTTTTAAAAAGCAAGTTGCAATACACTGCATGTAAGCCCTTTTTGAAGCAGTATGGGAGAACAGGGAAATGTGAGTGTCTAAGCATTAATGTTACATTAATAGAAAAAAGTCTGCACAAGATTTCCAGTTAAATATGGTGGAGATAGTAATTTATCACGCAATAATTCAAAAATGCAACTAAAATGACAGTAAAAGAATCTAAAAAGTATCTGCCCACAATGACAGAGGGAACAGAAAAAGAACCTACAGCACATACAACATGAACAAAACTCTGTAAGATGGAAAACATGTGGGTAAACATTAGAAACTGATTTAACTGACCAGACTAAGCTGAAACTCAACCCAGCAGTGTTTAGAGAGAAAGTCAGCATGCGGCCAAAATTCATGAAAAGCTTAGGAACTGACGTAACCAGCAATCTGCAGACAGAAGTATGCAAGAGAAACATTTAGATAGAGGGATGGGATGAAAGGAAGTACAAGAAGCAGTATAAGAACCTAAATCCAACCCTCCAGAGCAGTGAGACCTCCCTTTTCCTGGCATTACTCCCTAAACAACAGAAGCCAAGGTCAATTGTTACAGGCAGAAAACTGAAGAATTAATATCATTTACTTGTTCACTCACTAAAGTCATGTCTAACTCTTGGTGATCCGAAGGACTGTAGCCACGAGACTCCCAGACATGGGATTTTCCAGGCCAGTATCTCAGAGTGAGCTGCCGTTTCCTACTCCAGAGGATCTTTCCAGCTGAGGTAAAGAACCCGCGTCTTTTAGGCCTCCTGCATTGGCAGGCAGATTCTTTACAAACAAACGCCAAAACTTTGTTGTTCAGTCACTCAGTTGTGTCCAACTCTTTGCAACTCCATAGACTGCAGGACATGAGGATTCCCTGTCCTTCCCTGTCTCTTAGAGTTTGCTCAGACTCACATCCATTGAGTTGATGGTACCATCCAACCATTTTATCCTCTGCTGCCTGCTTCTCCTTTTGCCTTCAATCTTTTCCAGCATCAGGGTCTTTTCCAATGAGCAGTTCTTTGCATCAGGTGGCCAAAGTATTGGAGCTTCAGCTTCAGCATCAGTCCTTCCAATGAATATCCAGGGTTGATTTTCTTTAGGATTCACTTCTTTGATCTGCTAGGAGTCCAAGAGACTTTCAAGAGTCTACTCTAGCGGCAAAATTCAAAGACATCAGTTCTTCAGGGCTCAAACTCTCACATCCATACATGACTACTGGAAAAACCAAAGCTTTGACTATACAGATCTGTGTTGGCAAAGTGATGTCTTTGCTTTTTAACATGCTGTCTAGGTTTCTCATAGCTTTCCTTCCAAGGAACAAAAGTTTTTTAATTTCATGACTGCAGTGACCATCCACAGTAACTCTGGAGCCCCCCAAAATAGAACCCATCACTGCTTCCACTTTTTCCCTTTCTGTTTGCCATCAAGTGATGGGACTGCATGCCATGATCTTAGTTGCATGTTGAGTTTCAACTCAACTTTTTCACTCTCTTCTTTCACCCTCATTAAGAGGCTCTTTAGTTACTCTTCACTTTCTGCCATTAGAGGGATAAAATCTGCATATCTGCTGTTGATATTTCTCCTAGCAACCTTGATTGCAGCTTGTGATTCACCCAGACCAGCATTTTGCATGATGTACTCTGCATGTAAGCCAAATAGGGTGACAATATATAGCACTGTAGTACTCCTTTCCTAATTTTGAACCTGTCAATTGCTCCATTTAAAGCTGTAGTTGTTGCTTCTTGACCCACTTACAGGTTTCTCAGGAGACATGTATGGTGGTCTGGCACTCCCATCTCTTTAGGATTGCCGCAGTTTGTTATGATCCACAGAGTCAAAGGCTTTAGGGTAGTCAGTGAAGCACGAGTACAGATGTTCTGTTGGAATTTCCTTGCTTTCTGTACGATCCAGCTAATGTTGGCAATTTGATCTCTAGTTCCTCTGCCTTTTCTAAACCCAGTTTGTACATCTGGAAGTTTTCATTTCAGTTCAGTTGCTCAGTTGTCTCCAACTCCTTGCGAACCCACGGACTGCAGCATGCCACACCTCCCAGTCCATCACCAAATCCTGGAGTTTACTCAAACTCACGTCCATCAGGTTGGTGATGCCATCCAACCATCTCATCCTCTGTCGTCCCTTCTCCTCCTGCCTTCAATCTTTCCCTGTGTCAAGGTCTTTCCCACTGAGTCAGTTCTTCGCACCATGTGACCAAAGTATTGGAGTTTCAGCTTCAGCATCAATCCTTCCAATGAATATTCAGGACTGATTTCCTTTAGGATGGACTGGCTGGATCTGCTTGATGTCCAAGGGACTCTCAAGTCTTCTCCAACACCACAGTTCAAAAGCATCAATCCTTCAGTGCTCAAGTTTCTTTATAGTCCAACTCTAGCATCCATACATGACTACTTGGGAAAACCATAGCTTTGACTAGATGGACCTTTGTTGGCAAAATAATGTCTCTGCCTTTTAATATGCTGTCTAGGTTGATCCTAACTTTTCTTCCAGGGAGCAAGCATCTTTTTATTTCATGACTGCAGTCACCATCTGCAGTGATTCTGGAGCCCCCAAAAATAAAGGCCGTCACTGTTTCCCCATCTATTTGCCATGAAGAGATGGGACCAGATGCCATGATCTTAGTTTTATGAATGTTGAGCTTTAACCCAACTTTTTTACTCTCCTCTTTCATTTTCATCAAGAGGCTCTTTAGTTCTTCTTCACTTTCTGCCATTAAGGTGGTGTCATCTGCATGTCTGAGGTTATTGATATTTCTCCCAGCAATCTTTATTACAGCTTGTGCTTCATCCAGCCTGGAGTTTCTCATGATATAATCTGCACATAAGTTAAATAACCAGGGTGAAATTATACAGCCTTGATGTTGGAACCAGTCTGTTGTTCTATGTCCAGTTTTAACTGCTGCTTCCTGACCTGCATACAGATTTCTCAAGAGGCAGATCGGTGGTCTGGTATTCCCATCTCTTGAAGAATTTTCAAAAGTCTGTTATGATCCAAACAGTCAAAGGCTTTGGCATAGTCAATAAAGCAGATGTTTTTGTGGAACTCTCTTGCTTTTTCACTGATCCAACAGATGTTGGCAATTTGATCTCTGGTTCCTCTGCCTTTTCTAAATCCAGCTTGAACATCTGAAAGTTCAAGGCTCACATACTATTGAAGCCTGGCTTGGAGAATTTTGAGCAGTACTTTACTAGTGTGTGAGATGAGTGCAACTGTATAATAGTTTGAGCATTCTTTGGTATTGCCTTTCTTTGACATTGGAATGAAAATTGACCTTTTCCAGTCCTGTGACCACAGCTGAGTTTTCAAAATTGCTGGCATAATGAGTGCAGTACTTTCACAGCATCATCTTCTAGGATTTGAAATAGCTCAACTGGACTTCCATCACCTCCTTAGCTTTGTTCATAGTGATGCTTCCTAAGGCCCACTTTACTTCACATTCCAGGATGTCTTGTTCTAGGTGAGTGATCATATGATCATGATTATCTGGGTTGTGAAGATCTTTTTTGTATAGTTCTTCTGTGTATTCTTGCCACCTCTTCTTAATATCTTCTGCTTCTGTTAGGTCCATAGCATTTCTTTGCATGAAATGTTCCCTTGGTATCTCTGAATTTCTTGAAGAGATCTCTAGTCTTTCCCATGCTATTGTTTTCTTCTATTTCTTTGCACTGATCACTGAGGAAGGCTTTCCTGTCTCCCCTTGCTATTCTTTGGAACTCTGCATTCAAATAGGTGTCTCTTTCCTTTTCTCCCTTGCCTTTCACTGCTCTTCTTTTCACAGCTATTTGTAAGGCCTCCTCAGACAGCCAATTTGCCATTTTGCATTTCTTTTTCTTGGGGATGGTCTTGATCCCTGTCTCCTGTACAATGTTGTGAACCTTCGTCCATAGTTCTTCAGGCACTCAATCTATCAGATCTAATCCCTTGAATCTATTCCTCACTTCCACTGTATAATCATAAGGGATTTGATTTGGGTCATACTTGAATGGTCTAGTGAATTTCCCTACTTTCTTCAATTTAAATCTGAATTTGGCAATAAGGAGTTCATGATATGAGCCACAGTCAGCTCCTGGTCTTGTTTTTGCTGACTGTATAGAGCTTCTCCATCTTTGGCTGCAAAGAATATAATCAATCTGATTTCAGTCTGGTGATGTCCATGTGTAGAGTCTTCTCTTGTGTTGTTGGAAGAGGGTGTTTGCTATGGCCAGTGCGTTCTCTTGGCAAAACTCTATTAGCCTTTGTCCTGCTTCATTCTATACTCCAAGGCCAAATTTGCCTGTTACCCCAGGTGTTTCTTGACTTCCTACTTTTGCATTCCAGTCCCTTATAATGAAAAGGACATCTTTTTTGGATGTGAGTTCTAGAAGGTCTTGTAGGTCTTCTTAGAACTGTTCAACTTCAGCTTCTTCAGCGTTACTGGTCGGGGCACAGACTTGGATTACTGTAGTATTGAATGGTTTGCCTCGGAAACAAACAGAGATCATTTTGTCATTTTTGAGATTGCATCCAAGTACTGCATTTTGGACTCTTGTTTACTATGATGGCTACTCCATTTCTTCTAAGGGATTCTTGCCCACAGTAGTAGATATAAAGGTCATCTGAGTTAAATTCACCCATTCCAGTCCATTTTAGTTCACTGATTCCTAAAATGTCGATGTTCACTCTTGCCATCTCCTGTCTGACCACTTTCAATTTGCCTTGATTCATGGACCTAACATTTCCGGTTCCTAGGCAATATTGCTCTTTACAGCATCAGACTTTACTTCTATCACCAGTCACATCCACAACTGGGTGTAGTTTACACTTTGACTCCATCTGTTCAATCTTTCTGGAGTTATTTCTCCACTGATCTCCCATAACATATTGGGCACTTACTGACCTGGGGAGTTCATCTTTCATTGTCCTATCTTTTTGCCTTTCATACTGCTCATGGGGTTCTCCCTACAAGAATACTGAAGTGGTTTGCCATTCCCTTCTCCAGTGGACCATGTTTTGTCAACACTTTCTACCATGACCCGTCCGTCTTAGGTGGCCCTACATGGCATGGCTCGTAGTTTCACTGAGTTAAAGAAGTTTTCAGTTCATGTATGACAAAACCTAGCTGGAAGGATTTTGAGCATAACCTTACTGTCATGCAAAAGGAGCACCAATGCACGGTATTTTGTCCATTCTTTGGCACTGTCTTTCTTTGGGATTAGAATGAAAACTGGCCTTTTCCAGTCCCATGGCCACTGCTGAGTCTTCCAGATTTGCTGATATACTGAGTACAGTATTTTATCAGCATCGTCTTTTAGCAATTTTAACAGCTCAGCTGGAACTTCATCACCTCCACTAGCATTATTTTTAGTAATGTTTCCTAAGGCCCACTTGACTTTGCATTCCAGGATGTCAGGCTCTAGGTGAGTGACCACACCATCGTGGTTATCTGGGTCATTAAGACCTTTTCTGTATATAATTCTTCTGTGTAGTCATGCCATCTCTTTTTAATCTTTTACTTATGAGCAAAACAGCCAAAAAGCACTAGACATCCAAAGAAAGCCTCCATTATAAAATTTAAAGCCCCAAAGTCATGGACTATGATAGGGTACTCCGAATAAAAAGAGACAATGAATGCAAACAGCAGCAAAATTTTGGGGGGAAAAAACCCCACAATAGTTTTATTTTGATAATAAAGCTACATCCACAAGAGAATTGTAGGATGTTATAAAAAGTAAGCATCCAAGAAAAAGCTTTTAAGGAAAAAAAAAATGATGTCAGTTGAGAGATAAAGTTGGGGAAATCATTCAGAAATTACAACAAAAATAGAAGAGGTAGAAAAAAAGAGGGAAAAAGGATTTATGAGTGTCAGTGCAGAATGTTCAGTATCTACCTAATAGTTCCAGAAAGAGAGAAGACAAAGAGAAATGAAGAAAAAAGTTCTCAACTGGAAATAAAAATTTGCAGATGAAACACGTTACCTCAGATACAAAAGAAGACCTCTACCTCATCATGAATTTTTAGAAAGGAAGAAACAAAGCAGCAACAAATAGGGACAAAGATCCTAAAGCTTACAAAGAATATATATAAAAAAGCAAGAATCCACATAGCAACACTCCAAACTGACCATGATAATGAATTAATGTCTTCACAATTCTGAAGGAAAACTTACAAATATTTTCCAATATAGAATTCTGTATTCAATCAAACTATGAACCATCCCTTTAAATGACATATATCACATTCACGTTCTCAAAAATCTTAGTTGCAAACAGCCTTTTCCAGGAAGGCTAGTAGGAATATGTTCTGCCAAAACAAAGGATTAAGTCAAGAAGCAAGATGACATTAAGCAGAAGAGGTGGCAAGAATACACAGAAGATACACATACAATAAAGATACACATTAAAAAAAATACATACACATACAAAAAACGATCTCAATGACCTGGATAACCACGATGGTGTGATCATTCACCTAGAGCCAGACATCCTGGAGTGCAAAATCAAGTGGGCCTTAGGAGGCATCACTAAAAACAAGGCTAGTGGAGTTGAGGAATTCCAGCTGAGCTATTTCAAGTCCTAAAAGATGATGCTGTTAAAGTGCTACACTCGATGTGCCAGCAAATTTGGAAACTCAGCAATGGCCACAGGACTGGAAAAGTTGTTTTCATTCCAATCCCAAAGAAGGGCAATGCCAAAGAATGCTCAAGCTACCACACAATTGCACTCATTTCACATGCTAGCAAGGTCATGCTCCAAATCCAAGAACTTCCAGGTGTACAAGCTGGATTTAGAAAAGGCAGAGAGGAACCAGAGATCAAATTGCCAACATCTACTGGATCATCAAAAAAGCAAGAGAATTCCAGAAATACATCTACTTCTGCTTCACTGACTAGGCTAAAGCCTTTGACTGTGTGGATCACAACTATGGAAAATTCTTCAAGAGATGGGAATACCAGACCACCTGACCTGCCTCCTGAGAAACCTGTATGTAGGTCAAGAAGCAACAGTTAGAACCAGATATGAAAAGACTGGTTCCAAATTGGGAAAGGAGTATGTTAAGGCTGTATACTGTCACCCTGCTTATTTAACTTATATGCAGAGTACATCATGCAAAATGCCAGGCTGGATGGTATGAACTAGAATCAAGATTGCTGGGAGAAATATCAATAATCTCAGATATACTGATGACAACGCCCTTATGGCAGAAAGCGAAGAGGACTAAAGAGCCTCTTGATGAAAGTGAAAGAGAGTGAAAAAGTTGGCTTAAAACTCAACATTCAGAAAACTAAGATCATGGCATCTGGTCCCATCACTTCATGGCAAATAGTCAGGGAAACAATGGAAACAGTAAAAGACTTTCTTTCTTGGGCTCCAAAATCACTGTGGGATGGTGACTGCAGTCAGGCATTTGCTCCTTGGAAGAAAAGCCATGACAAACCTACAGAGTGTGTTAAAAAGCAGAGACATTACTTTGGGGACAAAGGTCCATCTAGTCAAAGCTATGGTTTTTCCTTAATCATGTATGGATGTGAGAGTTGTACCATAAAGAAGGCTGAGCACAGGAACTGATGCTTTCGAACTATAGCACTAAAGAATACTCTTGAGAGTCCTGTGAACTGCAAGGCGATCAAATCAGTCAACCCTAAAGGAAACCAATCCTGAATATTCATTGGAAGGGACTGATGCTGAAACTGAAGCTCCAATACTTTGGCTACCGGATGTGCAGAGCCAATTCATTGAAAAAGACCCTGATGCTGGAAAAGACTGAAAGCAGGAGAAGAAGGGGGTGACAAAGGATGAGATGGTTGGATGGCATCACTGACTCAATGCACATGAGTTTAAGCAAGCTCCAGGAATGGTGAAGGACAGGTCCATGGGGTCGCAGAGTGTCAGACATGACTAAGCAACCGAACAACAACAACAAGATGACGCAGTGCCCAGGAAACAGAACAGAGGATAGACATGGAAAGAAGTGTCAGCAAGAAAATGAGAGCAAATTCCAGACCAGAGCAAACACAATAAAGTCTACCATTGGAGAATGGAAATAGATGCTGCCAAGAAACTGGTTTTATATTTGGCCATTTGAGAATGTTTACATTTATGATTTGTTGGGTATCTGTCAGCGAATAGTGGTAGGTATGTAGAAACCTAAGCAAAAGAAACAAAACAAAAACCAAAAAACCCCGAGGCTTTACAAAAGATTAAAGGAAATCAAAGCTGTAAAAGAAAGGAAATGTAATCATAGCATAATCTGTGAGTAGGCTGATAGTATTTATATAATCATAATGATACAAACAGTGAATCTTAATTTAAATGAAACTAAAATATAATTATATTGGGAGAATGAAAGGAAAGATGATGGTTTAAATAGCTATGTCCTTGTCATCTTTCACTATAAAGTCAATAGCTAATAATGCAGCCTTTTTTAAACCCGTGGTCCTAATGTGATCCACAGAATTCAGAAAATGATGAGTGACTATTTGCTCTATTTTTTCAAAGAAAGTACATAGCTAGTACTGTTCTAGACACACAGGAGTATAGTTAATTCACTATACAAATGGGGTGCTGTAGGGCATTAGGACTTGATTTTCTCACATAATCCCAACTGAAAAAGAGAGAGACCAAAGAATAGCACATGAAGATGTGATTTAGATACCTGAAGATAAATATGCAAGCTGACATGAGAGGTGCTAAGAGATAGCCTCTTGAGAATGGCAATGAAGGGTCAGCAGGGGCAAGGGGCTACTACTGCCCTTCATATTTTGTCTTACCATTTGACCTTAATAGTGCATACATACATTGAAAAGAAAATGTGTTAGTTGCTTAGCAGTATTCAGTTCTTTGCAATCCAATGGACTATAGCCCGCCAGGCTACGCTGTCCATGGAATTCTCCAGGCAAGAATACTGGAATGGGTAGCCATTCCCTTCTCCAGGGGATCTTCCTGACCCAGGGTCTGAACCCAGGTCTCCTGCACTGCAGAAAGATTATTTACCATCTGAGCAACCAGGGAAGTATTTTGTTATTACCATTTAACCTTAACACTGTATACATGTTTTATTCTAATAAAAATATGCTTTTGATTTTTAAAAAGAGGTTCAAAATGATAAGTGGGCACAAGTGTTAATAAGTAGGTTTAGGAGAGGATGGAAAAGCAAATTTCACTTTTTACACACTGCATCATTTAATTTCTTAAATAAACAATAAAGAAAAAAATATTTCAATAGGGCACAGCCTTTGAAATCAAAGTCTTAAATTGAATGCTAGTTTCATCTCTTGTTAGTCTGGACAAAATAGTATAGAACCCTGAGCTTCTTTATATGTGAAGGGAAGGACATTTGTTTCGTAAGGACATCTGTCTCTTATAATTAAGATAAAATTATGATGGTAACTAATGTTAGCTAACCTTTATTGAACTGGGCACTCTGCCAATGATTTAACATATATTGATTCATTTACTCCTTACAATCATCTAAGGTATTATCATAATTCTCTTTCATGGATATAGAAACTTACTTCAGATTCAAATCCAGGTCAGGATTAGAATGCATATAGTCTTATCCTAGGGTTTCCCTGATAGCTTAGAAGGTACAAAAATCCGCCTGCAATGCGGGAGACCTGGGTTTGATCCCTGGGTTGGGAAGATCCCCTGGAGAAGGGAACAGCTACCCACTCCAGTATTCTGGCCTGGAGAATTCCAATTCAGACAGCCTTCGTGAAGATGATACACACCATTCTCTTCTAATCACTAAACAGCCTCCCCTTGTAAAATGATACTAAAATGAGACTAATTTCTTGCAGTAATGAAACCATTACACTTTTGAAGGGAATACATTCTCTTCTTCCTGATTTGGAGGAAGGAATAGGTTTTTTCAAATCATACTCTCCCCACTTTTGCTTTTATGTTTTCCCAAGTTTCACAAACCATGGAATATTTCTTTATGGAATACTACTTCACTGTCTTTTTCCCCATCCTTCTGCATGCTTCTAGTCCCTGATGCTACAAAGGTAAGAGTTCACAGAACATGTAAATTATGTACAAGGTCTGGCTTCAAAAAGAAAAAACTTAAATATAACATCAACATTTCTTCAGCAAAACATCTGAAAGCACTTTATCTGGTCAGAGACTGGGGAACAGCAATGTGCTTAGGGGAGATGGGAAAAGGAAAGAAGTAAGATATCCCAGTTAGACTTGAACAGTACCTTGAGCCTTTATATCCACTGAGATCTTTGTCCATATCCAACTCAGGAGTGGATTCAATGATTGCCTGAACTTCTGACTTCTCTTCATTTTCAGCAGAACCTTAGAAAAGGACAAGATAACAAAAATAGCGCATATAACACATACAGCCCCTGACATGAAAATTGTTTCTATGGTTGTAAATACATCATTTGATCACAAAAATTTTTAGACAGCTGAGAAATACAAGGTTAGACAGACAATAGATCATATATTCAATTAACAGTCAATACGGAAATTAAAAAAAAATCAATGAAAGTTTTCCTTTGTGTTACTTTGGACACAATGCACTGTACACCAGGCCAGAACTCAGTATTTTCATTTTATTTAAGGGGTGAAATACAAAGAGATTAAGGACAGAGACTAATGACCTATGGCAGGGAACAGATAAAGAATGTCCTCCTGCCTTTCAGGCTCTCCAAACCCCAGCCACTCTCTACCCACGCCATTTTTACTCTCTAAAACTTAATCATCACATCTTTTAAGCTTATTTACAACTGAGTACAATTTTATGAATCTACAGGAGCAACAACCCCAGAGATGTACCTTCTCACATTTGCATCCTTTGGATTTACTGAACACTTTGCCAGTATAGGAAAAACTAAGGGTACTTACCTGTTGATATGTTTCTAGTTTCTTGGACTACTTGTACTTCAATATGTTTGCTTATCTCTGACTTATCTGGTGTATCTGCAACCTTCACAATTCCTTCATTCTCCTCATGTAAGGGAGTATCGCTAGGTATTGCTGCCACTTCTGAAGCAGTTGTTGACGCTGGAGTGGTAGCTTTAGATCCTCCCTGGCTAACATCAGAAAGTTCGTCCTACAAATATAATTAGGGAAAACATTTTGATGAGTAATTTATTTAAACTGCCTTTTAAATAGGTTAAGAAACTTGAGAGAAAATTCTGTGGAAAACTGGTAAGTCACTTATTACCAAAGGTAATCAACAAATAATCTCTGTAGCTTGTTTTCCAGTAACTGGGTACTAGTTAAGTAATAATATTTTTCCAGACGTATGTTGAGATTCTTCTAAATAGAAAAAGTACAGATAAAGGAGGACTGGCAGTATTATCAATAAAAGCATATACTAATGTCATCATCAGAGTTTATAATGGCAGTTCTAATTTGCACAGCCATTTGATAATGAAGACTTGTCTCAAAACACTTGAAGATGTGCTATGTGGTTGCTGTTACTATTCAGTAGCTCAGTCATATCCAGCTCTTTGTGCCCCCATGGACTGCAGCACTCCAGGCTTCCCTGTCCTTCACCATCTCCCAGAGTTTGCTCAAATTCATGTCCATTAAGCCGGTGATGGTATCTAACCTTCTCACCCTCTGTCACCCTCTTCTCAACTCCTGCCCTCAATCTTTCCCAGCATCAGCGTCTTTTCCAGTGAGTCAGCTCTTAGAATCAGGAGGCTAAAGCACTGAAGCTCCAGCTTCAGCATCAGTCCTTCCAATGAATATTCAGGACTCATTTCCTTCAGATGGCCTGGTGTGATCTCCTTGCAGTTCAAGGGACTCTGAAGAGTCTTCTCTAGCACCACCATTGGAAAGCATCAATTCATATTCATGCTCAGCCTTCGTTATGGTCCAACTTCCGTACATGACTACTAGAAAAACCATAGCTTTGACTATTCAGACCTTTGTTGGCAAAGTGATGTCTCTGCTATTCAATACGCTATCTAGGCTTGTAGAGCAACTGTCTTTTAATTTCACGGCTGCAGTCACCATCCACACTGATTCTGAAGCCCAAGAAAATAAAATCTGTGACTGCTTCCACTTCTTTCCCTTCTATTTGCCATAAAGTGATGGGACCAGATGCCATGACCTTAGATTTTTGAATGTTGAGTTTTAAGCCAGCTTTTTCACTCTCCTCTTTTATCCTCATCAAGAGGCTCTTTAGTTCCTCTTCATTCTCTGCCACTAGAGTGGTATCATCTGCATATCTGAAGTTTATATTTCTTGATTCTAGCTTCTGTTTCCTCCTGCCCAGCATTTCACATGATGTACTCTGCATGTAAGTTAAATAAGCAGAATGACAATATCTGAACAGTCAATTGTTCACAATTTTGAACCAGTCAGTTGTTCCGTATCTGTTCTAACTGTTTCTTCTTGACCCATACAGTGGTTTCTCAGGAGGCAGGTAATATAGTCTGGTACTCCTATCAGTAGAAGAATTTTCCACAGCTGTGATCCACATAGTTAGTGAAGCAGAAGTAGATGTTTTTCTGGAACTCTCTTGCTTTCTCCATGATCCAACAAATATTAGCAATTTGATCTCTGGTACTTCTCCCTCTTGGAAATACAGTTTGTACATTTGGAAGTTCTTGGTTCAAGTACTGCTGAAGCCTAGCTTTAAAGATTTTGAGCATAACTTTGTTATTATGTGAAATGAGCCCAATTGTGTGGTAGTTATGCAGGTGACACCACCCTAATGGCAGAAAACAAAGAGCAATTAAAGAGCCTCTTGATGAAGGGGAAAGACCAGAGTGAAAAAGCTGGCTTAAAAGCGAACATTCAAAAAACTAAGCTCATGGCATCCGGTCCCATCACTTCATGACAAATAGATGGGGAAAAAAGTGGAAACAATGACAGACTTTATTTTCTTGGGCTCAAAAAATCACTGTGGGACTGAGACTGCAGCCATGAAATGAAAAGATGCTTGCTCCTTGGAAGAAAAGTTACGACAAACCTAGACAGCATATTGAAACACAGTCATCACTTTGCCAACAAAGGTCTGTACGGTCAAAGCTGTGGTTTTTCCAGCAGTCATGTATGGATGTGAGAGTTGAACCATAAAGAAGGCTGATGCCAAAGAACTGATGCTTTCAAACTGCAGTGCTGGAGAAGATTCTTGAGAGTCCCCTGGAATGCAAGGAAATCAAACCAGTGAATCCTAAAGGAAATCAACCCTGAATATTCAGTGGAAGGAAAGATGCAGAAGCTGAAGTGCCAATATTTTGGCCACGTGGTGCAAAGAACCAACTCACTGGAAAAGATCCTGATGCTGGGAAAGACTGAGGAAGGGAAAGGGGTATCAGAGTCTGAGATGGCTGGATGCCATCGTTGACTGCACAAACATGCGTATGAGCAAACTCCTAGAGACAGGAAGGACAGGGAAGCGTGGCATGCTGCAGTCCCCGAGGCCACAAAGTGTCAGGCGTGACTGAGCGACTGGACAACAAACAAACAGAGTGGAAAGTCTCTGCCACAGTGTTTGACTGAAGGCATAATATTTTTTTCTCCTATGGAAGAAATTATGAAATCTTGTCACTAACAATGTATCCATCTAAAGATAGAAGGAAGAAAGACAATCCTAAATATTAGCCTGTTGTTAAATATACAATGTATATTAATTAAATTAAATTAAATATAAAATGTCAACAGTAAGTCCATAAGACTCCTGGTACAAAATGAGGAAAAATTTTTACTAGGACCTAAACGGAAGCTGGAAGCATTGATATGAATTATTTAATGTGAAGTTGTAGAGGAGTTCCATGCTATTATTTTATAGTTAATCTGTGACATCAAGAGACCTCTAATTCCTGTTTTATGTTGCTCTATGTCAGGTTGTGCTGTTTCAGCTACCAATTTTCTCTACAAATGCTGCTTTATCTTTCTGAAGCCCACCAGCCTAACAATTTGAATTACCTGACATCATTAAGATGTCCTCTTCAATGACACATGTAGGTGCTGTAAGTGGAGACTTACTGGGTGGTCAAGTGTCTTTCTAATAAATTTATTTGTTTTGTAACCCCACTCAAAGTCTTTCAATCTTTAAGAAACTCTATTACAGGCTTTCGAGTCACTAAACAATGCCCACAAAACTACGGAACGTGACTTGGGGTTCCAGTGCTGTAACTACAAGTGCTGTGCAAGATATAACAAGTCCTGGTGAGATGTGAAGAAACTAGGACCCCTATGTACTCCTGGTGGGGTGACATGATGGTGCAACTGCTATGGAAAACAGTATAACATTTCCTTATAAAATTAAAAATAGAACCACCATATGATCCAGCACTAACTACCCCTCCTGCTTATAAAACCAAAAGATTTGGAGACAGGGATTCAAAGAGATATTTACACACATTCACAGCAGAACTATTCATAGCAATCAACAAATGGAAGCAACCCAAATGTCCAACAAGGGATGAAATGTATAAACAAAATATGGTGTGTGTGTGTGTGTGTATATATATATATATGTATGTATGTATGTATGTATATATAGGTATACATACACAAAGGAATATTATTCAGCTTTAAAATGGAAGGAAATCCCGTGATTTCCTTGATACAACATGGATGAATCTTGAGGACATCATTTCATTAAGTGAAATAAGCCAATCACACACAAAAAACTATAACATGATTTCACTTACATGAGGTATCTAAAGTGGTCACATTCATAGAAACATTAAGTAGAGTGGTAGCTGACAGTGCTGAGGGGAGGGATGGAAAGAGGAGTTTAATGGATATACAGCTTCAGATGTGCAATATAAAAAAGCTCTAGCAATCTGTTTCACAACAATATGAATATTCTTAACACTACTGTAGTGTATAGCTAAAATGGTTACAATAGTAAACTTGGCCTTTTTTTTTAATCACACAAAAAAAGAGAATGGGAGAAAAAAAGAGAGAATAAGTAGCATTAATTTTAGCTTCACTTGAGATACCATAGTGAAAACAATCTGCTCTTTGTGCTATTTTTCTACTGGTTTTAGATATCAGGCTAGAAGTCTATACACCTTTATAAAATACTTTCAACTGTTCCATTCATCAATGCCTCCACAAACCCAGTACTGTATAGAATATACATGTCACATATTATCTGCTATTGTCCCATTGCTAGTTATAGTCAGAGAGACTATAAAGTTAAGTTCACAACTATAAGAATAAATTAGTCAATTAAGGACAATTTAGAAATGTTCTAATATAGTGTTTTCTTAAGTAGCCTGCCTGATTTCATCTGAAATAAGCTAAAAGAGAGGGCAAGTAACTCTGCTATATAAACCTCTCTTTAGCGTCAAAGATTTTAAGCCTAATCTAGGTAAAAGACAAACAGAATCACAAAATTCTGTGTATACATGTATCTTCTAGAGAGCTTCATAACTTTAATCTGATTCCTAGAGGAATCCGTGACCCAAAGAAACACTGAGAACCACTGAGATAACATAAGTCTAGCTCTAAGTTATACCACAGGTTCAAAAAAATTTCGCTTATTAAAACAGAGGCATAGATGACCTACTTCTGAAGATATTTCTGAAAATGATACTGGTTCCACTGTTATGAACCAGGTGATGGCCTTATCCTGGTTAACCCTGATCTAGTGGGTAGGACACAGTCTTATTTTGTCCTTATATCCCCAGTGCCTAGCATATCAAGCCTGACATGAAGTAGGCTCTCAAAAGATGTCTGCTGAATGGTGCCCCAGCAGGCGCTAAACAAATCTGTTTAACTAGAGAGGCAGCCCATGGTAAAATGACTTACTAGGCTGTCTCCAGGATACTTTCAAGTTGTGTACATTCTGCCCTGAGGATGGTATTTGTGCAAACATAAAAATCTTCTTACCCAGAGCTGCATAAAGAGAAATAAGCTGAACTTCCATAAGATTTACTTATTCTTTTCTCTCCTTTAGAGATTACAGTAAAGCCCTAGCAACCACTGTAGATTTTCATTTCAGTGGGTTTCCTTGGTGGCTCAGCTGGTAAAAAAAAAAATCTGCCTGCAATGCAGGAGATTTGATCCCTGGGTTGGGAAGATCCCCTGGAAAAGGGAAAGGCTACCCACTCCAGTATTCTGGCTTGAAGAATTCCACAGACTGTATAATCCACAGGGTCACAAAAAAATCAGACAGGACTGAGTGACTTTCACTCACTCAGTGAATAACATTAGTAGTCTTCCAAACTGAGCACTTGATATCTTGAGAGTGGCAGTTGAGGAAGTAACCAAAAGTTAATCACTTTCATCTACTTTTTGCAAAATGTTTTGAAAGCCCATTCTCACCTCCTATTTTATAGCCTTCAGAGGTTCAGGGCTACTTTTGACCTGGGAATAGGGAAAGATTATAAAAGAGAAAAAAAATTCATATATTTACTAGGTGTCAGCATATGTCTAAGTATCTTTAGTTTATGCTACCTCTCAGGATAACAAGGTCCATCTCTATTTTCTACTTTGTTCAAACGAGGGTTTGGGGGTTTTGTTTTGACTTAAAGTCACCTCCTTTAAGTCTCTATTTTAAGCCATATCATGACTCAAAAGCCACCACCTGGGTCTTATCTTACCCTATACTCTGTCAATAAGCAGTTTATCACTTAACCGTTTTTTCTATTCATAAGGGCTTCCCTGGTGGCTCAGCGGTAAAGAATCTGCCTGCCAATGCAGAAGAGACTGATCGGAAGATCCCACATGCCACAGAGCAACTAAGCCCAAGCCACAACTACTGAACCTGTGCTCTAGAGTCCATGTTCTGCAACAAGAGAAGCCATCACAATGAGAAGCCCACACAACCATACCAGCCCCTGCTTGCTGCAACTAAAGAAAGGCCCACAGCAATGAAGACCCAACTGAACTGAAGCAAAAGTCACTCAGCTGGATTGGACTCTTTGTGACCCCATGGACTACACAGTCCATGGAATTCTCCTGGCCATAATAGTGGAGTGGGTATAAGTTCCCTTCTCCAGGGGATCTTCCCAACTCAGGGATAGAACCCAGGTCTCCTGTACCGCAGGCGAATTCTTTACCAGCTGAGCCACCGGGGAAGCCCAAGAATACTGGAGTGGGTAGCTTATCCCTTCTCCAGCGGATCGTCCCAACCCAGGAACAGTACCAGGGTCTCCTGAACTTCAGGTGGATTCTTTACCAGCTGAGCTACCAGGGAATCCCCCCAAAAGAGAAATCTTCCTGAAATTTATCCTAATCATCTTGAGTAAGTAACATAGTAAATATTCCAATTTAGCGTACTTGGAAATGCTAAACACACTCTTCTTCCCTCTGCCTCACCCCCTATCATTTCTGAAACTGATAGAGAACACTAATAATTAAAGGGTGACCAAGATTCAAATCCTTTCTCAAAAAACATTTATTTACTCATATTCTCTACTTGTATATTTGCCCTCTTTGAGACAACAGTGTTTCTCTTAAACAGAAAGCAACTTCAAGTTTTAAATATTCTTAAGTCTGGAAATCCATCTGTCTTTTTGAAAGTCTAAAATATAGCTGTGCTGTACTCTCTTAGTTTCCACCCAAAAAAGTACAGATGAACAAGAAAGATGCACTTTTTTTCTAAATGAAACATAACTGACTTACAACATTATGTTAGTTTCATGTGTATAATACAGTGGTTTGGTATTTTTAGACATCAGAAAATGACCACCAAGTCTAACTGTTGCCATACAAAGTTACTGCAATATTACTGACTGTATTCCCTATGCTATACTTTACATCCCTTTGACTTCTTTACTCTATGAATATAGCTTTGTATCTCCCTCACCTATTTCACTCATCTCCTCACACCCCACTCCCTTCCGGCAACTTCAATTTGTCCTACCTACCTATGAGTTTGCTTCTGTTTTATGTTTGTTCATTTTGCTTTGTGTTTTTAGGTTCCACATATGAAAGAAATCACATGGTATTTGTCTTTTAGACTGATTTTTTTCACTTGGCCTAATACCCTCTAGGTCCATCCATGTTATCAAAACTGGCCAGATTTCTTTACAAGGTTGGGTGATATCCATTTAATATACCACAGCATGATTCACTTTGTATGAACCAGACCGCATCTCCTTTAATATCTGTTTACACGAGCTTTGATTTTGGATTCTCATCTTTAACTCTTCTCAACTAACATTTCATCAAAAGCTAGGAAAAATAACTCTCTAAATAAAAACAAAATGATTGTGAATATGCATTTCAAAATGGAAAACAAAAAGCTGCAGGAAATACTTAAAAAAGCATAAACTCATTTATCTTAAAAAGACATACATGAGTATGTATTATCTATGTGCAATATGGACTTCCCTGATAGGTCAGTTGGTAAAGAATCCACCTGCAGTGCAGGAGACCCCAGTTCGATTCCTGGGTTGGGATGATCCCCTGGAGAAGGGAAAGGCTACCCACTCCAGGATAATCCATGGGGTCACAAAGAGTCAGACACGACTGAGCAACCTTTACTTTCACTTTTCATGCACATATGTGAAGCAAGGAGCATGAAGACTATGCCAACTGAGGCTACACCAATAACTGAGGGGAGGGAATGGCGGTTACATTTTTTACTCTAGATTCTATATTATTTGATTGTGAAACCTTACTAAAATAACCTTTTAAAAGAATTATTAAGCCTGCTTTATAAAATATGTGATCTCAGATCAACTTTACATTTCTAGCATCTGGCATTGTTTATGACCCAGTAGGTATCAAAGTTTTTTAATGTAAAAAGCAAAGTAATTTTTCTTCAACAGAAAATACTTAAAGCTACTTTTCCTAAGAGTTTGTTTAAACATTAAATATCAATAGTAATAAATATGCATGTGCCAATTACTTCAAAAGAAGTCACATTAGAAATATAAGCTTTAAATATCATAATTTTTACCAGTGTTATTTTTAACCAACCAAGTTTTACCAGTTTTCTTTCTCAACATACATGAGCATCTTGCTCAATATACAACATAATACATATGCCAAAAAGAGAGGGGGAGAAAAATCTTATTTATTAACACCCAGTAAAAAGGAACTAATCTACTGCATCTTTTCTAAGCAAGAGTTTAAAAGGGCCTTCCCTTTTAAGTATGAATCTTATACTTTTGTCAGTATACCTCAGTAAAAATGAATGAATGAATGAATGAATGAATGGGAAAGTACCAAAATATTAAGAAGAGTAAACCTTAACTCAGTTTTCCCTTTAAACCCCCACTGTCAGCTGTGGGTGATTCCTGAAGTTATCAAGTAAGGATATACTTGAGTGGGAAAGTTGGTAAATAACAGGTAAAGTTATAGGACTTCCCTGATGGTGCAGTAGTTAAGAATCTGCCGGCCACTGCAGGGGCCACGGGTTTGATCCCTACTCTGGGACGATTCCACATGCCATGGGGAAACTAGGTCCATGTACTACAACTACTGAGCCCACACCCTAGAGCCCGTGTTGCAACTACGGAACCTCCATGCTCTACAGCCACTGATCCGCAACTAGAGAAGCCACGGCAATGAGAAGCCCGTGCACTACCATGCTTGCCACAACTACAGAAAGCCAGTGCAGCAACAAAGACCTGGTGCAGCTAAAAGTAATAAATTTGTATTATTATTTAATATTATTCAGTTATTGATGGATGCATTTTGGGACTTATAAATAAGTCTCAATTATTAAATAAGTCTTGAGAATGATTAAATAACAATTATTTAATATTAATATTAAATAATATTCCTTATGCTCTGTCCCAAGCTAACCATAAAATATTACAACATATAATCCATTTTTTTTTAGCAAAGACAGGCAAAGACACTACAAGAAAATTACAAACATCCTTTACAACTACTGACATAGAAGTATTGAACAAAACACGAGCAAACCAAAGCAGTACATTAAAAGGTTTATACACTATGATCAAATGGGATTTAATCTTGGAATTTTAAAATGAGTCAACAGACAAAAATTAGTCAATGTGAGATGTCACCTTAATAGAATGAAGAAAAAAAAAACCCCAAATCTCAAATGATGCAATAATAGAATGACAAAATTCCACATCTTTTCACAATAAAAATACTTAATGAATGAGAAACAGAAAGAAACTCACTATGCTGAAAGCCATATATGAAAAACCCATGGCTAAAAACATACGCAGTGGTGAAAGACTACATTTCCCTTTTGAATTAGGAACAATGTCCACTTTTGCCACTTCTGTTGCTGCTGCTGCTAAGTCGCTTCAGTCGTGTCCGACTCTGTGAGACCCCATACACAGCAGCCCACCAGGCTCCGCCGTCCCTGGGATTCTCCAGGCAAGAACACTGGAGTGGGTTGCCATTTCCTTCTCCAATGCATGAAAGTGAAAAGTGAAAGTCAAGTCACTCAGTCATGTCCAACTCTTTGCGACCCCATGGACTGCGGCCCACCAGGCTCCTCCGTCCATGGGATTTTCCAGGCAAGAGTGCTGGAGTCGGGTGCCATTGTCTTCTCTAGAAAATATTATATTAGAGGTTCTAGGCAGAGCAAATAGACAAGAAGAAGAACTAGGAGTTCAAACTAGAAAAGAAGAAGCAAAATTATCTCCATTC